>CM076255.1:8630019-8970019 GCA_038380765.1 Odontothrips loti
ATTCGGAACCGCAATGAGTTATTCGCGGAACGCCGGGTTGCGCGGCGCCTGGCCTTCGCCTCTCGGCTTCATCTTTGTAAACCACGCTGGCCTCCCGGCAAACTTTGGGAAGGCCAACGGCGAACGCAACCAGAGCACCGCACCGCACCGCACCGCACCGCACCGCACCGCACCGCACCGCACCGCACCGCACCGCACCGCACCGCACCGCACCGCACCGGGCCGGTGAGGGCTAGCGCCGCCATGGCGCCGTGTTGGGCCTTTGTCTCCCGCTCAACTCCTTCCGGCCCGCGGCAGCCCGGACAGCGTCGCATAACATCGTCCTCCGGCGGTATTACCTTGCTCCCGGAATGCGGCAAACTTTTACTCTCTGCGTGGAAGGCCAGTCCATCCAGCCCGAGGGGTAACGACTCCCAAAAATTGTGTCTGTCGGATTACGGTTTTACCCGGACTACCCCGCGTTACTCGGATTACCCCCAGATTACCCGGATTACCCCGGATCACTTCGGACTACCACGGTGTACCTCGGGTTACCCCGGATTACCTTGGATTACCCGGGTCACCTCAGATTACCCGGATTACCTCAGATTACCCAGATTTCGCTGGATTACCCCGGAATACCCGACCGCTGTCTGTCGGAGCCCTAAGTTGTTACCCCATAGCCTGCCTGCCGGCTGCCTCTCGCCTCCGGAGGGCGGCGGCGTTGGGGGCGTGGATACAACCCCCCCCCCCCCGCCCCCTAGTTGTCTTGTGTGTATCTTTCTCCCGCCGTTTATTTTTCTTTCACGAGTCCCTTAGTTTAGCGCCGGGCATTCATGCTCCCCATCCTGGATAGGCGCCCGACCGGGGCCCAGCCGGGGCGCCATCCCATTGCTCTCAGTCAGGTGTTTTACGCCCCAGATAGCCGCCTGCACGCCCCGCCACGCCCCGCCCCGCCACGCCCCGCCACGCCCCGCCCCGCCCCGCCACGCCCCGCCACGCCCCGCCACGCCCCGCCACGCCACGGCGCACGCAGGAGCCCAGACCGGTTCTCTCCGCCGAGCGCAGCTGCAGGGAGGGTTTGGCACAATCCGGTGCCCACAAAGTACTCCGCGCTCGACTTACCTCCGATTGGACCATGTCCCAAACTGCTGGCTGATTGAGATGAGGGGGTGCTAATGTATTTCCTCGTGTATTTTGCTCCCGTAAAATAATCGGAAAGAAGATCCAAAAACCAAATTCCAAGTTCTACCGTCCAAATACCAAATTCTAAATTAAACACAACTTTCAAATAATTTTTTCACATTTTAAATTCTAGATTCCAAGTGCCCAATTTCAGAGATTCTAAATTCTGAGATCCCATCCGTCTTTTATTTTTCTATGAAACTTTTACACCCGTTGCGAAATAAAATATCTGTCCGTGCTGCCGCTCTCTGACGACACCGCCGCCGCCGCGTGTGTTACTTATACGGCGGCAGCGCGCCGCACTCGCAGGCGGCGGCAGTTTGAGGCCGAGATGAGTTGAGGATAAAACGTGTGGCATTTGCCGAGGGGTTGCGGGGGCGGCGGGGGCGGCGGGGCCCGGCATGGCGAGCGGCGGCGTAGCCTAAGCCGCGACGCGACACGTTCCAGGAGGAGTTGGCACACGCGTGTGTGTCCATGTGTGTACTCCTTCATATGTGCGCCCGTGTGTGTAAGGGGGTGAAAAGTTTGGCGGCCGGGGTTCGCGTCGCGACACACATGTGTGGGCACGCGCCCGGCACACACGTGGCACACGCCGCCGCGCAGTATTTGCCCGGCTGGGGCCGAGCTGCGGCGTAACTTGTGCGGGAGCAGCCAAGGCGGGGGCAGTGGGGGCGGCGGGGGCGGCGGGGGCGGCGGGATAAGGAGCGGCTGAATGCCAAGTAAATGACGCGCACACGCTAATCCCACTCCAAAGATTTGGGGACGTAACAGTCTCAAGAAAATAAAACTTGTCTCTTGTTACGAGAGACGTCAACTACACACCAATTTTTCGCATCCAAACTTCCGGAAAGAGGCCGGATTTTTGTGTTTCGGACGCAGGATGCAGTTCCAACTTATGAAAAATTGTGTCGGCACACTGCCTCTCACGTAGCTACCGGACGTAATTTTTTTCATGCTACAGTGTCATCAATTTCCATCGAGGTTTTCCTTTGCTGACACAACAAAACTCTTTTTTCCCCCTCATTGATCGTTCCTCTCGCGTCCCCTTAATTCCATGTTACACGCGTGCGTGGTCCCGGCGCGGTGCTACCGTCACCATGAGTCATTCAGTCATAATTCCCCCCCTCCCCTCCCATCCGAACACCCTTCCACATAGCTTTGAAAATGGGTCTCTGATTAAATTGAGCATTGTGGCCCCCTCCCCCCTTTCCCTAGTTTCCGCTCCGTTACCGTCGCTTCTGCCTCGTCGTAACGCTCGTCACCTAAACAAAATATCTCGCTGCGCTACAATGCTTAAAAGCACCGTGTTAATGATGGAAAACGTAATAATGGCCAGAAAGCGTGAGGGAGGAGAGGTCGGGGAAGGAGGAGGGGGAGGGGGAGGCCTTGCGTACTGTTGCCTAGTGTAAAGGAGCAACCTTTACTTATTACCTCAATAAATCTCGGGCAAGGAGCAGACCGGTTAAAGGGCGTGGGAGAAAGAGAGAGAGAGAGAGGGGGGGGGGGGAGAGAAGGAGCAGAGGGAAAAGAGGTAAGGTAAAAGACGGGGGAAATCTGTTGCAGTCGTGTGTGAGTGCTTTTCTGTTCTCAACGGCGAGCAGCAGCACAGAATGGCGGAGGTCTGGCCGGGGCAGAGGCCTTGGCCCGTGCAACCTCAATGCGAAAAAAAGCAGAAAAAAAAATTGTCCTCCCGGGTGGGTATCGAACCCGCGCCCTACCCCGCCTCACAGCTCAGCAGTCAGTCGTATATCGTCGGGCGCGCAGTGTTTCAGTCATCGCGAGAGCAGCGGACGATGATAAAGTCTGCGAAAGGTCGTCCGGTCGCACTACACACACACACACACACACACACACACACACACACACACACACACACACACACACACACACACACACACACTGGCTGTGCAGTATAATGGCTACGTCACTGCCCTGTGTGACGTGGAACGACTCCGCCATGTCACAGAGGGCGGTGGCGCGTTGGCGCGATGGCACGGCAGCGTTGTGGCGCGAAAATGTCACGGCCGCAGTGCTCGGCGGGGGGGGGGGGGGGGGTCTGGTAATTCAATGTGAATGTG
The DNA here is from genome assembly GCA_038380765.1 of Odontothrips loti. Lineage (NCBI taxonomy): Eukaryota > Metazoa > Arthropoda > Insecta > Thysanoptera > Thripidae > Odontothrips > Odontothrips loti. The sequence goes on from CM076255.1 coordinate 8,633,262, forward strand.
ATTAGATCCCTCTGGTCTCGACGCTCTGCTCGCAGTTTGCGATTCAGTTACCACCTCTTCAGCCATGAGTGAAAGCGCGTGTGAATGTGCGCGCGTGCGCGAAATGTTCGCAGAGAGACTGACGGTAGTGTTGGCTAAAAGTAATCAATTTGTTTTTTCTCGGTCGGTCTTATTTCCACTTTTTGGAAGGTGGCCTAGTCCCACACATTGCGGTTTGTAAGGGCGGGGGCATCTTGGTCTGCCCCCCCCCCCACCCCTCCCTTCCGGTGGAAAAGTCCTTCCATGCGTGTTCTCTCGTACCGCGCCTACCTCCCCACCTCCTGCGGCTGCGGTGTTTATGTAAAGTTTTGTTGCACCGGAGGGTTTTACGCCCCAAAACATATGAGGCAACTTTGGAGGGAGGGGGCCGTAGCAACTACAAGTCTGGGTCCACCGAATGCGAGCTCGCCACCTGCCCGCCAGCCGCCCGCCAGCCGCCCGCCAGCCGCCCGCCAGCCGCCCGCCAGCCGCCCGCCAGCCGCCCGCCAGCCGCCCGCCAGCCGCCCGCCAGCCGCCCGCCAGCCGCCCGCCAGCCGCCCGCCAGCCGCCCGCCAGCCGCCCGCCAGCCGCCCGCCAGCCGCCCGCCAGCCGCCCGCCAGCCGCCCGCCAGCCGCCCGCCAGCCGCCCGCCAGCCGCCCGCCAGCCGCCCGCCAGCCGCCCGCCAGCCGCCAGCCGCCCCAGCCGCCCGCCAGCCGCCGCCCGCCAGCCGCCCGCCAGCCGCCCGCCAGCCGCCCGCCAGCCGCCCGCCAGCCGCCCGCCAGCCGCCCGCCAGCCGCCCGCCAGCCGCCCGCCAGCCGCCCGCCAGCCGCCCGCCATAGCCACACTTCTGCTCCGCTCGGTTAAAATTGTGAAGCCCGCACCGCAAGCGTTCTGCTCCCGATCTGACGGATCACCCTGTCTCTGTGAGGCGTTACGTGGATCGTGAACAGCCCCTCACCTCTAGTTACGGCACGGTTACGGCGGGGTGGGGGCCACGGAGCGGGCGGGGAGCGGGTGTTAGCGAACCGGGACGGCGAGAGATTTAGCCGTCTTGGCAAACTTACGCAGCTCCAATTATCATGGTGAATAGGGAATTGTTTGGACAAGCTGCTGCTGCTGCTGCTGCTGCTGCTGCTGCTGCTGCGCGGGTGGTGGTGGCGGGGGGAGCGGGTGCGGGCGGCCGGGTGGGGGGGGGGTGATGATTGCGTCGTCGCTGTGAAGACAGAAACGAGAGGGACGTTTGAAGAAACGCACTGCGCCCGTCGCCACCGGCCGCCAACCCTCGCCGCCGACCCCTCGCCGCCGACCCCTGGCCGCCGACCCCTGGCCGCCAACCCTCACCGCCAACCCTCGCCGCCGACCCCTGGCCGCCAACCCTCGCCGCCGACCCCTAGCCGCCGACCCCTGGCCGCCGACCCCTGGCCGCCGACCCCTCGCCGGGACGTTATCTGCTTTATAGTGACTGAAAGTTCCCAAAGTGCACCGAGGGTCAGAAGGGCTGCTGGCCAGGACCAAGAGGCTGTGATCTGGGCTGGTTCTGGGCTGCTGCCTGGCTACGCACACGCTGCCCAGCCCCGGGCGCCTGCCGGAGCCGGGGTAGGCAGGCCCGCAGCGCACGCGAGTCCGACGGGACTGCCTACCCTCCCGGGGTCCTGGCCGGACCGGCGCAGAAACTACCTTCGGAATTAGCAGTGCGCACGCTCCCCGCACGCTCCCCGCTCCCCGCTCCCCGCTCCCCGCTCCCCGCCCCGCTCCCCGCTCCCCGCTCCCCGCTCCCCGCTCCCCGCTCCCCGCTCCCCGCTCCCCGCTCCCCGCTCTCCCTGGCGGGGGGCTGAGCAGACAGTGGAGGGCCCCCCATTTGGCATTTGAATAGCCGGTCGGGCCTTGGTCCTCGCTGTGCCGCGCCGGTGGGCCGGGCTCACCAGCCTCCTCCGTTAGTGAAGTCTGGCCTGAGTGCTGGCGCCACAGCCGGGGCGGGACGGAAGGTACACTCGGAGCCGCGCTGCCTTCACGTGTGCGGGGCTCCGAGGTTGGCCAGCCTGCTGTTTTGGTGACGCGTGAGCTGATTTCGAACGCTCACTCGCTCAAAAAGTATGATTAGAATTTCAACAAAAATTTTAAAATGCGCGGAATTTTAATTTTCAGAATATTTGTAATTCTGAACTTTTAGGATCAAAGCTATTTTTCTTTGAGAGGAAATTCTCAATATTGTTTCCTTGGACAGGGGAGGATTTGGGCCCCGACAGCGCCACGGGGTCGAGACTGGGAGAGGTCGCCGTCTGGGGGCTGCGCTGCTGGGCCGGGCTATGGGCCCGCGTGGAATGACCTGCAATTAGAATTAAGGTCGACTCTGTCGGATGAACCGTGAGCAAGGGAGGGGGAGGAGGAGGAGGAGGAGGAGGAGGGGGGGGGGTGCTCCCTGACGACACGGGCGTCGGTCAAGTCGGAATGGCCGGGGCGCACTGGGCGGGGGCGGCCCAAGGGCGGCCTGGCCGACGGCCGCCCCCTGCCCGTCGTGCTCCAGACGGCCCGGGCCGCCCGCCGCCCGCCTCCCCTTTGTCCCCGCAGCACGCAGCTGCTGGGCAGCCCGTGGCAGCAGCGATCCACTTAGTTGTCGTCGGGGGTGACTGGTTGCAGAGTGAATAAAGGACCTCCCCCCCCCCCCCCCCCCTTCTCTGTCGTAAGGGTGGAAAGGGGGAGGCGGGGGCGCCGAGTGGTACTGACGCAGCGCGAACTGGTCTGCAGCCGTTCACATATTACGTCATCACGGAGGAGGGGGGGGGGGGGGGGGGTAAAAAGGTTAGGTTAGGTCACATGGGGCGCAGACGACACGTGATACGTGAACGGGGGTGGTTGGGGGGCGGTTGGAGGCAGCAAAGTGGCCGGATCAGCGGCTGCGGCTGCTGCTTCTCCGAGCACCGTGTCCCGAAAGAGGAGAGTTTCATTATTCAAGATGACGAGGAATCACGTGATGGAGACCGCGGCTCCCCGCATGAGACATCGGGGTAGAGGAGGGCTTAGCTGACATCAAAGGACAGGTCTTACGTATCACGCAGAAAAAAAAGAATGATGGCTGTCCCAAATTATTTGTTTGTTGGTTTCGGGACGAGGAATAAATTTTGTATAGAAAACTAACATTTCGAAAAAAATTGGCAGCAAAATTCAGGAAAAGGGCGTTTTACTCCCACTCTAAAGTATTTGCTGATCTGACGAAAAGTTTCTGCTTGTCCCGAAATCAACGAACAAATTAGTTCGGGCAAATAATTTTTTTTTTCTGCGTGCTTGTCGTCGCCCTGCGCGGCCCAAGGCCGCGCCACAACAAGCAGCACCGCTGGATGCGTGGCACGCGCGCGCGCACGGTGCACGCACGCACAGCCACGCACGGCGCGACAGCCCCTGTTTGTCTCGCGCGGGCCGCCGCCGCCGCCGCCGCTGCTGTTGCTGCTGCTGCTGCTGCTGCTGCTCTGTCCGGGGTCGGTGAACCGAAGACGCAGCGCGGAGCACCGTGGCCGAGCGGAGCAGGTGTTCCAGTGAATAAAATATGAGCACCACTGCTGTGCGGTCTGTGGGGCTGCGGGGGCCGCGGGGGCCGCGGGGGCCGCGGGGGCCGCAAGCAACCCTCCGGGCCTGTGAAAGTGATTTGGGAGTATTGTGGGGTCCGGGCCACTGTGCGTCACTCACTCTTCTGCACAGTATACATCCGCTCGGTGGGCCAAACGCTTCAGTCACTGTGATTTGATTTCTCTGAAAGTACAGGACACGCCAGTGGGCAGGTGGTGGCGGTGGTGGTGGCGGCGGAGGTGGCGGCGGCAGCTGCTAGTTCCGTGCCGTCGGCCCATTAGGCACTGCGACAAGAATCAACGTCTGCTTTCTTCGATCCCACTTTTTTCTTTTGTTTTTTCACCCGTACCGTATCGTTTTACTATCCATGCGGCGCTGACAGGTGTTGACAGAAAAAGAATGTCAGCCCGTTGAACCCGCAGCAGTATGTCGTGTGTGGCCGTGATTTATTCCTTTACGAAATGAATCGTCGTCTGCTGTGACGTTGACTCCAAAGGAAAGAGATGGACGTGTCCCACAAAAGAGAAAAAGAAAAAACAAAACATATTTCAACCAGTTCAAAAATTTGCTTTAAGAATTTTTACAAAAAAAATTAAACATTCAGTCTTTTTTATGGGTCGTGTTTTACGAAATTTGCCGGAAACAAATAATGAAATACACTGTTGAGATGTGGTGGCAGAGCGCACCACATTTGTCACGGCCGGGCCGCCCTGTTTATATCGGCGCTGTTTAACTGGACACTGGATCCCTGCAGGGACTGGCCCGGGCAGCGATGGGCTGCCATAAAGAAGATTCATGTGTCGCCAGGTTGCAGAGGGAATCAATTCCACGGGCCCCTTCCCTCCCTCTCTCCCTCCCTCTGGGCCCCCCCCCCCCTCTCTGTCTCTCTCTGTCTCTGTCTCTCTCTCTCTCTCTCTCTCTCTCTCTCTCTCTCTCTCTCTCTCTCTCCTTCTTTCTCTCTTTCTCTCCTGCTAGCCAGCATGCAGCATAAAGAGTGACCAACCGGCAACATCATTTTACGGCGACTTGCTCATTTATCTGTTAGGTACCCACGCTCCGCTTTACCGAACGCACACACACACACACACACACACACACACACACACACACGAACCTCTCGCTTCCTAAAGAGGATGGGGTTTCGCTGCCGAAAGGTACTTTCATGTGTGTGCACACACGATGCTCCTTGCGGATGTGTCGAAACGGGCTATAAATTGGCGACAACCCGGCGGTGGGAGAGAGATGACGGGTGCGGCAATAAAGTTTCCGTGCGGGCTCGGACAAGGCGGTGTGTTCGACACCGCATCTTTTTTGTTTCCTCTTGTCCTTTTCCTCTGGTATTTTCCTCTCTTAGTTTGCTTTGCTTCACTTCTGGTGGCAAGAGAAGTAGTTGACGGAGGGGTAGTAACACTCTCCTTTCAAACGAACAGACTGACTCCCCATGTGTGTGCGCGCGCGCGTATGTGTTTTACACCGGCTGCCGTATGTGGCAAGCACGGCCGCAAGGAAGGGTTTTCATTATTTCCGTTTACCCAGTTTTGCGACCTGAAATGTACAGCAGTAAACCGAGAGTCACAAACAGCATCCCGTGCGGCAGTCGGGCGGCACGGGCACACCGCCTCCGCAGGGGGGCATCAGCGTCGTACTGTGTTCTGCCGGCCTTTTTTTTTATTCTTTGTTTTTTTCTTGTCCTCTCTCTCTCTCTTTTTCCTCATTCCTCCTCGAGTGTACACATAGCCTAGCATACCTTATTCATCCATGCGTGCATCCATCCGAGATGACGTTGCACCGACACGACAATGGGTGGCGGTGTGGTGGGACTAGGACCTTGACTGCGTACAGCGACTGCATCCGTCCTGGAGCCTCTTCCGCCACAGGTGTAGCTAAGCGACCTGGAAGTGACCGTGAGGCAATACCGCAAAGTCCCGGCAGCGTCGTGTAAAATAATGCCGATTCCGGGCTCAAATACTGGCAGGGATTTTTTTTTTTCGATGTTGGGGTGGTTGGTTGGTGGTAGTGATTTTCTTATTCCGGTGGCGGAGCGTTGGCGCCACCTGTTGGCCCCGCGCCGCACTGCCCACTGCCCCCGCGATGCGCCCCCGGTACAGCACACCAGTGCAGCGGCAGAGCTGCGGGGCGCCACTGCTGCCAACCGCTGCTCTAGAGGCGCCACCAGCCTCTCCGGGGTCCATTGAAATTCATTGGCTGGTGGCAAAAAGTGCCCCGCTATACCGCTTCGCTACGCGCAGCTCCGCCAGCCGTCCGTACGGCTGGCCGCGCCCCGACCACGGCAGGGCCAACGGCAGGGCCAACGCAACACCCCATTTCCCTGCGGTATTGGGCCGTCTATAACCTACCTAACCCTCGGTCATCATCATAACACTACCCCCCCCCCCAAAAAAAAAAATCAACAAAAAAGACAAAAACAATGTGCTCCCAGAAAATTTGGGTCCTCTTTTTGTTCGACTGAATTCTAGTTACAAATGAAAATTTCTCAGTCCGGTTTACTAAAGCGAATCCACTAGAATTTTCAAGCCACATTAAGTTTCTTGTTCAACGTACTTTAATTATTCCGAGAGTGCACAGACCGCTATGCATTCCCTCGGGTCGATATTGCGCAGACTCCGAGGTGTGGTGTGCATTAGGCCTCTCATCACTGTGACCTCCATCGAGGTTAAAAGTTCTGACGCAGAGTGTCACATATCGACATTCTGGCAGATTAGGTGCTCCCTTTTGTGCCCCTCTGCCGTATACGGCACTTGCCGACACACAAAGGCTTTATGGACAGAGGTCCATTGAGGCGCTGTGTGTGTGTGTGTGTGTGCGTGCGTGTTGTGCGTGTGCGCGTGTGTGTGTATGTGTGTGTGTGTGTGTAATCCAGTACAGTTGCATTGGAACCCGCCCAGCAGCACATAATGTGCTCGTTCGAAAAAGTGGTATTGGAACCATTCACCCGTTTCCCCCATGTCCTCCCGCACCTGCTACTCTCTCTCTCTCTCTCTCTCTCTCTCTCTCTCTCTCTCTCTCTCTCTCTCTCTCTCTCTCTCTCTCTCTCTCTCTCTCTCTGATGTCTCTCTCTGGCTGCCGCCCTCTCATTGTTCCGCTCAGAGCGGAAGTAAGGGGATTCCCCGGTCTGGCCTGGTCCCCGAGGTACGGCAGCGGTGGCGGTAGCTGCGGCGGTAGCGGTGGCGGCAGTAGTAGCAGCGGCGGCGGCATTGAAATTACATTTGCAGCCCCCACGGGCACTTGCCGCTGCTGCTGGACTGCGGTTCGAAAATGATGCCCTCTTTTCCGAGGGCTGGGAAGGCGGATCTCAAAACGATTGCAAGGTGTGTTACGTAATTCGTGACCGCCGTCCTGTCATGCAGCATAGAGCGGGACAAGGGGGTCCCTCACCCAAGAAAATTTTCTTGTGGTTTCTGCGAATTTTTTAAATTTGTTTCCTTTTTTTTTCTTCCGAAATTTTCTGATTTTTCTGAAGGTGTATATTTTTTTATTTTGTGAGAGAAGGGTTCCTTGGAGCGGGGTCAGTAGTGCCTTCGCTAGGCTCTCAGCTCACCTTACGACACGTACTGTGCCGTGCCGTGCCGTGCCGTGCCGTGCCGTGCCGTGCCGTGCCGTGCCGTGCCGTGCCGTGCCGTGCCGTGCCGTGCCGTGCCGTGCCGTGCCGTGCCGTGCGGGGATGCTCACCTTGTACCTGTGTGCGGCGCGATTGGACGGGACACGACACGACACGGGCACCACGGGCCCCCGGCTGTGACATATGGGTGTGTTCTAACGCCCGCCCAGCACTATTCCTGAGCGCGCGAATTGAGCGAGCAAGTTACGGCGGTTTTGATTGGCGAGAGAGAGAGGGAGAGAGAGAGAGAGAGAGAGAGAGAGAGAGAGAGAGAGAGAGAGAGAGAGAGAGAGAGAGAGAGAGAGAGAGAGAGAGAGAGAGAGAGAGAGAGAGAGAGAGAGAGAGAGAGAGAGAGAGAGAGAGAGAGAGAGAGAGAAGGGGAAGGGGCGGTGGGAGGTTTGAGGGCGTGGCGCAGAGTGGCACGCCGTGCGGGCACGCCGCGTCAAGTTTATGGCTCACTCTGTCACCTCCCGACGCGGCCCGGACGGGGACAGATGTCCGAGGGCCCAGGCACAGCCGAGGGCCCCACCGAGGGCCCCACCGAGGGCCCCACCGAGGGCCCCGCTCAGGCTGCAGCGTCCGGCAGCGCAGAGAGGTGTAAGGTTCGCCTCCTCTGTCCGGACTCCAATTTCGAGACGTTGATTTCCATGATGGCGTTAGGAATCGGATAGCGGCTGCCTCCGGCCCCCGGAGCCCCCGGAGCCCCCGGACCCCCGGACCCCCGGACCCCCCGGACGGGACGGCTTCCCTTCCGGGTCCGCGCCGCGCTGCAACGCCCCGAGCGGACTCAACGCCGGAGTTTTCCGGACCCGGACTTTGGGGTGATTTCAGCTCGTTTTATGCCTGATTTTTGCATTCTGTCGGTCGATTGGTTTGGTGAAAAATATGCGGAAAAGAAAGCGCACGGACTGGATCCCGCCCCGCCACCTCAGCAGGGGCCGGCGAGCTGCTCGACAAAAGTGGCGCAAGTGGAGACCTCTCTCTCTCTCTCTCTCTCTCTCTCTCTCTCTCTCTCTCTCTCTCTCTCTCTCTCTCTCTCTCTCTCTCTCTCTCTCTCTCTCTCTCTCTCTCTCTCTCTCTCTCTCTCTCTCTCTCTCTCTCTCTCTCTCTCTCTCTCTCCCTCTCTCCCTCCCGCCCTGGAAGCGGGGTTCATTAGTGTGTTTACTGGCGCTGGTCAGGCAGCAGTAGCAGCTCTTGCAGCACCAAGGGCCGTCCCAATGGCACCCCCGAACCACCCAGGGGTTCCGGCCAGGTCCCCCCAGGACCCCCAGGACCCCCACGACCCCGCCGGACCTCCGCAGACGCCACGGAGATGTACTTAACGACACGGACGTCCGACCCGGAACCGGAAACCGCGGCCCTTCAGAGACCAACTGGGTGTTATTTTTTTCTTTTTCTTGTGCACACCAGTTGAGCTGCGCCTCGGCCAGTTCCGTAACAGGATATAATCGTGGCTCCTAGGCAGCGCGTGTGCCGGCCTCTCCCGAGAGAAAATTATTGGCTGCAGATTGGCTGCAGGCTGGCCACCTCGGGTGGCTGACAGCAACTCTGATGGCTGCAAACATTGGCTGTAATCGGACATACGTCAGCCAAAATCCAGCCACCGCAGCCAGTGCAGCTTCTCTGGCTGCACCTGCCAGCCACTAGAATGCCCCTTTGGAGCCCGGTCAGCGCTGCCCCTGGCAGCCATGAGGCTGCGAGGCGCTGCAATAGGCTGCACCCCGCAGCGTTCAGGATGCCGCCGGCAGCCTTCCCTCGCCCGGGCCACGCTGCCCCTGGCAGCCATGAGGCTGCGAGGCGCTGCAATAGGCTGCACCTCGCAGCGTTCAGGATGCCGCCGGCAGCCTTCCCTCGCCCGGGCCACGCTGCCCCTGGCACCTGGCAGCCATGAGGCTGCGAGGCACTGCACCCCACAGCGTTCAGAGTGACGCTGGCCTCCCTTCGCCAGGCGCGTATCCAGGGGATCTCCCCTGAAGGTGGCGAAGCCGCCTGGGAGGTAGGCAAAAAGTCGCACTCTGCCCCTGTAAGCAGGCAACTTATGCTACGTCCCCCCCCCCCGTCCCCCCCTCAACCTCTCCCTGGATCCGCCACTGCCCTTCGCCCCGGGCATCCATGAGGCTGTGAGAGCAAGCAAGTAACACTGATAAACTAATTTCCATACCATACTATGTTAGGGATAAGCGTTTGGGTAATTATCCAAGAAAAAATTTGGACAAGAAAAACAAAATTATTTATTTGAAAATAAATCCTCTCCAACTCTGTAACCTTTTCCCTAAACTTCTTGTATTTTTTGACCTCAAGTCATTTTGACAAGACTTTTCTTATAACATTAATTAACATAAATAAAACAGTAACACTGTTTAAACTAAACATTACTAACAAAACACTCGTATTGTTCGAATAAGAATTAGAAATAACATTGAGCTGTAGCAGCACACAAAAAAACATTAATTCGTTGTCATACGAGTATCAATTTAAAAGAATTTTTTTCCAGTTGGTACTAATTTAAGAAATCAATTTCTAATAGTAAGTGGTTTTTTGGAACTTTCGTTGTCAATCTTCACCCTTTTAGAGGAAAAAACTGGCCCACGGGGGAAGGGAGTAGGTCGTCTGCCTATTGTGGGCGCCTGCCAAAGGCAGCATAGGCAACCAGCTCGTCTCCCAAGCGCGCCACACTCGCTCGTGGCATACCTTCCAGGCGTTCGTACAGAACTAAAAGGAAAAATCTGCTAAACCCACTGCAGCCGAAAAACTGCGATCTGCGATGCAGAACAACGATTATGATTAACAAATAATATTCATAATTCACTAGCTACGGACGCGCACCCATCCCTGGCCCACGATATATACCCACGCTAACACCAAGTTCAAACTTGCCGCTCAGGTCGTACATTCTATTTGGGGTCGACGGTGCTGCTCTCTGGCAGGCCTTCGAACCCCAATTGCAGCTTACCTGGCTGCAAAGTGCAGCCAACACGCTGCGATACACAGCCTACAGCCATTGCAGCTTACTTGGCTGCAGCCATTGCCAACAGCTTACTTGGCTGCAGGGTACAGCCGTGGCCTGGCTGCCGCCAGCAGCCAACACGCTGCGATACACAGCCTACAGCCATTGCAGCTTACTTGGCTGCAGGGTACAGCCGTGGCCTGGCTGCCGCCAGCAACCAACACGCTGCGATACACAGCCTACAGCCATTGCAGCTTACTTGGCTGCAGGGTAGAGCCGTGGCCTGGCTGCCGCCAGCAGCCAACACGCTGCGATACACAGCCTACAGCCATTGCAGCTTACTTGGCTGTACATGGCAGTGTTTATAGGCTACTTTTGGCAGCCAACAGGCTGCTGTGCGCAGCTTCTGCAGCGTTCCACAGCCAAAACACTCCGTGAGACAGCCACGCCAGCCACTGCAGCGTGCATGGCTGCAAGTCCACGACGGCGCTATGGCTGCGACATGGCTGCAAGGCAGCCACTGCAGCCATGTATACAGCCAAAAAAACGACAATACAGCCATACGTCAGCTATTCGTCAGCCTTTCTGCAGCCTTCTATTTTTACTCGGGCTGGGGACCCTTCGGGATCCTCTGTCAGGCGCCGACGATACTACTGGGAAATCCTACCCCCACCCCGCCCCTCGTGTAAGGGTGGGGGGGGGAGGGGGGGAACGGGGGGAGGAAAAAATGGTTCGCCTCCACAGGGCTGCCCCCGGCTGCTCCGCTCTCCTGCACGGGTTGTGCGCGCCGTGCGGCGCCGTGTGATGTACCCGAGGGTAATCTCTCGCTGGAAATCTCCGGTGACGTCCCCCCTCTCCCCCCTCTCCTCCCCCCCTGTCCGCCCCCCCCCCCCCTCCCCTGTCCGCCCCTCTCCCGCCGAGGTTTTATATACGGGCGGACGGTCGTGCACCTCGAGCTATTTTGCCTCGTTAAGGATTAATGTAAAAACTAGACGAGGTGCGCGGCGGGGGTTGTGTCTCGGCTCCCCGTATCCCATCAAAATACTGTACTACAGGGTGGGCCGGGCGGTGCGTCGCGGCCTCGCCGACCTGACCTACCTTGGTATGCCGCCGTCGTGTGGGATAGGAGGGACTCTTCGGTGAAGGGTGAACTCCGATGTATATTTTTTTTTAAGGGCTCAAAAAAATTCGCACTGCACTTTTCTCGATCAATCCGCTCGATAACAGCGGACAAAAACGTTGTCCTTTTTTTTCGCACGCCATCTAATCGCTCACAGGCGCGGATTTGAGGGGGGGGGGGGGAACTGCCCAGTTGGCCCCCCGCGCCGGAAATGTAGGCAACCGGCATTACTTTTCCGCCTGTAAGTAGGCAAAAGGCGGGACATTCCCTGTAAGTAGGCAAAAAGCGGGACATTGCCCCCCCCCCCCTCAAGCCGCTCCCAGATCCGCCACTGATCGCTCAGCCAACAAGGGAAATGCGCGTACGAAGGGCAAGGGAAGTTTCGGATCTGGTTTTCATAGCGGGAATCCCCAGTGGCACCACGTACTGCCCACTCCTGCCCGCTACGGCCGGCCTCAGCGGGCTGCCTGTTACAGAGCCGACACCCACACGCCACGGGCGCCACCCATATTTCTCTCACGACTTCTTTTTTCTCTCTCGTATCACTGACAGACGTTTTTCGTAGTAAAGCGGTGTTGATTGGAATATTTTCTCTTTATCGACCGTTCCCCCTTTCCTCTCTTTCCCCCCGTTATTATCCGATGACTTATTTTTCCCTCACTTTTTATTTCACCGTGCGATGACAGAACTCTCTCCGCCTACACATTCCCCAAACTGTAACCATCCAACCAACTCCGAGCCGGGCGAGGCAGGTGGGGAAGGTCACCCCTGATTAGTCCAGCTCGGTGTTATTATCTGTTGTCTTTCCGCCCTTTTCTGCTCCTCCCTTTCTCTCTTCTCCGCTGGTGGACGACCCAGCGATATTTCAATATGCGAAATGGCCATCCCGATTCATTATACTGTCGACGCTTTTAGAAGAGCTCTCCGTATGAAACCGATACACGATTCAATTTCGGGGGAGAAATCCGTCTGTCGAAAACTTTCCAGCGCGAAGCCTCGCCGTCCGGCGTCGCTGTGTGGCGACTGGGGCGAAGCTTGGCTTCCTGTAAAATCTCGCAGAAAAGTAGATCAGACAGGTATGCAAGATCAACAGCGATCGACTTTTCTGTTCGTTTGTTTAAAGGGATTGTTCGCAGCGCGGGCACCGCGGCGACCCCTGGCCCAGCCCGGCCCGGCCCGGCTCTGAGCAGCGAACGGGCTTCGCGCTCAAAAGTTTGCCGTCGGGGTGCTCCAGAGAGCGAGGCGGGCAAAGCTCGCTGCGGCCCCGTGGCTACGCGGGGGCCCTCCGCGAGCACCATGGAGCCCTCACTCGTAGTAAAAGCGCACCATGACATTTTCAATCAAAATTTGATTTTTCCTGCCTTTTTAGCAGATGATGATTTTCCAAAGAAGTCTTCTGCTTTTATTTTTCAGACTCTGTTTTCAAATCGTTTTCTGACTCTTCGTTCTACCTTTCTCCTGATTTTGTTTTTTTTTTTGTTTTTGAGTGACGGATCTCTGTACTCGCAGCTCATGCTAAGGGGTTTTGTTAGGCGCCCTGCTGGAGCCCTGGAGGCGGAATGTTCACCCAGCCCGCCCTGCCCCAACCCGGCCTGCCGCATCGCGCACCAACTTCTCCGTCCTCCCTGTTGCTGCTACTGCTGTTGCTGCTGCTGCGGTTGCATCGGAATTCAATACAGCGGGCTGCTCTTTGGCGCCGGTACGCCTCTGCCGCCGCTGATGGCTCATGGCTCACGGACCCGGGAACACAGAAGCTCCTTTGTAGCGGACCACCACATCACACAGGCAGCCCTGCCTTTTATTAGTAGAACGGCCGACGGCACGCCTGGCTGTCCATGGCCTGCCGCACGCCTGCCGCACGCCTGCCGCACGCCTGCCGCACGCCTGCCGCACGCCTGCCGCACGCCTGCCGCCTCGCCGGCTGCGGAAGGGGTGGTAGCGAGCAGGCGCTGCTTAGCACGGTTAGCAGCATACGGACTTGTCATACGGTATTCAGCGGAGAAGGTATGAGAATTTCGGGGCGCGGATGTCAGCAGAGAGTTGCGGATATTTGTGAATCTGTATTTCGATAAAGTTCCTAATGGATTTTTGGTAGAATGGTGGTTCGATTTCGGTAAAATTTAATATATTTTTGTCAAATGTCACAAAAATTATGTGAAATTGACTAAAATCCACTCAATAATATGATTAAAGTTGGCTTAAACGTTGTCAAGCCACTAAATTTTTTCTTAAAATGGTGTCAGTGCGCAGAAGACGGGATCTGCTCCGCCCTGCGGCCGGGTGCGTCGCTTTTTTTTAATCAATGAGATTGCTTCTGATGACCGGAGGGCGAGGAGAGGGGCGGCAGCAAGGTGAGAGAGAGAGAGAGAGAGAGAGAGAGAGAGAGAGAGAGAGAGAGAGAGAGAGAGAGAGAGAGAGAGAGAGAGAGACACACACACACACACACACACACACACAGAGAAGATGGGGAAAGTTGTCGGTCCCGGTCTGTCACGGCCCGGCTACGCCATTACTCTTCAACAATCGACACCTGCTGTCCCCGGAGTAAGGCCCGGATCTGGGGTGATCTGGGTCCCGGGCCGGCAGCCGGTGAGGTGAGGGCCCGGACTGGATATAGACTCATAAGACTATAGCAGGGCGGGCTGCGCCACTGGGGACCAGGGAGGTCGTTTATCCCTGGGGACACCCCCCCCCTCCTCCTCTCTCTCTCTCTCTCTCTCTCTCTCTCTCTCTCTCTCTCTCTCTCTCTCTCTCTCTCTCTCTCTCTCTCCCCTTTGTTTCCCTCTCCCTCCCACTCCCTGCCTGTCATTGCCCCCGGACGGCCTCCCATCATCGCCGGCCTCTTCTTATTATCAAGCGGGCGCGGGTTAGGCGCCTGCTCTAAAATTTTTCTCGTTTTTTATTTTTTATTTTTTATAAGTTCTGTTTTAAAATCTCTTATTTTTTTTGTCGACGCTGCTGTCGCTGCTGCTGCTGCTGCTGCTGCTGCTGCTGCTGCTGCTGCTGCTGCTGCTGCTGCTGCTGCTGCTGCTGCTGCTGCTGCTGCTGCTGCTGCTGCTGGTGCTGCTGCTGCTGCTGCTGCTGCTGCTCATCCCCCTTTCTCTTTTGCCTGCGCCGGGCGCCGACCCGATACAGGCGGCCCCAAACTTTTCCGGGGGCTGCCGCTGCCGTGTGTTCGAGAAGCCAATACCGTTGGCGCGGCGGCCGCGAGTGAGAGAGAGAAAAAGAGAGAGAGAGAGAGACGGAGACGGAGAGGGGAGAGAAGAGAGAGAGAAAGTCAGAGAGAGACAGAGAGAGACAAAGAGAGAGAGAAGAGAGAGAGAGAGACAAAGAGAGAGAGAGGGAGAGAGAGAGGAGAGAGAGAGAGAGAGAGAGAGAGAGAGAGAGAGAGAGAGAGAGAGAGAGAGAGAGAGAGAGAGAGAGAGAGAGTCAGAGAGAAACAGAGAGAGGGAGCGGGGGGGATGACCCGGTCATAAGGAGGTCATAAGGAGGTCACTCTCCGTCACCAGACCTCCTGCTGCTGCTGCTGGTCCGCTCTCCGGTGGGGAGCCCCGTGCAGGGTAGGCCAGCCACTGCTCCCGGCTGCCCGGCGGGCGGGTATCCTGCGGCTGTCGGGCGCTCGCCGCTCAGCGCAGAGCAGTTAGAAGAGGCGTCGCCTTGGCCGGTCCGCGGGGGGTCTGCCATTCATCGGGGAGGTACTCGAACCCGGGACCACGGCGGTGACGGCGTCTTCCCGTTGGCTTTTCACTGACGAGCGTTATATACCCCCCCCCCCGCACGAGAGAGGGCCGCTGGGTAGGAGAAATAAATAAGGACGACTGAATGGGCCCGATGCAGGACACGGCACGGCGATTGGCTTCCAGGGGGGAGGGGGTTAGGGGGCGGTAGGGGAAAGGGCGAGTATAACACTGCTTCCGACCGATTGACTGCGGACGACCGCATCGCAGCCGCATCGAGGATCCCGTCGGAGAAAGGAAGGATGCGGCGAGGCCAGCGGCCTCCTCCACTTGAATTATCATTTTCTTCCCTCCCGACCACTTTCTCCTCTCCTCTTTGCTCATGCCCGAAAATGATGCTCAGTTCAACAAAAAAAAAAAAAAAAAAGGAAACGAAAAAGAAAAGAGAATCCTGATGAGAAATTTACTTAGTGATATGTTTGCGGTTCTCGGGGGGAGTGGCGGTCTCCAGGTGGTACACCGCCGGGCGTGTCTTGTGTGTGTGTGTGTGTGTGTGTGTGTGTGTGTGTGCGCAAATGTTTTGCGGCCCTTGTCTCGGAATCAATCCCCCGGACTGCCCACCCCCACCCCCAACCCCCGGTTGCAGCTACCCCCCCAACTCGGCCGCACGGGCTGGCGGGTTACGGCTCGAATGTGGCCGCTGGTGCGTCATGAATGTTGGATGCCCCCCGACGGAGGCTGCCGTGGGTGTCCGTCAGGTCAGGACGAGGTAGGATCCGCGCCGAGGCCGAGACCGTGGCCGGGACTGGACCTGAGGCGGAGCACATCCAGGCGCCACAAGGCCACTCCACTAACAGCCTGTGCTGCCTAGGCGCCTGCTAGGCCTCGCGCACATGGTCCGGCACAATGTTTTACCCTGTATCTCATGCGCTAGGCTCCCTTTTATTTTTTGTCCCTTTCCCCCGTCTCCTATTCGGAGAGAGAGAGAGAGAGAGAGAGAGAGAGAGAGAGAGAGAGAGAGAGAGAGAGAGAGAGAGAGAGAGAGAGAGAGAGAGAGAGAGAGAGAGAGAGAGAGAGAGAGAGAGAGAGAGAGAGCGATTGTCTGCCTGTGACAAAAGCAGTAAACACAGATGCAAGAGGGGCGGAAAGATGGCAAAGCGGACAGCGAGGGGCTGAAAGAGAGAGCCGGGTGGCCTCTCTGGCAGCAGCAGCTCTGGGCAGACGGATGGTCTTGAATGGCACGTCGCCCGCTATAAATAATAGTTTTGTCCGATCTCACCACTCTGTTTCCATTCACTCGCCCGAAGAGATGGCCGAGTTGGTTTTGCAGGCCCGCAGGACAAAAGCCCTCGACTGGAACTCGGCGCGGCTGCGGCAGCGGCGGCAGAGGCCCGTACTGGATTTCGGCAAAATCGTATTTTCTCCCCTCCATCAATCACTGTCCCAGTCTGGCCGCGGGCCGGGCACGGCCTACAGCCTCTTGCAGTACTCGGCCTGGGACCCGCTGCCCCCACCAGGACCCGAGGTCCCGGCCTGCACCAGTCGGGGTGTCTCTCAGTGCCTGCACAGCACAGCCCAGCACAGCCCCACGAAGGCCCCGAGGCCCCAAGCCCCAAGCCCCAAGCCCCAAGCCCCAAGCCCCAAGCCCGCCCCGCCCCGATAGACAAGTGAATCACAAGTGAGGGATGACGGTTGGCGGTGTGCTAGCTGCGCGAACAGCGGCTGCACGGAACTGTTCCAAAACGTCCAACTGTCAGTGTTTTGCTACATTTCCTGTGGATCCTTCACTAAAAAAAATTAAAACAAGAAAAAGTTGGGGGAAATTTAGAAAAAGTTGAAAACAAAATTCAGAGAATGTAAGAAAAGGTCAGGAAAAGTAAAAAAATTAAAATCAGACAAGACAGAACAAGCTGGCCCGTCCCTTCCGTCAACCTCGGTGCCAGTTCCGCTGTTCCGCTTTGATTCTAAATTATGGTACTACCTGCATCGCGAGTGAGGGACCCCTCGAACGCCGTGAGGTGTTCGCTAGGTGAGCGAACTTTATTTCTGGCCGCGCGATGCTTACTGTATCGAGTGGAGGCACGGCAAACGGAATGTTTGAAAAGGCGGAGATCAGCAGTCAGCAGCAGCGGAGCGCCAGGCGATGTTCCCTTGGCGTGTCCCGGCCCAGTTTGTTGTGAAGGCGGCCGGACCTCGGCCCCGGGCCCCCGGGCCCCCGGTGCCCCGGACCTGTCCTGTCCGTGGTGTCTGCCCGAATAGCCCTGGGCCCTACCCGGTCAGCTCTGCACTCTGCCCGGCTGTTGGTAGAGCAGCGTTCGCTAGGCCCTTCCAGCCATTCGCATTCGAAAGGAGGCACGGGCCCGAATCAAGGCCGATGAAGTCCTGACCAAGCCAAAGCAGCAGCGGCGGCGGCAGCGGCAGCAGCGGCGGCGGCAGCGGCAGCAGCGGCAGCAGCGGCAGCAGCGGCAGCAGTAGCGGCAGCAGCAGCAGCAGCAGCGGCAGCAGCAGCAGCGGCAGCGGCGGCAGCAGCGGCAGCAGCGGCAGCGGCAGCAGCAGCAGCCGGCCGACGGGGCCCCAGGCCTGCCCAGGCCACGGTTCAATAGGCCGTTCGCCCCGTCGGCCCCCGTCGTCGACAGATCCGCCCAACTCGCGGGGTGACCTGGGTCAGCACGGGGGTCGCGGTGTGCCCCACGGTGCCCCGGTGCGTTGCGGGAGCGGAGGGGGGCGTCGGAGTGTCGGTCCTCGCAACTCCACATCGCCGCCTTGATTTTCTAAAGTGAGTTACACTTTTACGAGCCGGAGTGGGAAGTTTTACAACTTCCTCCGGGCGGCCGCGCAGCTCGGGCCGCGATGTACCCGGAGCCGGAACCCGGAGCACGGAGCACGGACAGCACACGTCCACCCCGGTCAGCCGATTGCCTCGGCCGATGGGCGCACCAGGCCGATTGTGTGTGTGTGTGTGTGTGTGTGTGTGTGTGTGTGTCGCCCAGCCCGCTGTTTGCGGGTCTGTGTTTCATTTTATCTCCGGCAGCCAGGCCCTACCGGGCACGGTCCACATGGCGATGGATCTGACCCTGGCTCGCTGAGCTGACCCGTGTTCCTGGCGGGGCGGGGCGGGCAGAGGCGGGCGGGTACAGTATTCGGACTGGACAGCCCGTCCGGACAGGGGATGCGGGGATGCGGATACCAGCTCGACAGCATCCAGTCCGCAACCGCCCGCCCCTGCTCTTTCATCCCCCTGCCGCTCTGATTTCCTCACCCTCTCTCGGTCTCTGTCTCTGTCTGTCTCTGTCTGTCTCTGTCTGTCTGTCTGCTTGTCTGCGTGTCTCTCTGTCTATCTGTCTGTCTCTCTGTCTGTCTGTCTCTCTCTGTCTCTCTCAGTCTCTCTCTCTCTCTCTCTCTCTCTCTCTCTCTCTCCCTCTCTCTCTCCCTCTCTCTCTCCCTCCCTCTCTAGTAACGGCCGGGCGTTGCCCCTGCTATTTACCGAGTTCTTCCCACCGCCGCCGCCCTGCCCAGACCTAGCGGCCGCCCTCCGAGCCGCTGCCCCTGGAGCCCACGTCTTTAATCCCAGGCCCCCGCCGCCCCCGCCGCCCCCGCCGCCCCCGCCGCCCCCCGCCGATGCTGGCCGCCCGATAGTCCCCAGCAAGGCACCCCGGCTCAGCCCTTCTTCCCTCGCCGACTCATCTCGCGGCACAAATGTCCGCCAATTCTGCCGACGCGGCGACGCACAAGTTGTTTTCATCGAAACGCGTGCTTTGATATGTGGACAGATTATCATCCCCTTCCCTCCCCTTCCCCCTCCCCCTACCTCTCTCCACCCCGCCGCCCTCCCCTTACCTCCCTGGACACAGAATGACGCTGTCAATGTGCCGTGTGTCCAGTCGTAAAACGTGTCCCCACGAAAGGCAAGGGAGGGGGATTGGGGTTTGTGACATCCGGCGTGTCTGGCATGCCGTGCTGCGCCGCGGGGGGTCGGGCCGGTGGGGGCGGTGCGTGCCGGGGGTGATGGGACGGCACACTGCCGAGCTGTGCCCGTACTTGTGGTTTTTTTTTCCGCCCTACAAAGTTGTGTTTTCTACTCCTTTTCCACCCATTTACATAATAATTATTTATTTTTTTGTTTTGCCCCGCAGGTGAGTGCCACGAGCGAGGCCACGGTCCCGGATAAGAGACTGTCAACAGCCAGAAAGTGAGACGCCTCAGGGAAGAAAGTAAAGCCCGTCAGACGTGAAAATTAATTCCAAGGGGTTGTAAGCTCGAGCTGTGCGTCGAACCGGTGCTGGAAAAAATAGGTCAAAAATTGCGTGACAAGAATTACACTAAGAATTTTCAAAAGTGGCAGTGCTTGAGTTCCCCGAGCCAAATGATTAGGCAATACTGTTTAGCCAATAGTGTTAGTTAGTCTTCTATCGACCGATTTCAACTCTGCGCGCACAAGTGGGGGATGGGTTTGATATTCCGCGCGTTTAATGGAGAACCATCGCTCCGCCAGTCGCAGCGGTACGCAAACACATTTATATTCTGCGGCACAACGCAAACCGGTACGCGGACCGGACACTCGGGTGGTAGCGCCTAGCGCCTCAAGAGCGGTGCCCTTCTCCGTCACAGCCTCGCCCCGGCATCGCAAATATTGAACACAGTTTCCACCGTCTCCAATTTTTTTTTTTTTTTTTTGGGAGGGGGGCCAAATTTTTGTTACAGTGAACAAAATATGACCCCGTTATTGAAATCAATTTTTGTTCTAACGACAGAATTGCTTGTAAGTCGATGTTAGCTAGAATTTTTTTTTTGAGAGTATGACAGTTTGTGCCCCTGCCTTGTTCCGCTCGGTGCATCGGTCTCTGATTATGGGGGGCGTGCTGTGCCCACGAGCCTTAGGCCTTGGGCTGTAAGGGCGTGGGGAGGGGAGGGAGGAGGGGGGGGGGAGAGGAGGGGAGATGCCAGATTGGGGGCGATCGCCGGACCATCCGAAGGGCTGCCCGTCTGCTCGCGGTGAGATCGGCTCGGACAGAGTGTGTGTGAGAAAGAGAGAAGAGGGGGAGGGAGAGGGAAGCCAAAAAAAGAATTCTTCTGCGAAGTCAGCGATGATGTTCTTCGGAGTAGGCGTTCACCCGATTGCGTTCGGAAATGGAGGATCTGGTGGGGCAGAGGGGAAGCAGGAGGATAGGAGGATTATTGGGAGCGGACAGGGAACGCTGCTGCCGCGGGCTCAGGTGCGCGGCCCTCAAATATTCTCATCTTCCGCGATATCTCGGTGAAAACGCCAACTTGCTGATTCCCGGATTGGGAGAGCCAAGGGCGGCTCAGAGCGTGTCAACGCCCAAGTTGGACACGCGGGGAGCGGAGGACGGGCGGCGTCAGCAATCACTGTGCTGCAAATCTGATGAATTTCTCATCGTATTGGCAGCCCTTCCGGCCTGCGATCATTCGGCGTTCTGCTCCCGTCTGATTCGGCATCATCATCATTTGCATGTCATTGCACAGCCTTCCAAGAGGGGCGATCGCGGCACCCGGAAGTGGACGAATAGCGGGCCGCGACTCCCGGACCGGAAGCGGAAGGAATAACGACGGAAGCCTGGCGGAAAATTAAAGGGCGCCGCTTTGCAAACCGGAACCATTCCGCGTCTTCGCCTTCGTCGCGGTGTCAGTCTCTCTATTTTTTCTTCTTCCTTTTTTTTCGTCAGTGAAGTCCGTTTGATGGCCTTCTTCTCCCGGTTCCGGTTCGCGGGCAGCTGGCTGCGTAGAGAGACTTGAGCGGCACCCTCCCGCATCACTCGGGACATTCATCGCCGAGATACAACACTTCCCCACACGACACACGGGCACACACACACACACACACACACACACACACACACACACAAGGGAAGTGGCCATTTCCGTTACCGTCGATGTTGTGTCCCCCGTCCCCTCCTCCGTGCCGGCAGCAGTCTCGTATACCCTCTCGCCTGCTTGACGGACAAATTCTCACGGCGTGGAGGGGAAGAGAGAGGGAGGGGGAGAGAGGGGTGAGTGAGAAGAAGACTCTCTCACGGCGCCTGCGATCGGTGAGGTAGGCAGCCCCGCAGGACACTCGTGCCTTGCGGGGCTGGGCTGGTCCGTCGCGTATTCGCAAAGCGTGCAGCGTCAGGGTGGGGGGGGGGGGAGCCCTGGGGGGGGGGGGGAGGGGGGCGGGTGTCTGATTGCCGCTGTCCCCCCGGGACATGGCTAATCGTCCGCCGTACGGCGAGTTTTTAAAAGTATCAGTCGCGGAAATCCCTGGTAGGAAATGCTAATAGTCTCTCCCGGGAGCGGGTCTGGGGCCGTTCCCCCCCCCTCTCTCTCTCTCTCTCTCTCTCTCTCTCTCTCTCTCTCTCTCTCTCTCTCTCTCTCTCATGGCCCCGCCCGCAGCCGTGGCCAGAGGGTCTCTGTTTAATTGGCTGCTCATTTTCGCTCGGGCACGCCTACGTCGCGCCATTCTGTGGAAAGATTTTTTCCTTTTTTTTTTGCCCTTTACAATGAAAACCCCCTAATAGTCTCCAGGCCTGCAATAATAAAGACATCCACTAACTGCTCAGGCAGCCAAAATAAAAATAAAAAATGAGGAAAGAATGAGAAGACGCAGAAGAAATTGAACACGCAGGAGAAACATCGTCTTCATTTCTTCCTTCCGACCACGGAGCTGAACTGCTACTCCCGCGCAGCGGTTCTCTCGCTCCTGTGTCACTGGGCTCCAGCCGGCTCCAGCAGACTCCAGCAGACTCCAGCCGCGGGTGTTTGTGAGGGCGGTGGCGGTACAAGATGTATGCATAACTTGTCGGAGCGCAGCCGCTGCCGCCCCCGCGCGGTCGGCGGCGGCGCGCCTCTCCGCGTGCTGCCGCCTCTCCGCGTGCTGCCGTGCTGCCGCTGCCGGGGCGGAGAGCAATGGAAACGCTAACTTGCGCTGCAGTACTCACTCTACTCCGTCACTCAGCTTGCCTGCGTCGGCATCCCGCATCCCGCCCGCCCGGCCCCGCCTGGCCCCGCCCGGCCCCGCCCGGCCCCGCCTGGCCCCGCCCGGCCCCGCCCGGCGCCTGGCCCCGCACGGCCCCGCCTGGCCCCGCACGGCCCCGCACGGCCCCGCACGGCCCCGCCCGGCCCCGCCTGGCCCCGCCCGGCCCCGCCTGGCCCCGCCCGGCCCCGCCTGGCCCCGCCCGGCCCCGCCTGGCCCCGCCCGGCCCCGCCCACAAACAGCTTCCCAGTCTGCACACAAGCCAGCTTTTCATCCGCCCCGCCCCCTCCCGTCTCCAAATTCTAGGGTTCACTCCCAGAAATATAAAATAAAGCAATCCAAGGAAAGCCGGCCTTACTGAATTTTCCTGCTGCTTCGACCAAAATCGTCAGTTGTGGTCGTCTGTCTGTCTCTCTCCCACCGACTCCGTCCTCCTCTAGCGGATTGCGTCCGAATTATTTCCATCTCTGTCCCACTTATTACGCAGCGAGGCGGGGGCGCGACGCAGCGCTTTTGCTCGGGGCTGCGAGATTGGGTCGGGGGAAGGGGGGCGGTAAGAGGGTGGATGCAGGGGAGGTGGGTGTTGGGGAGGGAGGGGGAGGGTGTAAAGTTGGCGCCAGGGGCCGCCCTGCAGCTCCGCCAGGTCGCGGCGCGGACGGCGGCGGCGGCTCAAATTCAGAATAATTGGAACACTGATGGCGCGGTGCGTTGATTATTCAACCGCACAAATTAGCAGGCTGCTCCGCGGCGCCCTCACAGGGACAAGAACGGTTTCGGTAATTGGATCAAACGGTGTACCTCGACCCCCGCGGGCCCCCGGGCGGACCTCCCCGGGTGTGCCTTCAACCGTCCCTGGAAAAATACAATAATTTTTTTAAATGTTTAATCTACTCTTTGAAAAAAAAAAAAACAGAAAACAAAAAAGGAAACCCTGACAAAATGGTTAAATTTTAAAACTGTGGTGCCCCTGCTGTGGCGGGGCGTTTTGGCGGTGGTCGGGCCGTGCCATTTTTCTCGCTCACTCAAGAGAAATACGTTTGCCAGTGCGCGGAGCGGTACGTGTGCGTGTCTGTGAGATGGAAGGGGGGAATGGGGAGAGATGGGCGGGAGAAGGAAGGAAATAAGCGGGTGGAATAATGTGAGTGGTGTGATCTAGCCCGCGGCCAGTTTTAAGTTTGAACAAAGCGCGCATCATTAGCTGCCCAGTGTAGAGAGAGAAAGAGAGAGAGAAGAGAGAGAGAGAAAGAGAGAGAGAGAGAGAGAGAGAGAGAGAGAGAGAGAGAGAGATAGTCGGTCTGCGCTCGTCTTCTAATGGTCCGCTCGCACAGCGAATATTTATATCGCCAGACGCGACAGCAGCAGTGTCTCAGACGGGATTAGCTCCTTGAGGATCCCTGCGCGGCACGACGCGGCACGGCGCGGCACGGCGCGGCACGGCACGGCGCGGCGCGGCACGGCACGGCACGGCGCGGCACGGCCCTACACGGTCGTAACAGTGGTGCCCGCACGTCGTCAGCCGCTTACACTGTGTGTGTGTGTGTGTGTGTACATGGCCGGGGCCCATCCGTCCTGCCGGACGAGACGGGAGACTCTTTGGCCCGCTGGAACTGCTCCGCTGCTACGCCGCCTTCTTTCTCTGGCTACTCCCCTCTCCCCTCCCTCTCCCCCTCCCCCCCACCCCTGCCAGTCTACTTCATCCCTGACCCGCGCGCGCGCTGCTCTTGTTCCTTGGGATTCGTGATTTAGTGAACGTAGGGAGGAGTGCTTTTGTACCACCAACGGCTATCCCTCTCCCCCTCCCTCGGCCAGTTACCCTCACTCCGGCCCTCACCTTCCTCCTCTCTCTCTCTCTCTCTCTCTCTCTCTCTCTCTCTCTCTCTCTCTCTCTCTCTCTCTCTCTCTCACTCCGGAAGAAGCTTCCTTTTATAGAGTGGGCTGGAGGACAGTGAAAGAGGCCCTAGGGGTGGGTCGGGGGAGCAGTAGGACCAGAGGATGCAGCTTCAGAGGACATTCAGAAATTTTGTGCTGGTTTAAATACCGCCCGCCTGCTTTTCGTCCGTTCGCCCCCAGAGCTGAGGGCACCCGGCTGCCGGCTGCCGGCCGCGGTGGGACCCTGGAGAGGACCGTGAGAGGAGAGGGAGGCCCCACGACTTGTGTCAGTGGGGCCGGGCCGGGCCGGACTGGGGGGGGCCGAGCTCAAGTGGCCTCCAGGGCCTCCAGGGGGACCGCAATGGAGACGTCCCTAAAAATAAATGTATATTTATTTTTATTTTTTCCCCCGCGCCGCTTCCCGCCGCCCCACAGTTTCTTGGAACGTGAAGTTACGGTCATATTCGGATTCGACCGACACGGCGGCAGCCAACCGAATATAATGATGCTGGGAGGCACCTCAGTAAATCTTGGTCGAGTTGCCACAACTTGATCCCCATCTTTAACGTAGTTACCCGTTGGGAGTACCTTTCCAGTACTTTGAAACACCCCGAATAACGCTGACTTTCGCGATGCTGGTGGCCGGTTTTCCTTTGGGCTGTGCGGACTGTCGCGTTGTCCCTGCCAAATCTGAATATGACTGTAACTTCACGTTCCCGTAGTGTCTCCCGGCGAATCAGAGGACCCGGTGGGGCCGCGGGGGCCGCGGGGCTGTAAGTGGACGGCGCGGGGAGGCGGCTGCCCGGTTGTGCCGGGCCCCCGGGGCCACTGGCGTAGCCCTGGATGTCGGCGTGCAGCGGGACCAACTAATCCAAGGCGGCGGCGGCGGCGGCGGCAGCGGTAAGGCCGGGAGTCGACGCCATGGCACCGGGGGGACATCTCCGGGAGCTGCAGAAGACGCCGAGCCCAAAAGTGTCCCCAGCGGGTGCTTGGGGACGGCCGGCGCCGTGCCCGTGCCGACCAGACTCATTCCACCCCGCCATCGCGTTGGTGCGAACAAGGGTCTGCGAAACGGCGTGCAGGCGACCTGGGCCGGGCTCCGGGCCGCGACTCCTCTCTTCCTGTTCCAAACGGCCGCGCCAGGTACCTCCCCCCCACCCCCAGCCCCCACCCCCAGCCCCCACCCCCAGCCCCCACCCCCAGCCCCCACCCCCACCCTGCCGGGCACTTCACCGCCAACGCGCCGCTGCCTCCCCTGGCCTCCCCCGGAGAGCGCCTGACGAGCGCAGGGTAGGCCGCCCGCACCGCACGCCTGCGTTGCGCTGTCCGTGTTGCCTACCCCGGAGTCCGCAGGCGCCGTGCGGTCCGCGGCAGTCGGGGCACAGAGGCCGCAGGCCGCAGCACACAGGCCGTACTGCGGCTATGCAGGGCCCCCGCTGCCCCCGCTGCCCCCACCACCACCGCCGCACTCCTGCCTTTCTACTCTTTTATTCGCAATGCCTCCCCCCCCCCCCCGTCCTCCCCACGCCATCACCGCCGTCCAGTAAATCATGTGTTTATCGGCATCCCCCCCCCCCCGCGCCGCGCCACATATCACAAGTTAGAATTACCTCGACGATGCAGCGGCGGCAGCAGCTGTTACCGCACCGCATGCCGCTGCCACTGCAGCAGCAGCAGCAGCAGCAGCTGTCGGTATAAAGTGGCATCAGACCACCCGCCGCACACAATTCCTTCCTCCGCACCCCTCTCGCGGCCGTCGTGGCTTCCCGCATTTTTTTCAGGCCTCAGATTCTTTCCGTTCCCCGCGCCCGTCAGAGAGAGCGAGAGAGAGAGAGAGAGAGAGAGAGAGAGAGAGAGAGAGAGAGAGAGAGAGAGAGAGAGAGAGAGAGAGAGAGAGAGAGAGAGAGAGAGAGAGAGAGGAGAAAGAGTGTGCGTGAGAGAGATAGAGCGAGAGGATCTGTGCCATGAAGTAGTGCAAAGCAGTGCAGACAGCCCGGCCCAGGTCCCCGGTGTGTCCAAGTCAGCGTTCCCGTCGCTGCTGCGTTCCCAGTCGGTCCTGCTGTTGGGGTCCTGTGGTTTTTCCAGGTCTGGCAGAGGGGTGGCGGTGAAGGCCCTGCTGGGGTGCTGAGGCCCGAGGACAGGGGCCTGGGGCTGCCTGGGGCTGCCTGGGGCTGCCTGGGGCTGCCTGGGGCTGCCTGGGGCTGCCTGGGGCTGCCTGGGGCTGCCTGGGGCCCACTCCCGTTCTTCTACACATATTTGCTCTCCCCGTACGCCCCCCCCCTACCCCTTTCCCCTGCCCAGGACGGCTCCTTGACCGGTTGTGCTGCAGCCCTCCCCGCCCTGCTTTGCGGATGGGGAGGGTGTTGACGCTATTCTCTCTCTCGCTCTCTCTCTCTCTCTCTCTCTCTCTCTCTCTCTCTCTCTCTCTCTCTCTCTCTCTCTCTCTCTCTCTCTCTCTCTCTCTCTCTCTCTCTCTCTCTCTCTCTCTCTCTCACTCTCACTCTCACTGTCTCACTCTCACTGTCTCACTTCAACTCACACACTCAATCTCACAACGCACACGTACGTTCCACTAAAAAAAAAGAAGGAGGCCGTCTTGTCTGTCCTGTCCGTTGTCGGTGCAAGCTCGACATCAAGGCCCGTATCCCGTGTTTGCTCTGTCCACGCTGCTGCCACCGCCACCGCTGCACTGTACTGCGCGGCCCTGCAATGCCAGCACCAGCCTGAAGTGTCTGGGTGTCGTAGTGTGCGAGAAGTGATTCCCTGTGTGTGTGTGTGTGTGTGTGTGTGTGTGTGTGTGTGTGTGTGTGTGTGTGTGTGTGTGTGCGTGCGTGTTCAGCAGGAAATGCCTCGACGCTCCCTGCTATGCGCATTGTGTGTTTCCTCCGCGAAAACTTTCGCGTCCCTTTTCCCAGAGCGAGAGAGACAGAGAAGAACACTTGTGCACCTCGAAATTCCGTTGTAATTTAGTCAAAGTACAACCACAAGAATGCAATAAGGCCACTGTCAAAATCTCTCGAAAAATTCACGAAATTGAACAAAGGTGTTTGACAATTCTTCCCCTGCCCGGTCTGGTGGCTGTGTGTCCTACCGCCCCCAACACGGAAGCCTTGTTGTCAGTCTGGCGGCAGCAGGATGCGAGGCTCTCGCAGGCAGCAGGATGCAGCAGGATGCAGCAGGACGCAGCAGGATGCAGCAGGATGCAGCAGGATGCAGCAGGATGCAGCAGGATGCAGCAGGATGCAGCAAGATGCAGCAGGATGCAGCAGGATGCAGCAGGACGCAGCAGGATGCAGCAGGATGCAGCAGGATGCAGCAGGATGCAGCAGGACGCAGCAGGATGCAGCAGGATGCAGCAGGATGCAGCAGGATGCAGCAGGATGCAGCAGGATGCAGCAGGATGCTCTCTGCCCGCAGGACTCATTATACACCCTTCTTCCTCTCGCTCGCTTCCCCGTCCGCTGCATTCCCGGAGTGACGCACGCAGTGTGCAGAGAGAGAGAGAGAGAGAGAGAGAGAGAGAGAGAGAGAGAGAGAGAGAGAGAGAGAGAGAGAGAGAGAGAGAGAGAGAGAGAGAGAGAGAGCGTTGTCCATAATTACATCTCGACGAATCTCGTTACGCCGTGCTGTACTTGTCACGTACACTGTTGTTGCTTATTAATCAGCAGGCATCGTTTGCGGCCGGCTTTCCTGCTGCTGTTTCGCTGCTTGTTTTCATGCTTACGCGACGACGATTTGTCGCCACCCCCGGACGGCCTGCAAAATGGAACATGACCCAGCGAATGTATTCATTACGCGACCGGCCCCCTCCGGCCCCCTCCGGCCCCCTCCGGCCCCCTCCGGCCCCCTCCGGCCTGCTCCGGCAGCCCAATGTTTTGCGGCCTGCTTGAAAGGTTCCCCCCCTCCCCCCCCCCCCCCCCTTCCCGCTCTCTCCCTTTTTCTCCTTTGCCTGCTGATCTGCACATCGCGAGAGGAGCAGTGGACGACATGATGGAACCATCCTTCTTGTTACCCCCGCCCCCCCTCCGTCCCCCTCCGTCCCCTCTCCCGCACCGCCGCCACCGCCGCGCCCGCCTCCCTTTTTGCCTAACCCCTTCCATTATTTTCCGAACGCTCTCTACTCCAACACCCCCACCCCTCCCCCCTTCCTCTTTCCCCGCTCTGTGTGTCTTCCAGCGGAGGCCAATGCGACGACGCCTCCTCGTCCAACGACGTTTAACTTTATCCAGGCACTCCAGTGAGGCGGTCTAGAGACAGCGGTGCTGGAATGTGGTGGTGGTGGTGGTGGTGGTGGTAGGGGGGCTTACCACGGGGATGGGCGGGCATGCGGGTGAAGGAAGGGGTTCAATCTGAAGGGAATTGCGATTTAATTTCCTTTCGTCTTGACGTCCAATTAAGGCGCAGTTAATGCAATTCAAGGGAGGGGGGGGGTGCTCTCTCCTCACCGCAAGAGAGAGAGAGAGAGAGAGAGAGAGAGAGAGAGAGAGAGAGAGAGAGAGAGAGAGAGAGAGAGAGAGAGAGTCGTGAGAGCGTAGTAACCGTGACCCCTTTCTCAGATGAGTTTGTTGTGGAAAGTGTTGAAATGAGAGGAGAGAGAGAGAGAGAGAGAGAGAGAGAGAGAGAGAGAGAGAGAGAGAGAGAGAGAGAGAGAGAGAGAGAGAGAGAGAGAGAGAGAGAGAGAGAGAGAGAGAGAGAGAGAGAGAGAGAGAGAGAGAGAGAGAGAGAGAGAGAGAGAGAGAGAGAGAGAGAGAAAGGGAGGGAGGGAAGGATGTGGGGAGGGGGGGGGGAGGGTGAGCTGCCGTCGGCACGTACCGTATAATCATTTCGTCGGGTCCCCCCGTTTCAATCTCGCTCGCTGCAATGACACCATCACGCTAAAGCCCCAGGAAATTCTCATTGTTTTCACTCAGACACCTTGTTAGTTTCTGTCGTGGTGGACAGACAGAAATATAATGCAACTTCTCCCCCCCCCCTCCCCCACCTCTCTCTTTCTCGCTCTAACAGCGTGGATGCAGCAAATGGCGTTTGCGGTGGGGTCAGAATCGCACCCTACTGAAAACACGACACCAGCGCTGGTATTCGAACCCGCGTCACGACCCGCTCAGCCGGCCCGCGGGCCACCTGTCGCTGTGAGGCCAGAGGGGCGCAAAGGCGCGTCATATCCGGCACGGGGACTTCGTTTCCGAGCGGAAATAGCCAGCGCGCATAACGCTGGTGCAGAGCCCGTGCTGACCGAAGGGGGAGTGGCGCGGAGGACCAGAGGAGGCAGGCGCGGTATTTGAACCCGTGTGCCCTGCCTCCCCCTTGCCCCCGGCCTCCCAGGGTCCCCAGGCCTCCCAGCCCCCCGGGCTAGACCACGGTGAGGGCAGGCAGCCTTGATCCGGCCGGCGTGCAAACTTTGCTTGTGGCCAGATCTGGTGGGGACCTCACCCCCCCGAGCCCTGCCTGCCGGCCTGTGGCGCCTGTGGCGCACCTGGCCGCTGGGACAGTGCAGGGCGCCGGGGTGCCGGTGGTGGGCACACCTGGCCGAAACTCACAGGCTGCTCATTCCACTTGGACACTGTCCTGTCCCCGTCAGCGGGGGTGGGGGTGGGTGCGGTGGCTGTGGGCGCCCAGTAGGCCCTGCCGAAGGCCGCAATGGTGCTGTGCCGTGCTGCCGTTGGCTGCCGTGCCGCTGCATCTGCATCCGCGTCAATTTATCTCCGTCAATGCATTGGTAGCAGCGTCCGCTGCCGTCCGCTGCCGTCCGCTGCCGTCCGCTGCCGTCCGCTGCCGTCCGCTGCCGTCCGCTGCCGTCCGCTGCCGTCCGCGGCCGTCCGCGCTGGTCACGGGTTCGGCTGGGCAGGGCGGGGCCGTTAGGCAGCACGGCGTGGCCATTTCAATGAATATGCAGTTGCCCCCGCCCCGCCCCGCCCCGCCCTGCCCACCCCGCCCCGCCCCGCCCCACACATTCCGGTCTGCGCGGCTAATAGACTGATTCGCCGGCCGCTGCCGCGCCATGGAGAAAACGCTCACAAAATGTTTTCTCTGGGTTATGAGGTCGTTATCTGGTTTGACGCATGGCCCGACCCCCCCCCCCTCCCCCTCTGGACCCCCCGCGGTGATAATGCCGTGACGATGCGTCGCTGCGTCAGTGAGTGGGGGTGGTGTTTATGCGTCAGGAACGGCCACTCCAGGACGCCGACGATGGGAGAGGGGGGGGGGGGTCCGTGAGGACGCCGAAGTGCCACTCCAGGACGCCGACGACGGGAGGGTGGGGGGGGGGGGGAGTCTGCGAGGACGCCGAAGTGCGAAGAGCGGCAAATACGAGGCCGGCGACGGCGACCCGGGAACTAGAAGTTGGTATCGTAACGTTGTGGAGGGCTCTCGTATGCAAGGGGGGCACAGGCAGGCTCAGCCGGCCGCCCCCGGCACCGCCCCCGGCACCGCCCCCAGCACCACCCCCAGCACCGCCCCCAGCACTTCCGCCCGCCTCCAGCCCCACACGTCTCACTTCCACAACGAGCGGGTCCGCACGGTGGTCTTAACTTGGTTTTAGGGCGGCAGGCGGCGCAGCACACACACACACACACGCACTCACACACACACACACACACACACACACACACACACACACACACACACACACACGGCCCCCAGCTTGCACCTCTCCCGTGATGTGTGGTGAGGGAGGCCACGGGCGGCCACGCCGGGCCCCCACAGCCCCTGATGGCGCCCCTTAAGGCCCCGTAAGTCGCTTAATTACGGTGAGGAGGACCCATGCAAGGGCCGCGGCCATCTCTCTCGCACGCCCTCCCCGCCCGCCCCGCCCTCTCTCTCAGTCCCGCGCATTCGAGTTTTGATTTATGTCTCGGCGGGCCGCCGGCCGAACCCGAAATTTACTCGCCGCGAAATATTTAACTTTTCTCTCGCGCGCGGGCTGGTACTCGAACCCGCGTTACGTATTCCTTATGCAGACGTCTGCATCTCCAGACGAGACGGTATTTTTTCAAGCGGCACGCCGCAGGTGAGAGGAGAACGAGGGTAAAGTAGTGGATGCGGGGGTGGAGGCCAGCGGCGGCGTCCAGGTCTGGCAGCCCGGCCGAGACAGGCCACAGACAGACAGGCAGACAGACAGGCAGACAGACAGGCAGAGAGCTGGTAATTACCCGAGTGCTGCGGTGCTGTTGCAGTGGCCGGCAGGCAGCAGCCCAGTTGACATGGGCCGTGCTGTGGCTAATAAGCCGTGTGGCCACGCACTCTGACCTGGTATGGCGGTGACAAGGCCGCCGCCGGCCGCCGGCAGGGGGCGCTGCTGCTGCGCTGCTGCCGCTGCTGCAGCTCTGGGGGAGACGGATGGGCTGCCGGTCGACCTCCCGCCCCTGCGATGCACCCCAAGAGCTACATTACTCACGCTTTCACGTCGTCGACTGCACAATTTCTCATAATTTATTCCGAATGTCCACGGAGCAGTCCGGAGCGTCGAAACGTGTGCATAAGTTGTGCCTTTATTTTCACACTTGCGCTTTCCCGAACGGATAACTTCCTACTAACTTCTTACATTTTACCAGCGCGGACATCAACTCGGTTTATTTATTTTTAAATTGGTATCCCTGCCTCGGTACTATTGCATACCGCTGGCCCAGCTGCAGACCGGAGCTCCTCGGGTTTGCGGTGAGCAGCCGACTAGCGTGCCCAGCCCTGCCCGACCAAACCATTTATGACGAAGCGGGAGCTGCGGGGCACCCTAGCGGCCACCGCGGCGCGGCGGGGGCGAACTGGGCGCCCGTCCAACCCCTCCTCTCTCACTCTCACTCTCTCTCCATCTCACATTATTTATCTTTCTCCCTCCCCCGGCCAGACCGCCGTTTATTTTTCACCCTTCCGGACGCGAATCCTGGGAGAGGTGAGCAGTCGGATAGGGTGACCCCTCCTCTTTCCTGGGGCTCCGCCTATTAGCATACAAAGTTTCCATGTATCTCCCGCCGTGCTGCGTTCCGCGCGCCGAAGACAAGCGCATCCTGCCTGGACGCGTAATTCAAAAAAGAAAAAAAAGAAAAAAAAAACTCGTGCGGTGAACAAACTGGGAAAAAAAAGAAAGACATGACCAGGAAGAAATAAAAACCAACACAAGTCGCGAACAACGGAGGAACAGAGCGACGCGGGCGCTAACGGCGGAGGGGCAGGGCAGGGCGGCGGGGCAGAGCTAGCAGCATCGATACAGCGACGCTGCAGCCGACGTGCCCCTGCCCTCTGCCGGCGACACTTGCAGTTAATCCTGATTTACAACACGGCCGTCGTGCACGCGCTCTCGTCAGAAGAGCAGGGGGGGGGGGGGGGCTGAGGACCGGGTGGCAGACCCATCAAAGGGCGCGCGCGTAGGCGGACAGCGGAGCGGGGGGGGGGGGGGGGCACGGCGGTGGGACAGGTTAGTTAGCGTCCGGGCGGCGTCCCATCCAGTGTAGTAGCTGTCGCTGTGTGTACCAGTCGATTACACCCTCCATCCACTCCCCCCCCCCCTCTCTCTCTCTCCGACGGGGCCAGCCTAACAAGCTCTGTCGCTGTTGCCTATCCCATCTTCAGTTCCAACATTTTCGCATCGTTTCCCGATGGCATGTTTTCCCCTTCCTGACTCCCCATGGCCCATGGCGTGTCGCACCCTGCCATGTGAGTTATTGCCGTCGATCAGCCCGGCAACTGCTTAAGTGTCGTCGGGCACATATCCGGAGAACCGCACGTCAGTCGGAAACTTTGGCTGAGCCGTCACTGTGAGCCGAGCCGAGCCGAGCCGAACCGAGTCAAGCCGAGCCGAGCCGAGCCGGGAACGGTCCCGGGCTACTCACGTCACTTCCAGGCCGGTTACCCTTTGCACCGAAAGCTCGCCGCGCGTCGCTCGCGCACCGCTCTCATGGTCGCGGTGGTTTAAAGAGAGAGAGAGAGAGAGAGAGAGAGAGAGAGAGAGAGAGAGAGAGAGAGAGAGAGAGAGAGAGAGAGAGAGAGAGAGAGAGAGAGAGAGAGGCGGGGGTAAGGGCGGCGGGTCTAGAGAGGCGCCCTCGGCGGCTCGGAATAGCCCCCATAAGAGACTGAAGGGGGTGGGGGTGAGGTGTGGCGCGATCACCACCCCTCACACTTACCCCCTAACGTCACCGCCCCCGCGTGGCCGCCGCCGCCGCCTCCTCTGGCCTGATCTCCGCCCCTGATCCTCCACTTGGCCTCTCGCCGCGCACAACCTCTCACCTGACCTGTTCTCTCTCTCTCTCTCTCTCTCTCTGTTTGTGTCGCTCTCGCTCGCTCTCACATGGCTCTCCGGGGCTGAAGCCGCCACGTAAGCGACCGGTAAACCCTTGCGCCCGGTTCACTCACACGGGGCCGCTCCGTAGTGCGCACGTAGGGGCTCCAGGCGGGGGGGGGGGGGGGGGGGCAAGCAGCCGAAGTGCCCCGCAGGCCGAGAGGGAGGCGCGAGAGGATTTAGTGAGTGCAGAGCGAGTGTTCACCCTGTGCGTGTGTGCGTGTGTGTGTGTGTGTGTGTGCGTGCGTGTGTGTGCCTGAGCGTGCGCGCGCATTTGAATTAAGGACCTCCATTTCTCATTGTCTCCCAGCCTTTTTATCACAATCTGCTGCGTCCTCGCGCGCCGAAGGAAAAGTGTACACGAGGACAGCGGCGGAAGGAGCGCGCGGAGAAATATGGAA
Source organism: Odontothrips loti (assembly GCA_038380765.1). Classification (NCBI taxonomy): domain Eukaryota; kingdom Metazoa; phylum Arthropoda; class Insecta; order Thysanoptera; family Thripidae; genus Odontothrips; species Odontothrips loti. The sequence goes on from CM076255.1 coordinate 8,666,712, forward strand.
AAATAAGAGTGGGAGAAACACTTTTGGTTGTTGTTTCTGAGATGGCGAGAGCGAGAAAGAGTGAAAGGGGGTTGTGGGAGAGAGAGAGAGAGAGAGAGAGAGAGAGAGAGAGAGAGAGAGAGAGAGAGAGAGAGAGAGAGAGAGAGAGAGAGAGAGAGAGAGAGAGAGACAGTCGTCTCTAATGTTCCTCCAGGGACGTCCTGCGTCACCGTACGTACTCGCGAAATTATTTTCTCACGGCACTCGCGTGCCGTCCTCCCTCTCGCGGTACGACTCTCCGCCGTGGCCCCGCAAAAAAAAAGAAGAAAAACTTTTCATTTATCAAGAATTTCAGCACAATGATTTGGATTTTTTTTTCCTGGGGTTATTGGGGTTAGAGAATGTGTTAGGAGCGGATAGCAAACAGAAGGGGGTGGGGGGACCGGCACCGGAAAAGCCTAAACTGGAACCGGCGTGACGGCCCACTGGGTCGGCCGGGAAAACCCCTCAGTAATGAAAACGAATGTCCCTGTGCCGCGCCATGCCGCGCCGTACCGCGCCGTGCCGCGCCGTGCCGCGCCGTGCCGCGCCGTGCCGCGCCGTGCCGCGCCGTGCCGCGCCGTGCCGCGCCGTGCCCCTATCGGAAGTCCCGACGCACAGTATATTGCTGCCCAACACATGATTGGATGACAAGCAAACGAAACGCACACATGCATGTGTAACGGGTTAAACCAGCCGATTGGCTGTTATTGCTAGTTCGATACGCGACCTGCACTGTTTCATAACTTTGCCAAGAATTGACAGCAGCAAAGAAAAGCAGTAAAGGTTTCTGGATCGGCCTCCTCCGCTCTCGCCCCGACCGGCACTATTTGCAGCAGTGTGCCCCTGGAGCGTGACGTGTGAGGGGAGGCTGGAGGGCAAATAGTGGCTGCTGCTGTTATTGACCACACAACATCTGGGGGGCGCGGACCTTGCGCGCACACACACACACACACACACACACACACACGGAGGCTAAATAATAATTTAGGTTGCTGTCGGAACGGGAGTTGTGTGCCTTGGGTAGGAGTGGGGGTGGGGCAGGGCAGGGCAGGGCAGGAGGTGTGGCGAAGGAGAGAAAAGAAGCGAGCCACTGCTGGTGCTTCTGATATATTGACTTCTTCCCCACAAAGTGGTGTCAGGCGGTTCGAGAGAGAGAGAGAGAGGGAGAGAGACGTCGGCTGCCCTCCAGGGCAGACAGAGACAGACCGCTCCCTCTTTCACGTGATGGGGGACCCAGCCGTAGATAATGCATTTCGATCTCGATTTTCGACGCTCTTTCGGAACAATGCCAGTGCTTCTGAGGGGAAAAGAGAAATCTTGGGAATGTGCTGAAACAGAATTGGCAGGTGCGGAGCGAAATAAATATACAGCTAAAATTCTTGACGGGTGTAAAGTTGACTTTGTAGGCTGCTGACTCGGCAGCGCCCGCTCCGCGCTCCGTCCCCGCGGCCCAGAGGGGACAGGGACAGGGTAGGACCGTGCAGAGCGCCTGTGAAGCAGAGGGTAGGCAGCACGCGGCACAGCCGTGCCCGGCGGACCGCAGCCCAGCGGAGCGCCTGAGCAGCAAAGAGATGATCGGGCAAGAAAAATCCCTCCCGCTCAGCGGAATCAATGACAGGCGTCCTTAACGGAATTTTTTTCCCTTTTCTCTCCTTATTCCTGGTCGCATTTTGAGTGAGTTTTTTTTTTCGTCCCTTTCGAACCGATGGGGTCGTCCATCCGACGATAAACGCAAGACCTAGAAACACCAGGGCGGTCCTGTTTTGTTTTTTCAGGTTGACAGTTGCATTGGGGAAAAAAAACTAACCCTAAATAGTTATTTTGGTGCGTTACGTGTTCTGTGGCCAGCCCCCAGCCCCCGGCCAGGGCACCCGCTCTGGGTGGGGACCTCCCGGGCTGCCGGCTTATCCCGTATAATTTCGCGGAAGTCATCTCCCCATACGCGGCCGATATTTCTCCGGCATATAATCCGCAGCGTGGGGGTGGCGGGGTGGGGGCGGGGGCGGCAGCGGGGGCGGCAGTGGGGGCGGCACGGTAGACCGCCGCAAGTGGTGGCCGGCGGCAGGTGAGTCACGGCCAGGCCTGCGCGCTCGGTGACGCCGCGGGGTCATCTCTTATTCATTGCTACCAGACGAATAGCTCTCGGCGCGGTGAGGGGCGGTGAGGGGCGGGGGCAGGGGCGGGGGCGGGGGCACCACCCTGTGCGGGACGGCCTCGTGTGGGTTAGGGCCGAGCCGGGAGCACCTCAAGACCGTCCCTACCTCCCTACCTCCCTCCCGCTGGCCAGTGCCTCGCGGCATTATTGCACAGCACGCACTCGTCTTGAATTAGAGAGCACTGCGGCGTGCGTGCGTGCGTGCGTGCGTGCGTGCGTGCGTGCGTGCGTGCGTGCGTGCGTGCGTGCGTGCGTGCGTGCGTGCGTGCGTGCGTGCGTGCGTGCGTGCGTGCGTGCCGGGGGGCTCCGGAGACGACAGGTGGATGGGGTAGGTAGAAAACCATCGTTTTGCTACGTTCCCCTCCCCGGGTCCTCCGCGCCAATGGCCCCGACGCGAGAGAGTGAGCACACATGCCGCCTGACGGGTAGGCAACCGCGACCGTCGGCTGCACGCGTGTCGTGCGGGCTGGCCTACGCTGGCGTTCGCAGGCGCTCGGCGGCTCTGCGGCGGTGGCGATGGCGGCAGTGGTGGCGGCGCGCGCTGCCAGGCCGTCACCGCCCCCGCCTCATAACTAATTCGCTGCCAAGTTTGCGTGCGTGATGCAGACCCGGGCCCGGCATCCAGCTCACCGCAGTTTGCTCTGAGAGGCGATACCACTAGCATAGAAAAGAAGTGTTGGTGAACGACAGAAATTCTACGGGAGTCTGCAGTGAGAGAGAGAGAGAGAGAGAGAGAGAGAGAGAGAGAGAGGGGGAGGGGAGAAGATCGATTTTATCGCCCACCGCTGTTCGCTCGTTCACGCAGACTAAGTTTGTTTAGCTGTTGAGTCTCCCCTTCCCCCTAATACTACACACGTGGTGCGTGCGTGTATGTGTGTGTGGAAGAGTTGGACCTAGTCGGGGTGACGACTGTACTCCCCTACCTCTCGCCGTCTCTCTCTCTCTCTCTCTCTCTCTCTCTCTCTCTCTCTCTCTCTCTCTCTCTCTCTCTCTCTCTCTCTCTCTCTCTCTCTCTCTCTCTCTCTCCTCCCTCCCTCTCTCCCCCTCTCTCTCGTCTGCATAAAGCGGTGCGTCGATTTGTTCCAATTACCGCACCGACCATTGCGGTGATCAAGCGTTTGGTAGTCCGACGACGAGAAGAAAACAAAGGCAGTCCATGGCCAAGCACCCCCCCCCCCCTCCTCTCCCTCTTGCTAAAGTGTCTACCAAACATGAGTACAGCTTTAGAAAAAAAAAATTGCTTTTCACAGTGAAACGTGCTGGGTGCCCTCTGGAGGCAGTGTGTGTATGCACAAAACCTCCCTGCCCCCCTGCCCCCCCTCCTCCCTCTCTCTCTCTCCTTTCCAATTCATTTCTGCGTCCAATCGTGGCTCCCCCCTTTCCCCCCGCCCCCTCATCACCTCCCGCATCTCCTCGGCTCAGCCCGGCTCAGCCCGGCGGCTGGCCCGGCCTCCCTTAGCTCCGCATGTGATTTCTCCTCCCTCCCTCCCCCTCCCAGTCCCCATCTCACTCTAGCTGTATCACCACTCTTGGAACTCCGCACGTGAATCTGATACTGCAGACATCCTCCAAACACACCGGTTCGGAGTACGCCGCGTTAAACAAGTTTTCCGCTACTACATGTTTGTCGTGATTTTCTCCTGTGGAAAGAGAAGGGTCGCTCATCTGACTATCCATTCGGAACGACTCTTCTTGCTTCCTCGCACTTCCTGATTTCACCCGTCCCCCCTCCCCCCCCCCCCCTCTCTCTCTCACCCCTAGTGCGCGCCATATCAGTGGTCTTGTCGTCGCTATGATGGATGGAAGCCTTTCGGCGCTGACGTGCAGCACGGTTCTATTATGTTGTTAATTGGTGTGCGCAAAGAAAGAGGTCTTTGGTGGTGTGTGTGTGTGTGTGTGTGTGTGTGTGTGTTGGTGTTGGTGCTGTTAGCTGAAGCATGTTTTTATACTACAGCGCTGCCTTCTGATGCCAGAGGCGCTCTGGAGCGTGGCGGTTGATGGCGCCACCAGTAAACAAGAGAGAGAGATAGAGAGACAGAAAGAAATTTGTTCGACAGGCGATTCTGTTGACTCATCTTGTATGTCGTTTAGATCCACTCTTGAACCCTATCAAAAAGAATAATTCGTTTAGGGGAAAAAATCCGTGAACGAAAAGAAAAATTAAGTGGTCATATTTTTTTAGGCCGCTTGGTAAATTTTTTCGCTCGAGTTTTGCTGTGTCTATTCAGTGTTTCCCGTTTGGTTTTCCGGCCGCCCCGGACTGCCCCGGCCCGCCCTCTCAGACCTGTCTGCTGCCCGATTGAGCTGCTGCGACGTCAACTTCTATCGCGACCCGTCAGAAGCAGCAGCGAACAAAATGTCCTCCCCTTGTGTTGTCTTGGTTGTCGCGCGTGCTGCAATACAGATGTCGGGATAAGTGGCGAGCGGCGGCTCTGTGAGGCGGGGGTGGGGGCGGGGGCGGTAGGGGGCGGTAGGGGGCGGTAGGGGGCGGTACGGGGCGGTACGGGGCCAAGCTTCTTGGCAGCATCTGGGCTATGGTCTGACTCCCATGTAAGGCAAGCCCCTTGCCAGCCAGCCAGCCGGTCAGCGACGCCCCCCGCCTCACCCCGCCCTCGGCCCCCGGCCTGAGCCCCGGTGGGGGTCACTGTACTACTGTGAGGTGTGCGCACCGGTGTGCTGCCACAAGGGATGATTCTTCCCCGTCCAACACCATTTTTTTTTTAAATCCGACTGCAAAATAATTATCTTAAGCGCATTAATGGACGGAGGGTAAAAATTTTTTTCGGGGCGGATACAATTTTTTCAGTTGGAGCCAGAACTCCTTTTTTTTTCCTCGATCCGGGAGCAGCCGCCTTTGACGCGGGAGACGTGTGATCGAAGCCTCCCTTGCCCATTCACGTCAGCCAAACAAGCGGAGGGGGGGGGGGAGGCTCCTAGTGTACGAACACACGCTCGGCGCTGTGGGGTCCGGGAGGAAGCTGCGAGGAAGTCATTACATATCGGATTCCCACCACCACCACCGTGACCGCCACCACCGTCACCAAACTTTATTCTGCTGAAAAGAATTTCCCTCCCCAGTGAAACGTAACCGCGCGAGTTGAAATTTCCTATCTGATTTAAAAACTCATAATAAGCAAATCGAGTCTGCGGAAACCGGTGGGTTTCCCTGTAGTCGGGGGTACCATATCACCATGGCCACTACCGCTGTGAACACAGAGACAGCCGGGCGCCGCCCACCAAACACCAAGAAACAGAGAGGCGGACAAATTGCAGCTCCCACCACCCGCCCACCACCACCATGCCGCGAGGCTGCCTTGGCCCTGCCGCTTCCGCCGTGGTCACCCGGGCGATCTTATTATGAAATTAAATCTGCAGAGATGCTACCGGAGCCTGCGGAGCCTACGGGGACGGAGCTCTACTGTGCAAGGATTTCGTCGGCTCTCTTTATGCCCTCGTAATTTTGTTTACTTTTTTTTTTTTGTGGTCTGTCGTTGTTGGAGACGTGCCGCGGAGCGTGGCTCCTCAGGAGAGACAGAGAAAGCGGATTAAAGAGGGAGAGGCTGACAAGCGGGTACACCTCCTCAAAAGTAAACCTGGCTTCCGGTTTTTGGTTCTTGCTTCCGGTCCAGTTCCCCTCCGGAGTACCCCACGTCGCGCGCCGTGTCCCACTTCAATCACCGCTGCCTACGTAGAAAATTTTTTTCAATCCCGCGTCGCGTCCCCCTCTTATTCTTCTTTCGGCCTGTGTGTTTGAGTAGCGAAGCGGATCCATCTCTCCCCCCCCCTTCCCTCCCCTCCCGCCTGGTGTCGCCCCTCCCCTCCCCTCTCCCTCCTAATTTGAAGCGTGTTCGTCGTTTGCATGGGTAGGCAGCCGCATGCGGCGGCCGTTACAAAACGATACGCCTCGGTCAGCAACCCTCCCCTCCCCTCCCCGGCAGCGGCCGCCCCTTTTCATCTGGACCTTTGGGGCTCTCTCTCTCTCTCTCTCTCTCTCTCTCTCTCTCTCTCTCTCTCTCCCTCCCTCTCTCTTGCCCTCCGCCTTCCTCCTTCTCTCTCGCTCCCTTACTTTGCTCTGTAATTTCGATGACAAACTTGATTCGGCTCGCGTGTCTGGTCCGTCGCCGTGTTGTGTGCGTTGGAGCGGCACGGCGGAGTGTGTGGGCGGATACGCTCTCTCTCACCCTCTCTCCATCCCTCTCCCTCCAACACACCCCCGGCACCACCATCCTCGCCACCCTGTCCGTCCCCAATCTTTTTCCATCACCCTGATTCCCCTCGTTTCATCGGTTATCTCTCTCGCTCTCCCAATTTCAGCCCAGTTCCAATCCTTTTCTTTCCTATTCTTCATGTACCGTTCGCACTGCTTGTATCTCTCTCTCTCTCTCTCTCTCTCTCTCTCTCTCTCTCTCTCTCTCTCTCTCTCTCTCTCTCTCTCTCTCTCTCTCTCTCTCTCTCTCTCTCTCAAAAACACACACACACACACACTTTCCCGGCCGCCTCTCTCCCTCCGTGGGCACCATCAGAGCACCCAGCCCTCGACAAAGTTCCGCGGGTTCAAATACCGAGTCGAACCAATCATGGTCCTAACGTGGCCGGCCTGCGCTGTGTCGAACAAGGCCTATCTGCATAATCCTCCCCTACCGATTAGCCTTCCCTTAATAACGCTGGGGTGGCGCTGCATTAGCAGTGGATCATCCCCTCCCCTCCCCCCTTCCCTCCCTCCTCCCCTCCCGCCACCTCCCCCCAACGTGATGGCTATGTTGATGACGACTACTAAAGAGGCTTAAGGAAGTGCGTCCCAGTGTCCACAAAAACGGGAGGGGGGGGGGGGGCGACAGGGTGTCCGTGAAGTACGCAACACGGCCCTCTGTCCGATAAGTCGGATGTGCGCACTGTATTTTCGTTCCATCGGGCTGGTAGCTTTACCCCCCCACCCCCACCCCTCTCGGGCCGGCCGAGGATACAGGAGGAGGAGGAGGAGGAGGAGGAGGGAGTTGACCAGAAACAACAGCGGGAGCTAAAATCAATCAGGACTCGTCCCTAATTGAAAAAAGTAAGGCAGTGTAGACGGTGCTGAGAGGGTGAGGGGGGGGGAGGCATCGGATGGGGTTAGCGGGGGGGGGGGGGGGCGAACGGTGTCTGGTTCCTACGGAGGAGTACTATGCGTGGCAAAGGGGATATTTTGCCGAAGCAAAGAAGCACCGCAGAGAAGGTTGGGGATGGGGGGGGGGGGGGGGGGGGGGGGGGACTCGGAGGCACAGAGCGCACAGCCGCCGGGGGAAATCGGGGACGCCTTCTGCTGCTGTCATCATTCTGATCCTACCGTGAATACATACATGTGGGGGAGGGGGCACAGCACAGCCCCGAAGCATGGAAGGGCGCAAGAATAGCCATTAGAGAGAGAGAGAGAGAGAGAGAGAGAGAGAGAGAGAGAGAGAGAGAGAGAGAGAGAGAGAGAGAGAGAGAGAGAGAGAGAGAGAGAGAGAGAGAGAGAGAGAGGATGCACGGAGTGGCGGCAGGGAGAGGAGGCCGGAGGGATGACCTTTACGGACTCTGCGTGGTATACGTTGTGGCGTGCGGCGGTACAATGTCGGTCGCTAACTCAGTTGCGACTTCCAGCGCAGTCGACTTGCCCCCCCTCTCCCCCACCCCCCCCCCCTTCTTGTTTCCCTTGTTCCTTGTCGTGACGATGCTCAGCGCAGTAGGACCATTGCCCCCCGATCCACCCCGCGCCCCCCTGCCCGGCCTCTCGGATGCTGGAAGGACGAGCCAGGGCGTTGGATGCACGTCGACTGGCCAACTTTGGTTAGCGCACCAAAGACCCCCCCCCCCTCCCCTCTCCCCCTTCCCCCCTCAAGGCTTCAACGCGGCGAGGAGTCCGCACAGGACGAGGACCGTAATTGAACTCCCAAATCAGAGGGACAACTTTCAGTCTGGGCCAGCTGCTGCTGCTGCTGCTGCTGCTGCTGCGTGGAGGGCCGGGCGGAGCAGTAGACGAGACAAGGAGACAAGTCTCCACTTTGCGGGCCGAAAGACAAAAATATTTCGGGACCGATCTCAGTAACTGACGTGCCATCATTGTTTCTCAACCAGCTATCTTTAAAAAAAATTACAAAAATATTTTTTTTGTGTGCAGGAAAAAATTTGTATTTTTTTGTGTGGGAAAAATATGTTTTCTTTTGTGTGTGTGTCGGAAAAAAAACTGTTTTTTGTGCAAAAAAAAAGGCATCTGTATTTTTTTGTTTGTTGCAGTGGTGGACTGCCGGATGTCGGCGTGGGGGCCGTGGTCTGAGTGTGACGCCGACTGCGGTGCGGGGCGCATGTCACGGTCCCGGGCCATTGAGCGGCCGCCCATCAACGGCGGCAAGCACTGCGGGGCCCTGGTGCAGAAGCGGGCCTGCATGGGCCAGCGCTGCCCGCGGGACCAGCGCCAGGCCGCGCTCAGGGGTGAGTAAGAGTAGCGGTCAGCCAGGGGTACAACTCAACCAAATCGATGTATCGATGGCGCCGAAATTTTGTCGGAGCTCGATTTTTTTCATCGAAGAAAATCGACTTCTGGTACTATTTCGGTATCGAATCGACGGTGCATTACATCGATTTATTTGAATTTTCTCGATATCGAATCGACATCGATTCGATTCGATATCGTTTCGACAGTCTGATCCCGGCTGGAATGGACACAACTTAGTGGTCTACAAGTTGCTTTTTTTCGGAGGTACAGCTCTGTAGACCTCCTCCAGATTAGCGTACAGCTTAGCTGCCAGCAGGTTCGTCCGCGCTGAGCCTGAAAATGCTGTACACGCGATGGTGACTGACCCGCGGTGACCCCCAGTGTACTATATATAGAGAGCATCAAGTTTTGAATCCAATTTTACGGTGAGCGCGCAGTTTGCGCCGACAGTGACCGAACAGATCCTCTCCCAAGTGGGTGGCCCTGGGGGCCCTGGGGGCCCTGGGGGCCCTGGGGGCTTTGCCGGCCGAAGCCCCTGCCCCGCTCCGGCCTGGATTCTTCTCTAGCCCGGCTCCGAGGACCGCCTTGCCCGGGAAAGGGTCCGTCTATAAATTTCGCTACGACGCGGCCATGAGTGGGCCCGCGGAGTATGGCCCCGTTCTGCAGTAAAAAAAACAAATTCCAGTAACGGCGAAAGGGTGGCTCGAGAGCGGGGTGTATATCTCCCGGCATGCACCCGCAGAACAAAACGAAATCCAGAATACTGTGAATATTAATATTCAGTAGCTTGCGGACAGACCCCTCAGCCAGCCGGCGGGCTGCCGTGCGGGCTGCCCGCCTTCAAGGGGCTTTGCAGCCGCGGCCGGAGCCCGGGCCGGAACCGGGGCCCCACTGTGTAGATACGTCCGCGCAGATACGTGCGTTCTGCCCAGCTCTGTGTTGCCTTTTCCATCATGCTGTGGCCCCGCCAGCCCCGCCAGCCCCGCCGCCTGCCAGCCCTGCCTGTCCCGCAGCCTGCCAGCCCTGCCTGTCCCGCGCCCACTCCCTGCAGCCCGGCTAGCCCCGCCCGGCCCGGCCCTATCGGCCCCGTCTCCCTTTGACCGCTGCTGTGGCGGCCAGGCGCCGCCAGATAGCGCCACTAAGCGGATGAAAGGCTAGCGCCGCTAGCGCCGCTAGCGCTCTGCAGGGGGCCACGGCTAGCCACGGCTGTGCCGCCGCTGTCAGCCGGCATATTGTGACGCACGCTTAGCGCCGACTAGAGCGCCCAGCAGCCGGAAGCGGGCCGGAAGTAAAACCGGAAGAAAAACTAGAAGTAAAACCAAAAGTAACCCGGAAGTAAAACTGGGTGCAAAACAAGTAGTGAAACCGGAACTTAAAACGTGAGTAAAAGCAGAATAATTAAATTTGAGAGTTGGGCTCTTCAAACCGAAAGTATTATATAGGAAGTGAGCCATAGGTAAAACCGGAAGGAAAACTGAAAATGAATACGAAAATACCACATCTTATCATTTTCCCGGCGTAAGGGGGGCGGTGCATGCTAGTTAGCGGCTCCAGCCGGTGGCCGGTGTTCGTACTGCAGCAGTAGCCCCGCCGCACTGCCCCGACCGCTCCATCTCCCTCTATCCCTTTTGTGTCGACCAGTCGCTGCTGGGCAGATAGGATAGAAGAGTCGGGGATAGAGAGACAGAGAGAGAGGGCGGAGGCACGCGGCGAATCGCTGTGCACACACGTCACGGCCACGTCCGGAAAAAGAAATGCAGCCCTTGCGCGCGCGGTGGTTGTGTGGCGCGACTGTCTCTCTCTCTCTCTCTTGCTACCTCTCTGGTGCGGGGCGTATGGGAGTGACCAAGAGATAGAGAGGGAGAGTGGGAGATAGACGGACAGCTGTCACTCCGGACGCAGCCCCGAGGCAGACCGCAGGCCGGACCGCAGCCGGGGCTATGCGGACGCCACCGGACCGCTGCGGGGGCGGGACCAGCGGGGACCAGCGGGGACCAGCGGGGACCAGGGCGCAGCCGGGGTCGGCACCACCTGCAACACAGCACTGCGCCACCGGAGGGGCACAACAGGGAGGTAACACCGGGGAGGTAACACCGAGGGGGTACACCGTGTGTTCATAGTAGTTTTGTGACCACGGCACATCGGTGCTCGCTCCGCTCCCCGACGAGCTTGGCTTTTCGCGCCGCCTGGCACAATCAGATGGTTAATTCATTCCCCGGCCTGACGCGCCCCGGACCGGCAGTAGCCCGGCAGTGGCCCGGCAGGGCCCCCAACACAGCGGCGCCCACTGCAGCCGGGGCCCCCCGAATGCTGATTGTGCCCCCCCCCCCCCCGGGCTGCTGCCCCGGGGTTAGCCCCGTTTTCTGCACCACCGCACGCCGATTCCTGCTGACATTTCATCAAAAAAACGTTTATTCCACAAAGTTTTCAAAACTGGACGGATCACGACCATATCACGGTAAAAGGAAACCGTTCTTTTAGAAGGATCTCTGTGGGAGTTCAAAATTCATGATCCTTTGGAAAAACGGGTTTTCTTTTGCCGTGCATAGGCATTTCTAACGAGGCTCAGAAGCGGAAGCCGAAGAACAAAAACCGACGAAAACACTTCCAGACCGGGAACTCTCGAGAGGAGAAATGAGAAATGTCGATGCACAGGGGCGCGCTAATTAGGGAACAAACCTCCAAATTCACTCAAAACTCCACTTAAGTTTCTCATACCTGCACTCGCGAGATTCCGGTCTGGAAGTGCTGTTATTATTCAACTTCGGTGTCCAAAGCTTCATTGGAAGCCTGTATTGTCAGTGCCGTCCGCTCCTTGCCGCCGCTGCCGCGGCTGGACCCCGCATGCTGGTCTGTTTCTGCTAAGCCTTTTGCATCCCGACGCCACAAACGAACCCCCACCACCACCACCACTACCACCGCCACCACCAGCACGACCACAGCCACCAACGCGCTGCTGCAAACTTTCTCATTTTCTTATTCCCGAGAGCGGTTCTGGGCTGCGGCTGCGACTGCGGCCCCATGCTGCTGTTACATACGGTTGGGCCACATCCTCCCCCGCCGGCCGCTGCCGGCCACACTGTGTGTGTGTGTGTGTGTGTGTGTGTGCGTGTGTGTGTGTGCGTCAAATTACAATCAACGAGTCCTCATTAGTGCATGCGGGGGGGACGTCACATGGGGTAGGTCGCGGCAGGGACTTTCTAATTTTGCCGGGCGGCGTTGCCATGTTTCCGAATCCCCCTCCGTCCGCTCTGCCGCTGGGTGCCGGTCCTCCGGTCCTCCAGTCCTGCGGTCCTCCAGTCCTCCGGTCCTCCAGTCCTCCGGTCCTCCATTCCTCCGGCCTCCAGTCCTTCGGCCTCAAGTCGGGGGCTCTCGTATGAGTACGGTGCGTTAGTCATAAGAATTTGAAAACCTTGGTGTGTTTTGGTGTGGGGGGCAATGTTGGACATTAAAAAAATTAGTGCGATCATCGGTGAAACTATAAGGTCACTCCGTGCCTTAAAATTCACAGAGAACCCTGTTTTTTTTTTCAAACAGAAAAATATCGAGAAAAAAAAATTGAAGTTGTGGTACGTTTGCATCATGCACCCCCTCGAGTCACATCAAGAGACGTCACGGCTGCAGGGTGTGATGCGTTGTGTTCTGCGGGGGACGCTGACGGGGTCTGTGTCGGGGCCCGGTGTAGCAGTGATGGCATACCCCCAGGTACACCATCCCCAGGGGCCATGTACCCCCCCCCCCACCAACCGACTCGGGGGTACACGATCCCTAGGGGCCATGTACCCCCCGGGGGGTACACCATCCCTAGGGGCCGGGGGGGGGGGGGGGGGGTTACATGGCCCCTAGGGATGGTGTACCCCCGAGTCGGTTGGTGGGGGGTACATGGCCCCTAGGGATGGTGTACCCCCGAGTCGGTTGGTGGGGGGTACATGGCCCCTAGGGATAGTGTACCGGGGGGTACAGTTTCAGGGGGGGTAAGTGGTCCCTTTTACACCGGGCCGGGCTGGTCGGGGCGTCCAACAAGTAGCCGCCGTGGGCCGCCCAGGGCGCCCTGGATCCCCCCCCCCCCCCCGCCCAAACGGAAGCGGACCCGTTCCGCAAAAGTTCCGCGTCCCGTTGCCGCTCCGTCCGCACCTCACCAGGTGGTGTTTCCGGGAGCGGAGAGAGAGAGAACGGGGGGGGAGGGGGAACCCACAGCAGCCCCGGCGAGACACACTTTTGTTTTCCGCGCGCGAGTTTTCAACGTCACGCCGGAGCCAAGTTTCCTCATAAATTTGGAGCAGGGCGTGTTTTCCAAGTCATTTACAGGGCGGCGGCGGCGCGGCGGCTGGAGGGCTGGCCTGCCTGGGGCGGTCCGCAGCGACACGTGTGTTGAGCGATCGGCAGCAGACGACGTGCGTGCGGCGGCGCCTCAGACGGGGCAACGACTCCCCCCGGGTTTCTGTACTCTTCGGGTTGACTGTACCCAGGATGATGATTGTCAGGGCCTCCACGGAGTTGCACCCCGGCGGGCGCTCCTCTGCCTCAGAGATGAAAAATCTTGGCTCCCAGCGGCGCGGCACGACGGGCTGCCCCCCCGGGAGGGCACTGGCTCCCTGGCCTTGCCGGGCACGGCCGCGTGTTGCGTGATATTTTGTTGGCCGGTACCTCGGTCTGGCGGACCTGTGAGTTTCTGCGGTCTTCCAGTCCTCCGGTCCTCTAGTCCGCCGGTCCTCCAGTCCCCCGGTCGTTAGGTCCTGCGGTCCTTCAGTCCTCAGTCCTCAGGGTCCTCCGGTCCTCCAGTCCTCCGGTCCTCCAGTCCTCAGGGACGGTCCTCCAGTCCTCAGGGACCTCTAGTCCTCCGGTCCTCAGGGACCTCCAGTCCTCCGGTCCTCCGGTCCTCTGGTCCTCAGGTCCTCCGGTGTCTCGCGGCCGCCTGGCCCCCGTTTCGCAAACGCACAACTTGGAGATTACTTTTGAGAGCCGAGCCCAGAGCCCGGAGCCCGGAGCGGGCAGGGCTGCCGGCAGGGTTGGCTGCACACTGCCAGTCGTGGCGTCGTCCCCGCTTTGGGGACCCCCCCCCCCCTTCACCTCCTCACCCCCTCGCCCCGCTACGCTCTGGGGGAGGACCGTTACCTAGGCGGGGATGAAAAATTCAGGAATGGTGTTGCAAGTGCGAGCCGCAGGGGCTTATAATTCGTAGCGTTTACTTTACGCCCTTCCATCCAGCCGCATTCTCTTCCTTACACTTTCTAGGAAGGAGTGGGCGTGAATTTTCAGAGTGAATTTCGGTGGAACCATTCTTAGAGGTTCGTTCGAAAGGAAGCGCACTGAAAAAGACTATCAAAATTTAGAAAAAGCACAGAAAAAAGAACCAAAATCAACAGAAAAATTTATTGTTTTATCAGGAAAAAAAAATCTGAAAAAAATCATACTACTTGAAACACGAATGAAGGACGTCCTGTATCTCACGTCCGCATCCCTGTTGCAGAGACGGCGCTGCTGCTGCCGGCGTCCCTCGGCTGGAGCCGTGATCTCAACGCCACTCACGACATCCGACGAAACCTCAGGCTCCGCTACCCGAAGGACCCCGCCGACGAGAACGAGTAAGTAAGCAGAGTCGCGGGTTCGAATCCTACTTCACCGCCACCTTCCGTTTTGGCAAAAAAAAAAAAAAAAAAGCGAAAGAGAGAGAAAGCGTTCCTGTTTTTACGTGCTTATCGCATTTTGTTTGTTCTTGTTTTCGCGCGTGTATTCTCTCTTTTTTGAGATGAAAGCTGAGAGTGCTGGCTGGACCAGAATCAGGGTGGGCTTTGTCTGAGACGCCGCGTTCTCCTCTCCCTACTCGCTTCCCTTTGTGGCGCGTGGCGCGTCTCTTTTGATAACAACCTGTGATATCCGTGTCCACGGCCTGGGGCGGGGAGCTGTCGTGAACATGGAACTAAACGGGGGCGGGATAGGTGGTAATATGAGGAAGGGGTGTCTGAGAGAGAGAGAGACAGACAGACAGACAGGCAGACAGACAGGCAGGCAGACAGACAGACAGACAGACAGACAGACAGACAGAGAATTAAAAAAATTCTTTTGGTCCGGTTCGCGGCGGGTATGCAGGCAGGGTGCGGGGTGCGTTGGAGGGGGTCAACAAAAACCGCGTAAAAGGAGGTTTGAGGTGATGGGGGGTGAAGGGGGTGAAGGAGGAGGGGTGCACCAGTGGGAGTCAGCGCGTGGTATGCATGCTCAATGCTGCCACCCCAACGCCCCGGCAGGACCGGCAGGGCCCGATACACCTGTCTGCATGGCGCTCCTCACAGCCCTGCGGGACACGTGCCGCCCCCGCCCCCGCCCCCGCCCCCGCCCCCACCCGTCCCGGCATTTGAGATGGCAGCATTACCGGCACCGGCACCCCGCAGCTCGCAGACCTGTCAGCAGCGACGCCTTGTCAAACTGAGCCGATGGTGTGTTCCAGGTACTGCGTCCCGTTCGAGGTGATCAAGGCCTCCAAGGCGTGCCGGAAGGAGAAGGGCTTCGCCGCTCTCAGGGAAGGTACTTTCTCGAAAACCAGGAACACGCTTCGACTTCCGGCTTCCGTTTCCGCTCCAACACACCGCCGCCTCTGTTCCAGGATCTCGAGTGTGTGTCCGTTGTGAGACGCAGGCCATCAGGAAGGCGCTGGGCTACCGCTGCCAGGGCCACGGCGTGGTGGACCGTGCCACGCGCTGGTCGGCGCTGGCCGCCACCCACTGCCACGGCAAGTGGGTGCGCCTGGAGAGCGACCAGCCCGAACCGGACGCCGACGACGATCAGGTAAAGTCACGCAATTTCCTGCTCCCCGCTGTTGAGTTTCCTGGCGGTGCTCGTGACGGTCATGGACAACCCCCGCTCGTTCTGCCGCAGGAGATGCTCGGAGATTCGCCGGACGAGAACCAGGTGGACGAGGAGGAGGTGGGCAGCGCCAAGGAGACAAACGCCAAGCGCCAGAAGGAGCAGAAGGACAAGGCGGTGTCGCTGGAGTGCCCGTCGTGCAAGAAGGGGGCGCTCTTCATCTTCGTGTGATCGGCCGCCGTCCGGAGAACATTCCTGGACTAAAAAAAAAAAAAAAACAGCTGAGCACCGGCGCGGGCTGCGAGAAGTCATTTCGAACTTTATATTGCGACGAGTCGGTCTTGGACTCCCACCCCCGTTCCAAATTTGAATAAGCGTCGCGTGTAAATGAATTTCGAGATAACCTGTCTTATAAACATTAGACTCACCTTGCCATCTGCGGGGTGGAAACGTCCGCTCTCTCTGGGATTTCATTTTACGAAATCCTATTTTCGCCGCCTCTCCCGAATCGTCTCCCGGAATAAAAGATTGTCGCGTTCCTTTCCTCCTCCCGAAATAAATTATTTCTTCGTTGTTCGACGTAAAGTTATATTGTTATAATTTGTAGACAAATTTAAAAGTCAAGTGGGAACAATAACACAGCTGGGCAGATGAGCTCAATAGAGAGAACGACATCATGATATTTTAAGGAAAAGTTAAGTTTATGCACGTTAGGCCTATGTAAAGTTGTACCTCGTCCTCTGTAAATACTCTGCTGCGTCAGGCTCCAAGAGGGAATGTAATGGCTTAAGAACCCAGTCTTCTTTGCTACCAAGCGTGCCGTGCTTGCTGTTCGCTGTCCGTTGGACCTTCTGTTTCCATTGGTCCAGGACTAATGGTACGGACAGCAAACCCCACTCACGTGATATTTTCGATTTCCAGACATTTCTATAGCATAGAGAACCTGAGGATTTAAATGTTTCCTTATGATCGATCCTTCCTAATTTTTGTTGTTGTTATTGGTGCCATTTCTTCTATAGGGTATTGAAAAGAAAATTGAATGCCTCATTTTATTATTTGGGAGTGAAATGATTGTCGAGAAAAACTTCATTTTTATAGAGTCTATGTATTAGGATGTTCAAAGCAGTTCCCTTGTTTTATTGTGGTGTGCCAGATATGTCATAGAGCCACCTACTCGACTGATATAGCCATGTAATTATGTTAAAATCAGCCATCATATCAGGCAGCTTGTTTCTAACTCGTGACAGATTTGTAGTTTTGTCATTAACTTTTGGTGTGAATTTGCAACATATTTTCATATCAAGAGTCACATATTAAGCAAACGCATTGTTTTCTCCAAATTCTCGATTTTCGTGGGCTTCTGTAGCTATAGTTTCCTCATAGAGCTATGCAATAATGATTATTTCTAGAGCATATTTTATATCAGTTGATGTTACTCATAGGTTTAAGAAGTAGTTAAAATACCAAAATCTTACTTTTGTATTTAGTTAGTCCATGTGTTTTGTTCGTCGACACGCGGCGAATAACTCTGCAAAATGTATCTGGATTTTCGATTCCTTTGGCGTGACGAATAAAATGTTATTTTCTCGTAAACCACTGTTGCTCATTTTCGGACATCCTACACCTATACACATTGCAAAATTATTACAATACGTATTGTATTTCAAAAATAAAAATCGTACAAAAACATTGGTTATCTTTACGCTGACTCGACCTCGACGGCCGTCTCCTCCCGGCTCTCGCTGATGGGGTGCAAGACGCCAAATTCCGACAGTCGTCGAACTCTATTCAGATCGCTTGCTGAGCACAATGGCGTCTCAACTTCGACAGTCTCGTGGAACCGATTGTAGTCCGCCTCATAGCGATGCTGCTTCTTGTTGAACCTGCAACGCACACAGAACATGATTTTGTCGCGTGGGCCGGCCGCCAAACACGGCATCGGGAGCATTGCCAACCTTAGCATGGGGTACAGCTTGTGCCCCCACATGATCTCGGACGGGCTGTAGGACGTCCGCGCCTGCGTCGTCTGCCCGGTGGCCTGGATCGTGCCCTCCAAGTAGACCATGATCTCGAACGTATCCCTCAGTAGGTCTCTCGGGTCAAACCTGTACAGCGGGCTCTTGTCGTCGATCCTGTGCATCTGAATGGCGGAGTCAGAAAATGTTTTTCAAAATTCGACGGAGGGTAACTTTTTTATTTTTCAAATTGATTGAGTTTGTCACGATGAGTTCGCCAGCGCTTACGACGGTGGTCGGCCAGACGGTGGACAGGTTCCGGCTGCTGCCGTTGAAGGTGACCGCCAGCTCCGTCTGGTCCGTGTCCGGGTCGCCGGAGTCGCTGCAGCCCCGGATCACGGCCCAGAGCCGGGCGTTGACCAGAGGCGACTTTCGGATGTCTCCCACCCGGAACATGAGCGTCAGGCAGCCGTCCCGCACGGCCACCACGGCCCTGCGGCTGAAGAGCAGCGTCTGCGTCCGGGTAATGGGCCTCGTCAGCTTGGAGAACACGATGCCCACGGACACGGCCTGGAACAAAACATACAATACACGTAACACCATCATTCAAATAGTTGTTTTTTTTTTTTTTTTCAAAAAAAAAAAGGTCATCACATTAATTTAAAAATAAATAAATAGTACCTTACCTCAATGATCATGCCGCACACGCTCTGGAAGCACAGCACCACCACGGCTTGGGGGCACTCCCTGGACGGGTAGGCCGTGCCGTAGCCGATGGTGGTCTGCGACTCCATGGAGAAGATGAAGGCGCTGGTGAAGTCCCGGACGTTGACGAGGCACGGCATGTCCCCCACCTCACGCACCACCTCCTCCATGTCTCCGTGGTGCAGGGCCATCAGGTACCACACGATGGCGAACAGGAACCAGCTGACGAAGTGGCTCAGCAGGAAGACGAGCAGCGTGTACCGCCAGCGGAACTCGACCAGGGTGTTGAACAGGTCCTGGGCACAACCGGCACATAACAAGGGGGATGGGGGCGGCCCTTGGACAGGACAGTCATCACCCCGGTAGAGCCTACAAGGTAGGCAGCCCAAACTACACCTCATGTCCACCGCCTCTCACGACGTAACCACCGTCGATTCTGAGCAGCTAAGGTTGTTCCTGCACTTGTTTGGACCTCCCCTACAGCCCATATCAATTTGAACAAATTCCTGAATACAAAATATTTTCCGGCTTATATAAAAGCATTGCCATTTTTAAGAATTTTGACAGAAAATAAAATTATGATTTTTCGAGCGCATCGTGTTCGGACCGACCCCTAGACACGGTTTCGTCATAACATTAGTGTCTCAAGACACTCATTACCCCGGTAAAGCGGAGAACAAGTCCACGCCCAGAAGGTAGGCAGCCCAAACTACTCTTCATGTCTACCGCCTCTCACGGCAAAACTGCCGTCGATTCTGAGCAACTAAGGGTGTTCCTGTACTTGTTTGGACCTCCTCGATTTAGTCGAAATCCGAAAGACGAAATATTTTCTTTTTCTGTTAGGTACTTGTTCGAAACAGTTGTCGGCACCTCCTATCTTGTCTCACAGAGCGCAATAATAATTTTCAGGACTGAACAGCGTCTTTGATTAGATAGCGGGGTACGACTGGCAATGTATCGTCTAGCGTCGATATATAATTCGCGCGGCATGCACGCTCGTAAGCGGAGCTGCAATTTATGCCGGGACCGAGCTCTGACCTGGGCGAAGCGCCTGCCCTTGTTGGGGACGTTCAGCAGCGCGATCTGAGTCTCTCCACTCTTGCCCAGGAGCCGCCGTCCGTTGGCGTGCTTCCTGCAATCAGTGACGACGTCCGACAGAGCGACCAACTGGCGGGAGACGAGACTGGCGCCAAACCCAGCTCTGGGGCCGCACTCAACAGCACCCTGCCTCCCCGGCCAGGATAGACTGTCGAAACGGTGGAAAATCGATATCGACAAATTCAAAGAAATCGATGTGATCCGCCGTCGGGTTGATATCGGAAGCCGATTTTCTTTCGAGCTTCGACCAAATTTCGGCACCATCGATACATATCGATTTGGTAAAACTTCGACAGTCTCTCCCTGGCTGGATCAGAATTTTACCTGCCAGATTTGAGTTTGGCCGTTTTCTCGGTCGGCGACTCCGGCAGGAGGTCCGTGTCTTCATTGTGGCCCGGCGAGCGGGTCGCGGCTCCTGTAGCGGCAGAGAACGAGCCATCATCGTCGGTGCCGCACTCGTTTGAGGAGCGGCGGAGCGGCGGCTGCATTACCTTCGCTGTCCATCGTCCAGCAGTGACGCCAGCGGTGACGTCACCGTCTCCGCCGATCCCTCTTGTTCGCGGCCGAGTTGGCAGGCTCCCACTACTGGCCGGCGCACCTGCGAGAGGTGCCACAGCCAACACGTTGCCAATGAGGCCCGCCCCGTCCCGGCCCGCCCGCCAAGAAATCGACAAGCCAGATAAGGCGCGGGGAACACACCGCACCGGCCGAGGACGACACGAGATTACGGCAAACGAAATGAACGGGATCGATCTTTGTCTTCGCGGATATTTGCGCGCACTCCGAGACCACGCATTAACGGCACCTTGCGAACAACTTTTTAAAAAGCAGTCACTATGGTAGATTTAGGTTGCTAAGATTAAGATGAAAAGTTTTTGTTTAAACAGGTTCGGTTAGGTCGGTAGGGTTAAGGTGTTTTTTTTTTAAGTTGAACCTGCTCTATTTTTTGGCAAAACTGCTGCAATTTAATTTTTTTTCTCAGCATTAGCGTTGTGCCCTGCAGCGTCTTTGCATATTCGCCTGGATCATTTCCTGCCCTTTCCCTGTGGCGTTTTTGGTACACACGCCCTGCCATGGCCTTGGCTGCATGGAAATACCACCCTTGGAAGCTCACTGAGCCGGGCTGGGCTGGGCTAGGCGCCGCCGGCACCTCCGGCACCACCGACTCCAGGCGGGTCTCTGCGACTAGGATTAAAGTATTAAAAGGAGACGAATGTGCCTCGGGGAGCGCTCTCTCTCCCCTCCCTCCCTCGCTCCTCTCTCTCTCTCTCTCTCTCTCTCTCTCTCTCTCTCTCTCTCTCTCTCTCTCTCTCTCTCTCTCTCTCTCTCTCTCTCTCTCTCTCTCTCTCTCTCTCTCTCTCTTTCTCTCCCCCCCCCCTTTCTGCCCCTCTCACGCGTCTCCTCCCCCTTTTACGCTTCCCTTCATTGCGAGTACCTTTTGGTTTGGAAGAGCCGAGAAGCCGGGATGACCAGCGTGCCGTGCGTACATAATTTTTTTTTTTCTGCAGGAAAAACAAAAATTAAGCAGAAGGTACCGTGGTTCGTGAGCGCCAATGTAAGAGCATCCCGTCTGGTTACTACCTGCTCCAAAGTTTAACACAAAATTGAGTAAAAAATCCCGCGTTGCGTGACGGGTACCTGCGGCCTGCGGGTACTCGATGGGTAACTCTGCGGTGTCTCCGGCAGCACCAGCGGGCCGCGAGATAATTGGACACGCTGCGTGTACCTCTCAGTGTACCTCCTTCGTTCCGCATTTAACTGCAGCGCAATTGCTGCCATAAATCCCAGTTCGCATGCCGCGGGTTCGACTCCTGCCCGATCTTTTATTATGCGTTGTTTGGCCGGCGGACCTTATTTCCCAATTAGCGAACAAATTTCCCCTCTCGCTATCGCTGTGTCGGCCCGCGGCTTACACGAAGCGTTGTGCCTGTGAGGACCACTGGGGAAGGACTTCCCCCCTCCTCCTCCCCCCTCTCTCTCTCTCTCTCTCTCTCTCTCTCTCTCTCTCTCTCTCTCTCTCTCTCTCTCTCTCTCTCTCTCCCTCTCTCTGCAACCCAGTTTCCAGTCACATAGGAAGTGGACTTGAAGCCATCTCCACGAGACAGCCGAAAGGAACTCCCTCTAAACGGAGATTCGGATACATAGCGCACTACATCATGTACTAGGCTTTCCGTCGCTTCCCGTTTGCCACGGCAGCGGGAGAGAGAGAGAGAGAGAGAGAGAGAGAGAGAGAGAGAGAGAGAGAGAGAGAGAGAGAGAGAGAGAGAGAGAGAGAGAGAGAGAGAGAGAGAGAGAGAGAGAGAGAGAGACCCTTTTCGTCCCCCGGGTCCCCCTCCAATTCCCCTCACTTTCATTTCCTGCCCATGTCTCCATTATCACAAAAGCAGGTCTACTCAGGGTCTTGACGGCTGTGGTGCGAGCAACAAGATCCAAACAGAAACGTCCGTACTCCACACACACACACACACACACACACACACACACACACACACACACACACGCTCGCTCGCAGTCACAGCCACCACCGTCAGGGCGCGCCACCTGTCTTCGCCCCTTGTGGTCGCGGGTAGGAACAGGGGGAGTGAAGCAAGACGCCCTCCACCACCTCAAAAGGGAGCTGCCGCGCTGCAGGTGGCATGAAGGGACCGCTGAGAACGGGGACTCGAAAAGAGAGGCACTGAAAGGGGGCTTGAAAAGGGGACGTCAAAAACGGGGGTCCCCAGAAGTTATCAGAGCGATAGGCATCAGAGGGCGACTTCAATAGAAAGAGCAACAACAGACCTTAAAAAAAAGGGGGAGCTGCAAGCAAATATGGGTGCACTCCGCGCGCAATTTAGCGCTGACCGAGAGACAGCGAGACGCGAGACAGCGGCGAACGGGACAAGGCGGCTGGCCAGCCCTGCGGTGGATGTATACATATACCTATATATACAATATTTTGCGCAGTCAGGCTGGACCAACTCTCAGGCATCGCAGCAATGCTAAGGCCGAAGAAAACATTCCGCTAGACGTGGAAAACAAAAACAAAAAAACTTCCGCCAAGAATCGAACCATGAACCTATTGGTCCCTATCACGTCCTCCTAACCGTACAGCTACCGGTCCATCTATACGCAGCGACGACCGGGACAAGGCGGTTGCGGCCAGGCCCAGCGGGCGTACGAGCCAGCGGTTTGGCGCTGCGGGACGACAGTGGCTAAAGTACCAACAGCGCGCTGCCGGTATCCATCGGAGCTCCGTAGCGTAGTGGGCTAGCGGACTGGTCGGTGACCCCAAGGTCCGGGGTTCAACTCTTTGCCGGAGTAAAAATTTTTCTGAAGTCTGCCGACCGAGGATGGTGGGTAAAATATACCAAAAGAACGTGTTCAAAGTGTGTTGTCTGAGTGACCGCGGACGTTGGGCCGCGGCCATTCCCCGGAGGTTGAATACACTGTTGAGGAGCAGTGGTTCGACGCCCGAGCAGGGGAATGGTGCTTGCCAAGACTCGGCAGAAGTTAAAGTGTAGAGGCCTAGGGTTCGGCCTTCTACATTTTTCAAGCGTAAGGCCTCGGAATCTGGAGTATTCGGGCAACACCTACTTGGATACATGGCGTAGAAGAGTAGAGTACAATCGGCTTCGGCCGTGTACGATCTGGGCATCCTACCTCCCTCTCAATCCGCGAGGGAGTGGCTTTAGGGCCACAGACCAACTGGCTGGTCGAAGGGGGCTGACTCCTGAAATCTGGTCAGCGGAAGGGGCGATGTTGGCCGTTGCGGAAGCCTGCCTACCAAGGTGGCTGCGTCGTGCCTGTGTCTTAGCGGCGGTCAACTTCCTGGTACACCGGTTCCCATCCGAACACCGAAGTTAAGCAGGAACGGTTCCGGACGGAAGTCTGGGACGAGGTAGGACCCACCCATTTTTGCCGTTTTTTTTTGTGTTTTTTAATCTGCAGGGAGCGTTTTCGCTATCCTAGTGAATTTTGAAAAAAAAAATGAAACGTTTTCTACCAATCACTACAGAAAAACGAACACCGAATTTTATCCGTACGTCTCCCCCCGCAATTTCTCCCCGAGCCCGATTCGCAGAAATTTGGAAGGCGGAGGCAGGAGTTGAACCCGAGACACAGCGCCTTAACCGGTTCAGCCAACACGCCACGATACTTATTGTGATCGAAGCTTCCTATAGTGGGGCATCTTCACCCAGAGCACTACACGAATAAAAATGTTGAACCTCGTTGTACAGTCTCTTTCAGTTATTTCATACTCTTTTTCTCCATTCATTCTCCAGTCACATCCACTCATATTTGGTATTTCAGTCACTGTACAAATTTTTCACGATTGGTGTCCCCTCGGAGTTGACTACGACTTAAAGGGTGGGGTGGGGGGGGGGGGGGGGGAGGGTCTTTACTACCCGCCAGTGGAGGACGGAGGCGGGGGCTCGTGGGTATTGCGGAGGGGATCCGGGTCCCCACTGTTTTCTTTCTTCCTTTTTTTTTGTAAGCGACGATAAGTTGGGATAAAGGAGTTATGCACCGAAATAAATACGGATGGTGGGCGCAAAAACCGCGGGCGGCGAAGAAAAATCCTCTGGACGGGACAGTCGGGAGGGGAGGGGAGGGGAGAGGAAGGGAGAGGAAGAGACGGGAGGGGAGGAAAGCGCAAACGTTTGCATCTCAAAGAAATGAGACGGGACGCGGCAAGGCGGCTGCAAGGACTATGAGAGGCGGTATTGTTGGATCGGAGGAAATCCGACTTCGGACGAGAGAGAGAGAGAGCGAGAGAAAGCGAGAGAGAGCGAGAGAGAGGGGGGGGGGGCAGAGATACAGACAGAGAAAGGGAGAGGGAGGGAAAGAGAAAGTCGGGATGAAAGGCTGATGGTCCGGCCCAGACACAGGCAGGAGTTTTAACACAAAGGCCGGGGGGTGCATGTTACGCGTAAAGAGGTCTTTGCAAGAATGCGTACGCCTCGGCCGCCCCATGAATCAAGACACAATATAATGCTCTCTCTCTCTCTCTTTCCTCCCTCTCCCTTTCTCACACACGCGCGCACGCGTTCCCTACTCTGTCTCTCTCGCACGGGCGTGCTTCGCCGCCGGCACCGGCGGCGATGAGAATATCTGCGGGAATGAGACGCAGGCGTGAGTCACGGGACGTCTTTGGAGACGGCGCGACCACTCGACCCGTGAAATTGTCTGCGCGCCACGCGCCGCCACGCGCCGCCACGCGCCGCCACGCGCTGCTACGCGCCGCCACGCGCCGCCACGCACGACTGAGCGCCACCTCGGAGCCCCCCGGCGACCCCCCGCGGCGGCCGCCAAACTCTTTCCCTACAGCGGAGCAGGTTAAAATGGAAATGGCCGCCGCACGCCACGCGCCAACGCCTCACGCGCCTCTGTTCGCGACGGGATTGGTGTGGGATGCTTAAAATGGGGCGCAAGTAGAATGAACTGGGGGCGCCTGTGCGTGTGCGTGTGCGTGTGCGTGTGCGTGTGTGCGTGGGAGAGTGTAGCTCCGCGATGAATGGGGTGAGCAGAATGGCTGATGTGTTGCGGGACTGGAGGTCCAACGCAGTACGCCTCAGCATCGGCGGTACGGGGCGAGTTCCTTTATCTACTGTGGTCTACGAGGAGCATTCCTCTAAGGAGACTGGGTTTGAATGAGGGAGGGCAGGTGCCATAACAACGCTGCCAGAGTCGGAATGCGTGATCCTGGACCACGGCGAGCCGCTAAGCAGACAGCGAGGCTTCACGGCGCGTGCCGGGGGCTGAGGTGCCGTTTTTCCATTGTGCCCCTGACCCCCCCCCCACCCCCTCCCCTACCCCCTGTGGACCCCCGGGGTGCTCCAGCCGTGTCACGTGGCTGCTTTGTGCGGTTAGCAGACGAGGTGCCGCCACGCGCCGCCACGCGCCGCCACGCGCCGCCACGCGCAGGGCGCCATGCCCAGGTGTTAGAGCGCCGACGTGCTCCGACTATAGCGCCCGCGCAGTTACAGGGTGCACACAAAGCACTCCAGGCCGTGCCGGGCTGCCGCTCCACTCCCGCACCAAGTAGATCAACGGCCTGGCCGCCCCCCGCACTGGAGCAGACAACACTGCGATCGGTTTCCCCGCTGCAACTTCCCAGTGATAACGTGATAACTGCAGGGAATTCCATTCGCTAAACCCGCCCCCGGGCGACCCGCCCCTTTTCTCATCGCACTACTTTATTATGCCCAAGTTTCTCCCCACGAAAGGAGAGAAAGAAAAGTCCCCCGCCTCAGCCGGTGCTTGAACCCGCGACCGTGACCCAGTGTGCGGCGGAGAGAGCTGCTGAGGCGGGGGAGGAGCCGCGCAATCGCTTCGCGGGACGACAAGTTGGCCGGCCCGGTCCGGCGCCTCCACTGGTATTTTAATTGACGCTCTGATTGAGGGACTTTGCCATGAAAGTTAGATTGGGATGTCCATTTCATTCCTTCTGCAGCCCGGGCCAGCGACGCCACGGTGTCAGCGGAGCGGCCCGGAGACCCAACCCGTACCCCGGGGGCGGGGAGGGGCAAACACTGTCAGTTCTGTACTCCCCGAACCAAGAATAATCACGGAACACACACAAAAAAATTCCCGTTTTTAGAAGGATCCTTGATGCAGGACAAACTCCCTAGGTTAAGTTAGATTAGTTTGGGTTACGTTAGATTATGTTTTCGTTTTATTTCATTTAGATTCGCTCATCTTTCCACAAATCAGATCGAAGTCTTCAACATTTTTAGGGTTGTGAAGTTCCCTCCGCGGCTGTTGAAACTCGCCCCGGTTTTGCGTCAGCGTGTTGACGGCGTTCTGGCCCGGCGGATAGCGGCCGGTGCTCCCCGGGTGCGTCCCTGTTGACGTTATAGTGATACCACCGGATTGTGTTAGGGCCATGCTGCCAGGCTGTGCTGCCAGGCTGTGCTGCCAGGCTGTGCCGTGGGCAGACCACAAAGTTTTCTCTCCGCCAGTATATCTGCGCGGCCATTTGTCTGTAAACGCCCGACGCGCACGCGTTTGTATGTGTGTGTGTGTGTGTGTGTGTGTGTGTGTGTGTGTGTGTGTGTGTGTATCGGGGCCGACGGGACTTTCTCGTAATCAGTGCGCGCGTGTGCGTGTGTGTGTATGTGTGTGTTTGTACGTAGGTGGCGGCCGCGTTTGCGTACGTCGTGACTGTGTGCGTGTGTGTGCACGCGTGTGCGTGCGTGTGTGTGTGCACTATGGATGAGCGCGGTGAGGTGATAGACGGCTGGTGTGCCGAACACACTGCGCGTGAACGAGCCGCCCGAAAAGAGAGATAGACTTGTGTGTGTGTGTGTGTGTCTATCCGCGCGTGTTACCATGACAGCGTGCTCTCTCACTGTGTGTGTGTGTGTGTGTGTGTATGTGCGTTAGTTTGTTCTAGCGGCAGCAAGAAAGCCACCACCACCACCGACACACTGCCGGTAAATGAGCAGTTGGTGCGGTTCAGCCCCTTCCCTCCCGCCGACTCAACACACACACACACGCGCACACACACACACACACACACACACACACACACACACGCACACGCACACATACACTTTTACTCCGCGAGCGCCACGGGGAAAACGGATGGGCTAAGCAAATTGAGCTGAGCAGAGTCGACGTCACCAGCAGCTCATTCAATAACTTGCTCTCTCGTTTCAGTTGTTTTTTTTGTCTCTCAACCAGCAAAGAAAAAAAAAAGTGGGAATAGACTTCTGGTGTTACGTGACATTTATGGACGGCATGTGCGCTGGACGCTGCTGCTGCCGGCAAGCAGCGTCGTGAGGTCGGTTTGGTCGGGAGCCGAGCGCCTGTGGAGTCCGGGGTAGGCAACCCCGCGAACATGAGTGCGCTGCAGCGCTGGTTCTTGCCTACCTCTCAAGGGGCTCCGCTCTCGTTGCGGTACACGTATCAAACCAATTCCTTACAGTCTTTCCTTCGCCGTCGCCAAAAACTAATTGTTTGCAGAAAATTTCTCCTGAAACCGGTGCGGCTAATGCGCCGCGAAGCTGAATAAGCTGTCTGAAGCTTCCTTTACTACTGTTACTGGCAGAAAACGCTGCTGCTGCTTCTAGTACCACCCCTCATGTCGTGAGATGAAATTGTAAGTGCGCAGGCACAGTGCTGCTCACTGCCCCCTCACCGCCCCCCCCCCCCCCCCCCCACCGCCCCCTCTGGCTACTTTCGGCCTCTCTCCGATTTGCCCGTCCCTACCCTTCTCCGTGCGCATCCAACGTTTTTCTTGTTGTGAACCTTATTCTTTTCCTTGCTTCCTCGAGCGTGCCATATGTGTGTATGTGAGAGAGAGAGCGTGAGAGCAAGAGAGAGAGAGAGAGAGAGAGAGAGAGAGAGAGAGAGAGAGAGAGAGAGAGAGAGAGAGAGAGAGAGAGAGAGAGAGAGAGAGAGAGAGAGAGACTGAACAAAGGAGAAAGGGGGCGAGGTTTCGGTGAGGGACCGACGAACCGAGACGATTCGCTTAGACGTGCAATCTCATGAAACTCGCACCTGCCCCTGCCCCCCCTCCCCACTCACACACGCACGTCCTTTTCGCTCTCTTTCCTCTCTTATTCCTTATCTCACTCTTCCACCAGCGCGGCAATAATCTGGCCGGAAGATGACCGGTACGAACAACCCCACGTCAGAGAACACGGGTCATGGACCACCACACACGCATCGTGTGTGTCCGAGTGTGTCCCTTCCTCACCCCCGGATAGGTGTTCACAAATGACGTCACATTCGATTGGTGTCCTTTTCTCGGTGAGAAATTGTAATTATTATTATTTACAATGATTTTTACCGCCGCTTATTTCCACGTAATTTATCAAGGATTTTCGTCTCCAGCCGCACTCAGCCTGCGTGCGTTCGAGTGTGTGTGTGTGTGTGTGTGTGTGCGTGTGTGTGTATTTGTGCGTGTGTGTGTGTGCGTGTCACTGGAGGCGGTAAATAACAGACTCGGAATGCGGAGGTTTTCCCAACATTTGCACAACGCAGTCAGAACTTGTTGCTGTGTATACCCCCCCCCCCCCCCCGCGCGGGGTGGGGTGGGGTCATTTCGACGTCCTCTCAAAGTAAAACCGGCGCTCTGAAATCGCATTTGCTTGTGTTTCGAAATCCACCGTGGGATCACTTTGACAATGAAACATTTATACTCTAGTTCACACAACGAAAATTTTGTTCTCCCAACCAAAAGTTCACTGCTCGTCTGGAAATCAGTTGAAAAATTAGGAGCGGCCACTTTTTTTCTCGGCCATCCTCGCGCGGTTTGACCCGCGTAAGTCACCGCTGACCCGTGGCGGTCAACGACGGTGAGGGACAGCCGCGCATGTCATCAGGCACGTGCGGACCCGGTGCGCGGACCCGGTGCGGACCCGGTGCGGACCCGGTGCGGACTCAGTGCGGACTCGGTGCGGCGGTGCTCGGTGCGGACCCGGTGCGGACTCGGTGCGGACTCGGTGCGGACCCGGTGCGGACCCGGTGCGGACCCGGTGCGGACCCGGTGCGGACCCGGTGCGGACCCGGTGCGGACCCGGTGCGGACCCGGTGCGGACCCGGTGCGGACTCAGTGCGGACTCGGTGCGCCGTACCGCCCGGCCGCCGACCATAACGCTGACCCTAACTCAAACGCCCCGCTGTCACTGTTCCTGAAATTATAGTCCCCTGCCAAGCCAGCGAAATATCGTTTTTCATCCGTTTCCTGGACTCAAACTCCCTCCCCCCACTGCTGTGCCCCCCCCCCCCCCCGGCGGGGGTCCTGCGTAGCAGGGAGGGAGTCTAAATAGGGGGGGGGGTAAACAGACGGGTTGGCGAAAATCCTGCTGGGAAGCAGCACTGCATACACGCCCTTTTGTCAATTGCCTCACGCAAAATGAAAGAAGAAGAAGGCGAGGAGGAAAAACGGAGCACTGGTGTGGCTCGGCGGACGCACGTCTTCAGTTTTCGCTCTTCTCCGGGTGATCCCACCACTTCAGAGTCGCAGCAGCAGCAGCAGCAGCAGCAGCAGCAGCAGCAGCAGCAGCAGCAGCAGCAGCAGCAGCAGCAGCAGCAGCAGCAGCAGCAGCAGCAGCAGCAGCAGCAGCAGCAGCAGCAGCAAGGCCTCCGGACCACGAAAGGGCTACGTCCCCGGCGGCCATGTGGGCCCTGTCGCCTTCCCCGCCGCCGCGCTGGGGGTGCGAGAGAGACGGCGCGCTCGGACGCACCCCTCCCTCCCGTCACGTCGCGGGGAACAAGAGCAGCAGCCCCTGGGGGACAGAGAGCTCCAGCAGCCCGCCCCGCCCCGCCCGCCCCGCCCCGCCCCGCCCCGCCCAGCCGGCACGCTCACAGCCTTCAAACAGTCGTTACTATTGCCGGCCGTTGCCGTTTGCCTGTACAAGGCGGTGCTGTATGTGTCATGCCCGGAGAGTATATCACATAGTGAAGTCACGGTGCACCGAAAGAAACAGCCTCACGTGCAGTCACTTCCAGTCACTTCCAGTCACTTCCAGTCCCTTCGCAGTCATTCCAGCCCCCAGTCGCCGATATGTTTCCGATAAAAATTCAGAAATAAAAAAAAAAAGCCCGATGACGTATCCGACCGCCCTTTTCGGGGAACGCCAGCCCCGGGGACTGTGTGCCTCCATGCTGACCGCCGTATTGGGGGCGCGGCCCGGGGACCGTGTGGCCGTGTGGCCCCCAGCTGCAGCACCTCAAATTACTTATAGTGCTCTATTATACCCTCTAATACCTGCAGGACTTATAATACCCCGTGCTAAAGTTCTTCGTACACGGCTCAAGCGAGTCGCTCCCCCCCCCCCCCCCCCCCCCCCCCCGGTCACTGCCTGGACTCCCCCTCCAGGGCCCGGACATTTGACTGGACAATCTCGCCGCTCTGGCCGGGAGCTCCATTAACTGCTTAATAGCTCTCTTTTAATCCGCGACGATTTGGGGGTGGGGGAGGTGTGTGCGTTCGGGCGTGTGGGCGTGTGTGCGCGTGTGTGCGCGTGTGTGCGCGCTGCCGTTACGCGGCTCTGCTCCGGGCCACGTGGATCTGTTTCCGGGCGGAATGGTGGCGGTGCTTCGGCGGCAGCACAGCTGAACCCCCCTCCCTCCCCCCCCCCCCCACCCCACCCCCCAGTGATCAGCAGAATCAGCAATCGACCAGTTAAAAAAATACAAAAACTTTTTCGTTCTGATTCATTTTTTAACGACTACTTAATATTATGGGCTGTCATCCTACTTTTTCCATGAGATAACGATGACAACGCCTCGAGAAGCTGGCGAGCAGCGCGGTCATTGGGCCATGAGCATCATTCCGTATCTTACCTATTCCAGGAACCTTTCGGCACGGAGGCCGCGGTCTGATGGCGGCTCCAGTATACATGGGGTCCCAGCGGCAGCCATCTCCCAAAGTGCGGTATTGTTTAGGATTCACCATCAAGAGGTAGAATGGGGCATTACAGATAAACTGCCTCGACCTCGAAGCTGACTCCCCGACCCCTCCCTCCTATCTCTCTCTCTCTCTCTCTCTCTCTCTCTCTCTCTCTCTCTCTCTCTCTCTCTCTCTCTCTCTCTCTCTCTCTCTCTCTCTCTCTCTCTCTCTCTCGCGTGACAGCAGCAGCCTGCAGGGGGAACGAGATAGGCAAACAACTTTATTTCTCTTTGTTTATGAATTCCTTCGGATAACGTCTATATGGAGATGGTTACGGTGTGACATTGACACATGGCGCACGAAAAGATTCGGCACGCGGCACGCGCGAACGGTGACAACTGTGAGCGAAATACGAGCCCGCCACAACCTTCTTTATTTATTATTTTATTTCATTTCGGCGGCCGCTTCGGCCGCAGTCGGTGCGTGCGTGGGCGTGTGCGTGGGCGTGCGTGCGCGCAGCAATGAGCTTGATAAAGCTTTACGGCCAGAGCCGGCGTCTCCGCTCTCTATTGTATGAATTTCGATAAGGGATTGCGAGCGGCTCCGTTATGTAACGCGAATTTCAATATTCAGCAGTTGGCTGCTCCACTTCCTGCTGCGGCCTACGCTATCGCCAACTGCTCGGCAGGAAGACAGCGAAGACAGTCGGTGCAAGGCCGACAAGACTCTACGCGGCCAAAGTACAAAAAATGCATCTCTTCCAGCAAAGCTTTTTTTTTTTTTTCAAATTCTACGTTGAAATTTTTGAAAAAATTTCAAGCTCGGTCAGATTTGCGGGTGTCTTCAACTCGGAATGAACGTCAATTAATTTTTTTTTAGTAGCTGCTTGGCGCAAGAGTTCGCCTCAGCCAATTATTTAGTGCATGGTGACCACATCCGAGGCGATAAATTATTTCCCAGCTTATCAGCCCCGCCCAGCCGGCCGCAGTGTTTGTACATTCCATGTGTGTCGATTCATTAGGGCCGGCGAGGGCCGGCGAGAGCCGCAGGGATACCAACTGGTATGTCACCGCGGCTACGAGCCTCTCATTTTCGGTTATGAAAAATTCAGCGCGGTAAAGGCGAATGCCGATCGAAGTGGCGGCGCGTGGCGGGCGGCTACAACACAAAACTATACATTGCGCCCAAAAAAACTATATTTTATTCTTCGGCAAAATTCTGAAAACTGGTAGGGGTCGGCGAATGTGTGACTTTCGCCGGTATTGGTGGGATTGCCAGCACTGTCGTTGTAACATTTACATAATGCAGCAAAAACAAAATCACCTGGACACAGCAGTGCGCACACTGTGTGTGCCGGTGTGCAGGTGTGCGCTCGGAACTGCGCGGAGTCCCGGGGGACGTCCTCAGGGGAGCCATCGGAGGCCGCGCGGTCCGAATGGCGCTTCCAGTGAGTATGAGAAATAGTGTGGTGCATGAGCGACGCGCGCAATCCGGTACAAAGTCCCAAAAATGATAATCAAATTTTCTGATAATTTTTTGGTAGGATACTTTTTAGTGTTTTCAAACAGTCTCATGTGAAGTCACTTCAATTCTCTTCCCAATTATTCCAGTAAGCATCACGAAAAAAATCAGAGAGAAGAAAGACTGATGGCATATTTGAACGCTGGTGAAAAAACCTGGCTTCCGCCAGGACCCCTGCCTTCAACTCCTTGATCTTACGGGAACCGGTGCCTTACGGATGCTAGTTGGCCCCGGGACACAGCACTAACCCACCACCCCGCACGGAGCCGGACGGATTTCCCAGCAACCCCTAGCCCGACTCCATCATACTGTGGTAAAATAGAGTGCTCCGGAGAAGCTCAGAACGGAAGTGAGAAGTCGTGACGAAGAATGAAGGGGAAGTATGAGAAATCAAGTTTTCGGAACCCCACTGCGCTTAACAAATCACGCGATTTCTCATATTTTCCCCGGAACTCTTCTTCTTCGTTACGACTTCTTGATTCGGGATTCTCCGGAGTACTCTATTTGGTGTGCCTCTCGCGATCACCTCGGTTCGCTGTACCTTTCTCTCGCAGTGCACCGCCACTGCCGCCGCTACAGTATTGCAATATCGCAACCAGGAAGTGCAGTAAGCGGCGCTGAAAAGAAAGAAGAAGAAAAAGAAGCAGCAGGCGGCGGCGAGTCGAAACCAAGTGGGACGGGCAGCGTGTTTGTCAACACGGAATGCACAGCAGCCGCACTGCATCCGTACTGCTTGGGTTGACTCATCCCGCCCCGCTGACTTTGAAGTGTTACCGCCCGCCGACGCGGCGCCGCGGCAGCAATGTCTGCGCATGCGCAAGGCGGAGCAGAGCAGAGCAGAGACTTCATGGAGGGACCCGACCCACCCGACCCCACGGGGGGACCCCGCAAGTGTGACCCCACCCCACCACCATACAAAGTGTGCTTTGCGGAAGTTGCACGTCTTTTATGGACCGAGACACACACGCACACGTACACACACACACACACACACACACACACACACACACACACACACACACACACACACACACGTACTGAACTTGATGAACTTCTGCCGCAAAAACACGCCACGCCGCTCCACCGCCGCTGCCACTCCGATGCAAGCGATACGTGACAAGGCCAGAGACTGTCTCCGACCGCTGGTCCGGAAGGACCCACGCCGCGTGAATCTCGCGGTTTAGAATTTTTTGAATTTTCGCGGCGCGGGATGAAAACCAAAAAAAAAAAAAAAATGTCAGCGAGTGAGGGATGGTTTTGAATTTTGAACCCATTTAGTACTATTTGGCAGTCTGGACGCGGAGAGTAAGCGCATGTCTGAGGGAAGTGCATGGAACCGTCTGTGGGAGTCGAACCCACCGAAGCTGTAGCCTCCTAGCAGAAGGCACAAGCCCACGCCAACGACAGTCTGCTCCAGCACCACCCTCACACACACACACTGCAAGGAATCCGAAAAAAAATGAAAATTTTAAAATAATGATGCAAATTTTTCCATCATTTTATCAGAAAATTCCGCAATAAAACATGATGCTGACGCGATGCGCCAGTCAGTGCGACAAGGACGGGGTGAGCGGACCGCCGAAACTGGCAGGGGTGGACCCGCCCCGCCCCGCTCCGCCCTACCTTGCTCCCGTCCGCACTGCACTCACCGTAATACGATCGGATATCGGTCGAGTTTGCCGTCGGCAGCGTCATCGGCCTCTCTCTGTCTGTCTGTCTGTCTGTCTGTCTGTCTGTCTGTCTGTCTGTCTCTCTCACCCTGTTCTCTCTCTGCGTGTCTCCCTCCCACCCCCGGGCCGCCCGGTGCATCTAGCTCCGCACAGTGCAGGGAGTCCAGCACTGGGGGGCCCCCGCGGTGGCCCTGGTGGCCGGCCATGGCCTTCCTCATGGCGTGCATGGCCAGCGCCATGAGCAGCGCCAGTGCAGCGGCCAGGGCCGGCGGGGGCGGTGGGGGCGGCTGGGGCAGCCGGGCCACGCGGTGGAAAAGTTCGGTAAACAAACATGTGTGTGCCGGCGGGCAACGGGGTTGCGGACGTCATGGAAGCTACGTGAGGAGAGAGAGAGAGAGAGACAGAGAGAGACGGATCTTATTGGCTTATCTGGAGCGCCCGTGCCAGTCCCATCCGCCAGGGGAAGGGGGGAGGGGAAGGGGTCAGGTCGGGCCGATACCGAGTATACGGCGTGGCCGTGCCCGGGAGGGCCGCGGCCGGTCGGCGTGAGGGATTTTAATTTTTGTAACTTTTTAACTGAGCTCCGTGTTGTACTCGTTAGTAACATAGCGGAGTATCCGGCGTGAATTTGATGTTTGAGTCGGATTGCGTCGATTTCTCAGTGGCGGAAGCCGGTAATAATGGCAGAGATAATGCGTGCGCAAGTCCCTATCACGTCCTCCTAACCGTACAGCTACCGGTCCATCTATACGCAGCGACGACCGGGACAAGGCGGTTGCGGCCAGGCCCAGCGGGCGTACGAGCCAGCGGTTTGGCGCTGCGGGACGACAGTGGCTAAAGTACCAACAGCGCGCTGCCGGTATCCATCGGAGCTCCGTAGCGTAGTGGGCTAGCGGACTGGTCGGTGACCCCAAGGTCCGGGGTTCAACTCTTTGCCGGAGTAAAAATTTTTCTGAAGTCTGCCGACCGAGGATGGTGGGTGAAATATACCAAAAGAACGTGTTCAAAGTGTGTTGTCTGAGTGACCGCGGACGTTGGGCCGCGGCCATTCCCCGGAGGTTGAATACACTGTTGAGGAGCAGTGGTTCGACGCCCGAGCAGGGGAATGGTGCTTGCCAAGACTCGGCAGAAGTTAAATGTAGAGGCCTAGGGTTCGGCCTTCTACATTTTTCAAGCGTAAGGCCTCGGAATCTGGAGTATTCGGGCAACACCTACTTGGATACATGGCGTAGAAGAGTAGAGTACAATCGGCTTCGGCCGTGTACGATCTGGGCATCCTACCTCCCTCTCAATCCGCGAGGGAGTGGCTTTAGGGCCACAGACCAACTGGCTGGTCGAAGGGGGCTGACTCCTGAAATCTAGTCAGCGGAAGGGGCGATGTTGGCCGTTGCGGAAGCCTGCCTACCAAGGTGGCTGCGTCGTGCCTGTGTCTTAGCGGCGGTCAACTCCTGGTACACCGGTTCCCATCCGAACACCGAAGTTAAGCAGGAACGGTTCCGGACGGAAGTCTGGGACGAGGTAGGACCCACCCATTTTTGCCGTTTTTTTTTTGTGTTTTTTAATCTGCAGGGAGCGTTTTCGCTATCCTAGTGAATTTTGAAAAAAAAAATGAAACGTTTTCTACCAATCACTACAGAAAAACAAACACCGAATTTTAGAAGCTTCCGTACGTCTCCCGAGTCTCCCCCCCCCCCCCCCCCCGCAATTTCTCCCCGAGCCCGAGTCGCAGAAATTTGGAAGGCGGAGGCAGGGGTTGAACCCGAGACACAGCGCCTTAACCGGTTCTGCCAACACGCCGCGATACTTATTGTGATCGAAGCTTCCTATAGTGAAGCATCTTGATGAATTTGATGTTTGAGTCGGATTGCGTCGATTTCTCAGTGGCGGAAGCCGGTAATGATGGCAGAGATAATGCGTGCGCAAGTCCCGGGGCTGACGGTGACCTCCGGGGCTGACGGGGACCTCCGGGGCCGCCGAGGCTCCCCTGCCCGCCGCCCCCGCGGGGCTCCGCACCACCTGTTGTCACGACCCCATTCCAGGACGCCCACCTCATCGAGGGCAGGGCAGCCCGTGGGCCCCATGTGGTGCTGCCGTTGCCCCCGCCGGGGTCCCCGCCGTGGCCGATAGCCGTGCCGTGTCATGGAAAGCTGACGGCCTTTTTATACTATTGAAGAGCACAAGAGCAGAAGAATCTCGCCCCTTTTTGCTTTTCTCACACCGGGCGCGCTGTTGACACGGCTCGCCCCCTGCGGAGCACGCCGTCAGCGGCGGTCACACCGGCGGGGCCGCCCCCCTCCCCGCCACTGACCGGCATCACCCCGTGACCCCCGCCCTCCCCCGCCCGCCGCTGCCGCCGCCGCCCCCTCTGCCCCCGGCCCACGCGTGCTGTTTATCGAGCACCAGACCGACGTTAGTCCGCCGCCGCCGCCGCCGAGATACACGAGGCCCCGGAGGCCGGAGGGGCTGCGGGGGCCCAGGGCCCGGGGCCCCGTTATCTGCCAGCTGAGGCTGCACTGCGGCCTGCATGGACCAGCGTGGGCCAAACGTAGTCGCTTAGACGTCCACACGCCACGCGGGTCGTTGCCGACGACACGTCTCCCGGACCACGAACATGGAGTTGGTGCTGATCGCCTTCTGCCGGCCCTCGGCCATGGGCCCCGGCGTCGGTCCCGCCATGGGGCCCGGCATGGGGGCGGCCATGGTGTCCGCCAAGGGCAGGCACCTCCTAGCAGCGTCCGCCGCCCTCAAGACCCCCGCCATCAAGCCCCACAAGCACGACATTCTGTGCGGATTGTAAGTATACCGCGACACAACTCGTGTGACGGCCGGGCGCAGGACAGTGAAGGGTGACTCCCGGTGCGGACAGGATGCTGCACTGCAGGACGAGGTCCGAAGGGACATCCGGTATTTATTTCACGTCGTTATAGTGAGATGTTGTTGTGTTTTAGTCCGATAAAAAGCCGGTTATCAAAGGAAGCGCGCTTTGTGCACTTTGACATCGCGGCCTTGTTTACCGGGACTTTGGGGGCGTATGGAGCCGGGCTGCATTGTCTCCGAGCCGGCAGTGGATCCGTCGCCGTTCTCCTCTTTCTCTGTCGGACCCTTCACGAACTTTGCCACACGCGACAAAGACAGCAACATCGTGTTCGAATTTTGTGCCGTCGTGAGCCAATCGTGTGATTGTTTTGTTTCTTCGGCTTCCGCTTCTGAGCCTCGTTGGAAACCTCTATACGGTGATGTAACGCTTTCGAGTTTCTGTGCGCGCCGTTTCTCCTATGGGATTCGGCGCTGCATTTAAGGTTTCCGTGTTGTCGGCGCGTTATCACCTCCTTATCTCACCATCACGGCGAGCGCTGCTCACACGCGTGCAGGTCACACACGTGAGCGGAGCGGGGGCGGGGCGGGGCGGGGCGGGGCGGGGCGGGGGCGGCGGGCGGCTGCACCATTCAAACCCAATATTGGGCCGTCACACGCCGCCCGGCTGATACAGTTCTGTGAGAATTGCGAGCCGCGCGGAACATTCCGAATGGGGGAGATAGTGCTGGAGCAGGACAAGCAGTGTCACTGCCATCACGTGCGGCACGAGTGCGGCACAGCCGTGCCGGAGCCGACACAAGGGATTCTCTTTGATTCGCCGTATGTCATCGGCGCCACGATTTCCCTTTTGTTTCGTATTCTAATCGTTTTGATTGGGCAATGGGTATCGCTATCTCGTGACATGTGCGACAGATAGAAAGAGAAATCGAGAGATCAAACAAAAGGGGGTGGAGGGGTCATGAGGGTAAGGGGTCGAAAGAAAGGGAGAAACGAAATGGGTGAACGAGAGGACCGGAACCTCATTTGGTTTGTGGGTTTGGGGCGGTGAGCGCATCTCATGGCCCACATACGGAGGAGAATTCCGCTTGAAAACAGGCCAGACCTCATTTTTTGCCAAAGACTCTGTTGTTGCATCTGCACAGACGGGAGCTGTGCGTGTGTGTGCGTGTGTGTGCGTGTGTTTGTGTGGGCGGCCGCAGGAAGATTCCAAAAGCGCAGTAACAGCTTCCGTGTCTGCGAGGGTCCCGTTTCCACGGCACCGCCGTTTAGGCAGACCAAACAAAACCATTAAAATGTACTTGGCAGGGCGAGTGGTTTCCAGCCCCCGGCCTCTGGTCCATCCAGCCTGGGCTCGTCAAGGTCACTCAACTTCCTCCCCACGCGAATGCCGGTCAAAAATATATGACTTCGGGGAACCGTCTCTTTTCCCTTCTTTTTTCCCCCTATTTTTATCCGGGACTGAGAGTCTCATTCAACTTTCACCTCTCGACGTTGATATAACGCGTAGATATAAACGTCAAAGAAGCGGCCCCTACATGTAACAAACAGAAAAAGTCAGCGGAGGGCACCTCAACACAAGACACGCGGAGTCAGCGGAGTCAGCGGAGTCAGCGGAGCCAGGCGGAGCGGGGGCTGGAAGAGTAATCAAGGGGCGTTACTCTTTGTGCGCCGAAAACGTTTCCACCTGGTTGAATACGGAAAGTTCATATTTGTGGAGGCAAGTGCTCAAAATGACTTTTTTAAAAATAGAAAAAAGTTTCACACTTTTACACTTTTTCGATCTGGTCACAAAGCTCATATTTGTGAAGGCAAGTGCTCAAAATTTCTGGCTGTAAGAACAAAATAAGAAAAAAGTTCAACACTTTTACACTGTTTCGATCTGGTCGCTCAGAAGCATTTTTTTGCAATTTTTTAAAATGAATTTGTGGAACACTCTGGGTCTGTGGGTGTCCCGCCCAAGCCCGCGCGGCCAGGATTTCCTCTCCGTCTCCGCCGCCGGCGCGCTGTCAGTGTTGGTGGGGGCTGGGCCGGCTGGGCCTCCGTCTGACGGGGAGGGGGGCGACATCGCCTTCCTTTAATGCCGCTATCTGGCCAGGATCGCGACATTCTGTTCCTGACTGCCATGGTGTTGATACGGTAAGGGACGCGCGACGCGGCCGAAAGAGAAAGGGAAAGCAAAGGGAGAGACAGAGAGAGTGAGAGAAAGAAGGAAAAGAATACAAGGTGCGGGGGCAGCTCGTCAGCGGGTTCAGCGGGGCGTACGGGGCGGTGAGCGTGCTGGCGGAGGCCCCCGCTGGGGTTCGGGATTCTACCCCACGGTCCTCTCCCCACACCGCCGTCAGGTGAACCGCCCCGTACGTTGTACTCCGCGAACACAGGAAGGACACGGCGGCGTACGACTTTGTGAGTGTTTGAAGGACATCCGACATCGAACGGGATCTTCGCTGTTTGCCGCTCTTCTCGTCCCCTTTGATGTTGTTCCCCGCCCCGGGCTTTGTGGAGGCGCCTGCCGGGTAGGCAGTCCCGCCGACCACGCGTGCGCTGCGCTCCAGCGATATTGCCTACCCCGCTGGGCGCTCCGCTCCGCCCAGCTCCGCCCAGCTCCGCCCTGCGCCGTGCGCCTCCTCACCTGTCCCTCGGTTTCCCGGCCGTGGTGACTGAATCAGCGCGTTGACAACCACCTTGCGGTCCTCATTTCGTGAAAAGTAGAAAGCTTATCTCTGCGCGGCCAATCAGAGGCGGCGTTGGCGGACCCGAACCGCAACGGCAGCCCGGCAGCCCGCACGGTTATCTGACGTGTGTGTGTGTGTGTGTGTGTGTGTCTCGGTAGGTCGCGAGACCAGGAAAAGCAAAGACGCTTTTGATAATAAATTTCAAACACAAGTTTTCATGGTTTTTTTTGTTTTTTTTTTTTAATAATCCGTCGGTATCATGTCCAAGTCTCATGACTCGTTCCCTAGAAACATCAACTCACGCGACAATTCTTTATTTTTTTATTTTTTTGTTTTTTTTTATTTTCTGATTTTTTTTGATCGAAATAAGAATATGACGGGGGGCGATAAAGCATGTTCTATCTGTCTCTCTATCGCCTCGGCGGTCTCGGTCGCGCGCGGGGTCCCGATGCAGCGATGAGTCACCGATAGCGGCGGCAGCAGCAGCAGCAGCAGCAGCCTCCCCTACAAAGTTACGCGGTTCTCTGACGTTGTGTGTGTGTGTGTGTGTGTTGCAGCGACTGCCTGGCCGAGCTTGGACTTGTCCTGGACCTTGGGCTGGATGCGAGCCGATGCGAGGCCGAGGACGTGTACTCTGAGAAGCAGCAGCTGCAGCAGCAACTGCAGCCGCGTCTCATCGTAGGCGACGACAACTACAAGGTCAGCCACATCTACGAGGACAGCCTCACCTGCAAGGACGGCGGCGACAACTACAAGGACAGCAACAACAACAACTACAGCAAGAACAGCTACAACAGCAGCAGCAGCAGCAGCAGCAGCAGCAGGTGGCGCCCTGGAAGCAGCGTCCCTGGGACTTCCCCGGCGGTGGCCGCGCCGTGTCCCTGGCCTGGGAGGACCTAGAGAGAGTGCCGCCCCCACTGGCGGCGGGACTGGGAGCCGCTATCACCGCCCTGGACCTCAGCCACAACCGGCTCAGGTAGGCACTCGACTCCCGCGGGCGCCATGCTCTTCAGGCACTGTCTCCCGCACGACGCTGCGGGGCCCGGGTAGCAACGGCTGAGCCCGCGGCCCGTGGCATCACAATAAAACAAGACAATGCAAAGAGCGTGGCAGCTGTGTCAATCACGGTTAGGAGGGAAAATCAAACGGGAGAGAAATTTCAAAAAAAAAAAGAACA
Source organism: Odontothrips loti (assembly GCA_038380765.1). Taxonomy (NCBI): domain Eukaryota; kingdom Metazoa; phylum Arthropoda; class Insecta; order Thysanoptera; family Thripidae; genus Odontothrips; species Odontothrips loti. The sequence continues at coordinate 8,707,081 of CM076255.1, forward strand.
TATACGAATAGGTCAAAGCCGGTCAAAGCAGTGTGGCTTCAGATATGTTTTTTTTTATTGCTTTTTTTGCGAAACACTTTTTTCTTGGCAAAAAGAAACCTCGGGGGCGTGTGTGTGTATGGGTCTTTGCTTGGCTTGGGCAACGCTCCCTTATCTGCGTGTACAAATGAGTGTGAATGAAGGGCAGAATTGTGACCGCGCGGGGTGAATGGGTGAAATAAAACGTGTGGTCGGGAAATGGGCGGCGCGCGTGCAGCGGGCCGCGGGGAAGCGTTCGCAAACACCGCCGACAGGGAGCGATAGGGAGTATTCGAACCCGCGGCTGGGGCGGCGCGGCCCAAGGCCGACAACAGCGTGGGCCCAAGGCCTGCCTGCGGCCTCTCTCTCTCTCTCTCTCTCTCTCTCTCTCTCTCTCTCTCTCTCTCTCTCTCTCTCTCTCTCTCTCTCTCTCTCTCTCTCTCTCTCTCTCTCTCTCTCTCTCTCTCTCTCTCTCTCTCCCCTAGCCGGACGTTGGAAAGGGGTGGCGTGCCGATCGGAGGGGCGTCCCTTCCTGACCGCGTCCCAGCGGGGCCAGCGGCAGTAACGGCTTCGGACGATTCGTTTTTCCCGCGGCAGGGTCACCAGGCCGCCGCCACGCGCCGAGCCGAGCCGAGCCGAGCCGAGCCGAGCCGAGCTGAGCACACGACCACCGCGACAACTCAATTTTTGGGTTACCGCGCTTGTTTGCAGGGGAATAGGGTCTGGGCGAGAGCGTCGAAACGCATATAGGGCCGCGTGCGGAATAAGGGGGAGGGGAGGGGGGGGGACAGGATTTGTGGCCTTGTGCGCCCGCCAGGGAATCCATCCAACAAAATCTCCCCCCCCCCCGGATTTGAGGGGATATTCGGTCCTTCAAATCCTCATATCATGCCCTCCGGAGCCACGCCGCCAAGTCGTTCGCCCTGGTATACACGCGGACGGACGTAATCAAAAGATGCAGTGTGCTGCGCGCATAACGTGAGCTTTGACTCCCCGCACCCCGGCCCCGACTCAGAGGAGGCTCTTCCTCATTTTGTCCTCTCCTTGAGATTCCCCGGGGTCTTGCTCGTGGTGTCTGACCCCCCAGGGGGCACCCAGAGCACCCAGGGCACCCGGCGGGGACCTAGAGTCGTTATCGAGGTCCTCCTCTCTAGTCCATAAGCCGGCGGAGCCGGGCGGAGCCAGCTGGCCGGTGATTGGTGGCACGGCTAGAGCTCTAACACCCCGCGCCCTCATCTAACTTGACTTTCTTTTTTTTTTTGCCGGCGCAATCATTTCCTCCTCAGATAGGCCATCTTCTTTTTGGGGTCTGGATCGGCATGCGATCTGAGCAGGGACATGCTTTAGTCGGGCACCGCCTTGTCAGACCGCCCGGCGACCGGCCGCGGCTCGCCTCAAACTTATCAAAAACTGAACGCGCCGCCCGACTCCCGATTTTCTTTTTGCCGCCCGGCCGCGATGACATTCTGCTTTGTCGGCTCCAGCTGCCAGGCCAAGCCTGCCTGACCCCTTGTCTCTCGAGGCGACCCCGCGTATGTTCTAGCGTACGCCTGTGCCGGAGGGTGTTCAGTTTAGAGCCATGTCTGCATTGCGTTTTGACCGATTCTGACCGACATGTGTATCCTCCCACAGGGATGTGGAGTTCCTGCACGCGATGCCCGCGCTCACCTCGCTCGTCCTGGACCACAACCTGCTCCGCGAGGACGTGGACTTGCCCCGCCTGCCGCGCCTGCGCCTGCTCTGGCTGAACCACAACCACGTGCGCAGCGTGCAGCCGCTGGTGCGTCGCCTGCAGCGCCAGACCCCGCGCCTGCGCCACCTCAGTCTCATAGGCAACAAGGCCGCCCCCTCACCGCTCACCGGCGCCGAGCCCAGCGAGTGCGCCCGCTACAGGTGAGAATTACAGATGCGACTCAGGGAATTTTTGATGGGGAAAGTGAAGAATTTTCGGAGGAACTGTCCGTTGTGACGGTGCGGGAAAGATTACACGAAAAGATGAAAAATTCCACTGAAATTTTTCAGTCGAATTTTATATTTTTCGGGAAATTCACATCTACTGAGAGTCCTCGGGTTCAAATACCGATTAGCTGCCCTCTCATGCCACTGCTAGGTAGGGGTTTTCCCCTGTAAAAATTGTGTAAGGCTTCATTTGTGTGGAGGAAACACCAGGCAGCGAGGAATCCGATTCAGTTTGATGTTGCCGGGATACATACTCTGCTCGGCTCTGCTAGTGTAGACCAGCCGTGTCACCTGGATCCTTTATCACTCCCCGTCAGCGCCGATAGGGGGCTGACGCACACCTTTAATCAGCCTCTACTCATCGACGCCGAAGGTTCGCGAACGCAAGCGGGTACCCGATACGCACCTGCTCGCGCACAATCGACTGCGATCCGGTTATTTTCCACCGCAGACACGCAGTACGTGATCTAAGCCTCGCGGCGCTGCTATCTGTCATTGAATGATGCCCGCTCTTTTAGGGTAGTCGTCACCCCGTTCGCTCAGCCCACACCGCCGAGCTGCGGTCGCTAGCGCTCCGCTGCTTGTCGACTTGTTCCTCCCTAGACCCTTCTCTCTCGCCAACAATAACAGAACGCTCTATTACACCGTGTTTTGCTGGCGGCTACGCCGGCCAGAGATACGGCCTAAATCGGGGTCGCACGACTGTTGCATCCATCGTACGATTACAAAAATGGTTTCCTCCCACGGGTGACTTGTTGCCGCCATTCACTTGTCAAACGCAACGCCCCCCGCCGGTTTCATCAGCCGCGCGGCTGGCGGGCCGAGGGCAGACTAGGGTGGCCATGCTGCGGCCAAGGCACCGGCCAAGGCGTCTCCGTGTGGCTATGTGGCCCACATAGCCGTGCGGCATGGCCAGCGGCAGCCAGCAGCCGAGGTGGACGTCCGGAAAAGCGGCCCGTGGAAAAGTTTGAGTGGGGAAGATAGGGTCAGGAATAATAGAGGCAAACAGCACAATCTTGTTTGGGCTCGTGTGCGGGGGACCCTAACCTACAAAAACACAGCGACCTCTACCGGCAGAGATGGGGGTTTCACCGGGCAGAATAGTGCAAATAGTGCGCGAAAAGTTGAAACTGAGGTTCGGGTAGAACGCAGCCGGGTACTGTTATGTCACGGTACGCACGTCTGTAACACCGTTATCGGCCACGAGGACCGCCCGAGCCCGCAGAGACATTCTGCCGGCATTCTGATCCACGTCGCCGCAAAGATCGTTTACGCAAATCGGACGTGGCAACGCCGCACTCGGATTGTAAACGATACGCGGGCTGATTTTGACATGAAATGTGATATGATAGAGTTATGGGACTGGTGGCGCCATCAGAGCGGCTCTGTATGAAAATCTCTGACACGCACGTAAGTGCCCAGTCCGATTCGCAATACGCAAATAGAGCACTCGGAGAAGCCCGAAACGGAAGTAAGAAAGTCGTAACGAAGAAGAAGAACGCTGGACAAAGTATGAGAAATCGAGTAATTTTTGAACAAGAGCGGGGCTCCGGAAACGCGACTTCTCATACTTTGTCCAGCGTTCTTCCTCTTCGGTACGACTTCTGACTTCCGTTTTGGGCTTCTCCGGTATACTGTACTGAACGCAGTCTGGAAGTGCGTTCACCTGACGCACGTGCTGCTGCGCATGCTGCGCTAACTTATCGGCAGTCGCGGCTCTACGCACGCTACGGCCCACGGCAAACACTGACTCATCCGGCCCGGCGTACGTCCGACAAACTCTCCGTCTTCCGCGTTCCCTCTGGAACAGCTGCTTTCTTTCGCTGCGCTAGACTGGCCGGCGCCGCTCGACAAAACTCGCGAGTTTTTTTTGTTTTTTTTTTTTGCGTCGTCGTTGTCAACGATGGTGTTGCTCGCGGGAGGGTACTGTACGCGTTTGTAAATAGATCCCCCCGCGAAAGATGGGGGCCGATGAAAATGGTCTGTATATTTAGCCGGCGCCGACACGGCCATGTGCACCTTGTCTGCGACGCAGTTCGGCTCTAGAATCGTTATCACAACCCTCTCGTAGAGTTCCACTACTCTTCCTATGTGTTGGCCTGTTATCTATGAGCCCAACTATTCCACCTGTACGAGAGGAATCACAGCGGTGACCTCAGCGTGTTGCTTTCTGCGCCGTACACCGCGTGTGACAGCGGGGAGAGGAATCGGGACGGGAGGGAGGGGGATGACGTCACCGAGTCGTTGGTGACGACAGAGATATGGATCCTCATTAGCTGCCCATGACCTAAGTCAACGACTGGAATCAGGGCCGGCGGCGGCCTTTCGACTCGCAGATTGCAGAGACAGCTGCTGGCCTGTACCTGCCTCAACAAACAGTACCAATAGTGTGTTCCGACCTCCTGTTGCAGGCTCTCGATGGTGTGGCAGCTGCCGCAGCTGGAGCACCTGGACGAACGCCGCGTGTCCGAGGCGGAGCGCGCCCGCTCCAAGCACCTGCAGCTGCGGGCCATCTTCAACTCGTGCAGCCGCCTGCCCTCCAACACGCAGCCCGCGCTCACCCCCACCCCCATCCGGAGGAACACCTGCGTATGACACCCCGTCAACCACCATCAATATTCTTTTCATTATTATTAGTTTTAGTACGTGCGTCTTTGTTGCGTGAATGAAGTATTGTTGACTGATGATGCGAGTGAGATAGTTGTTTTGTTTGTTATTGTTATCTGTTGTTGTTGTAAGGTTCTTACCATTATTTGTTAATGTACCCCCGTCCCTCACACGCCTCGTTAGTGAAAACGTATTGTAACGTTGGCGGTTTCAGATGGGTCACCCGCAGGAACCGTCAACGAGATCGTCTTTAATTTATTGTTGTGATAGGTAGTTGTACTTAGTAGGACATAAGGATAATAATCATGTTATTAAAAATGTTTCGAAGCGTGATAGCTTATACGTTTAAGTTCAAAATGAAAGGAAAGTTAATGAGTGAAGAAGCGTTAATCACAATAAACGAAATACTTGAGATATTAAGTTTGAGTTTTTCTTGCATGTACTGCCGCACCCATTACAATGTTGACACACCAACACACCAAAATCGCGGCATTATGCCAACAGGAAAGAACATGGCACCTATGGACCGACAAGCAATATCGGAGGCGTAACAAAAATATCAAAAGTTTTCGGAAATGTGGAAGTTGTCAATGCCGTTTAAAAAAGAAAAACCCCAAGACTTGGTCGAAACGAGTCCGAAAGTGCCCGGAAAGGCGCGGGCTGCCCCAAGAACTGTCCGATCAGTTATCGGACTGGTCCCGAATCAGTCCGACACGGAGCTAGATGGGGCTGGAGCAGCCCGATATCAGTACCGCCGTTTGAGGACGCCATGGGCCAGCCCGAAATCGGTACCACCCTGGGGGTGTCTTGTGGGGCAGCCCGTAATCTGCCCGGTCGGCGTGGTCCGTAAAGTGCCCGGCGGGCTTTTTTACCCCAATCGGTTGGACTTAGGAAATTTCGAACACCTATACTACTTGACATCAGTTTGAGTTTTATAGATTTCCACGCACCTCCTACGAAATTGAATGGTTTCCCATGAACTGCCTGGAGGGTAGGCAACTAATTCATCTCTTGTGTACTGCGGGTTGGCCTACCCCGAAAATTGCCCGGCGTTTGACTCGAGATAATGAAGACCCCTTGCCGAAACCTGTCCGGCGGTAAGATCGCGGGCTACTTTCGGGTCTGCCCCAGTTGGCGGGACTTAAAATTTTTTCGAATCTGCGTTAATATCTCAAATTTCATGTATATGGACACCTTTAAAAAATATTGGTACGCACGGCATGATTGAAATTAGCTATATGTTACGCGCGACTAGCCAAAAATAAAAATGGCCACTTCCTCTCATCCAGACCCGCGAAAGATAAATTTTACGCATCTGAAACGTGCTATGGAATTATTATGAAATAGCAAAAACCCAAAATGTCGCCTCGACTACTATTGTGTAAAAGCTGTGGAAGGAGTCACTGATCAACATATTCGAAGATGGCGATAACATTTTGTGGGATCGCCCCTTCATATACCGCCGGCGGGGACTTAGAATCGTTCTGACTGCCGTCGAGGCGTGGAGTGTGACTGCTGCGGCTCGGACTCCCTTCCATGTAAAGCGCATAGCAGAACGGTTAGCGGGCAAGGAACATGAGCTGAAGGACTAGGGATCTTGCTCGGATCAATTTCGGGCTAGACCGTCCGGGGTAGGCTACGCGGAGCCCGCGCGCAGCCCGTGAAGTTGCAGAGGGGCTACCCCAAAACTGTGTCTACTTGGTAACATTCTGGGGTTCGTTTGGGGCTGGTCCGTCACAGTGGTCGGAACACTTTTCGGGCAGAGCCCTGGCGCGGGTTACTTCTGGGGCTTTTCTTTTTTTAACGGGCCATATTATGCTACCGTTTGGTGTAGGAGAGAGCACAACTCTATTGTCATCATTGTCGATCACCAAGTGCCGTTATCTTTCCCCTATCGCATGTAAGATGGGAGTCATGGCTGCGAGCACAAGAACACTACCGCTAGGGTCGTACTGGCGTCAATGCCTTCATACATTGCAGGCAGAAAAAAAGAAATTCGTTACACACTGACTAACTGCTCACATTGGCCTACGAAACACTATGGACACTATAATCCTCACACTCATATGCAATTAAGTCAACGAAAAATTCACCGCACAGCCCACGTTTCTTGATACGAGACTAAATAGAGCACTCCGGAGAAGACCGAGAAGGAAGTAAGAAGTCGTAACGAAAAATAAGAACCCTGGAGAAAATATGAGAAATCCCGTGATTTTTTAGGTGCCGTGGAGGTTCCGAAACACTCGTTTTCTCATACTTCCCTTGAATTCTTTTTCTACGTTACGACTTCTTTACTTCCGTTTCGGGCTTCTCCGGAGTACTCTATAACTGCAAATTGGCCTAATTGCTGGCACTTTCATGTCGCCACAGTTTCACAGCCCTTTTCAAGAGGCCTTTCTCTTGTCTGAGTGGTTTTCACACTGCGCATGTCCTTGACTGGCCATCAGAGGTCACAGGTAGCCCATAGCACCAGGCAAGATAGTCCTCAGGGAACCGTAAACCGTGCCGAACAAAACGTTTTGGCCATGACTGTATCCGCGCCGTGTGCACAGACCACACCACCAACGCGTGCTGGCCAGGCGTTGCTAGCGGTGACCGCGTCCAGCCTGATCCGCCACTCGACAGCGGCTGCCTCAATAGCGGTTTCCAATGACACTTGGAAACAGAAGCTCAAGAAGAAAAAAAAGAAGAAAAAAACACTTTTTGACCGGAGACTCTCGAAGGCAGGTATGAGAAACTTGAATGGCGTTTTGAGTGGATTTGGAGGCGAGTCTCCATATTTGACGCGGCGCTTGTGTATCAAGATTTCTCATATCTGCTCTCGAAAGTTTCCGTTCCGGAAGTGTTTTCGTTTTTTCAGCTTCCGTTTGCAAGTCCCATTAGAGACCCCTATACCCAAATTTGAGGACCACCGACCACACGGTCGGGACCCGCTGACTTAGTGGCCCACTTCAGCTGCACACTGACCTACTCAATTCACTTCGTTATCCCCCGCCCCTTATTGTGCTGCAGGGAAATAAGTGGGACCGAGACAAAAGAGAGGAGGGAGAGCGGGAGGGAGAGACGAAAGTGAGGAATGTTTGAGATGAAAGAAGGCGGAGGATGACGAACAAGGAGAGAAAGCGGTGGTGAATACGGTGGTACGAGAGGGGGAAAAAACCAAGGAAAGATATTCCAGAAAAGCGTGGCTTTTATCGTGCCAAGTCAGTCCTCCGTGACAATGTGCAGACAGCAACGGCGCTGCGGTGTTGTCCATTATCAGTGGGGCCCCTAAGTAGTTTGTTTTCCGAGTGATATCAGTAGAGCCGCCGTGTCCTGCCGCGAACATGCCTCAAATCCACTGGCAGAAACATGTGAAATGTGGGAATGGATAGCGCTGGTAGCGAGTCTAGTGACAAGTGTTTTGTTTACTACACTTTGTTATTGCTCTCGCCTGTTCACGATGGCAGTGTTCACGTTCGCGAGAGCGCACCAATTTCCGTCTATATCTAAAGGACCGCGAAACAACAGCAGCAGCCCGTAGGCCAGGGCAGGGCCAGGGCAGGGCAGGGCCAGGGCAGGGCCAGGGCAGGGCCAGGGCAGGGCAAGGGCAGGGCAGGGCAGGGCAGGGCCAGGGCAGGGCCAGGGCAGGGCCAGGGCAGGGCCAGGGCAGGGCCAGGGCAGGGCCAGGGCAGGGCCAGGGCAGGGCCAGGGCCGGGCAGCCACATGGCCTGCTTGATGTATGGCCCTTCGGGCCCTTGCTTGCCCGTGTAATCTGCAGCAATCTATTCGACACCCAATTGCAAATCAGAGGCCCCATCCAAACACACGGCCCTCTAACCCTCATCATCGCACGATACATTTTGCGAGGGGAGGTGGGGGGGCGGTAAGGGGGGTGCTGAGGACATGGGAAATTGACAGGGGAACAGGAGGGGGAGAGGACTAGGCTGTGGAACACCCCCGACCCCCAGCACACTCAGGCTCACGTCAGCAACAACGAACGGTCGGTATGAAAAATCGCAAGGACGAGCGCAAACTCTTGCTGTGTTCGAAACTTTACGAATGATGCATGGGATGGTGTATCTGCCAACACGAGGCTGTCCAAGTAGATGAACACACGCCGTGCGTGTGTGTTGCTGTACTCCGGGGGATCACCACGTTCAGTCCGTGGCCCCAAACTTATGCCGTCTCATTCACGCCCCAGTTTCTGCTGCATTAGTGAACAGCCAAACACGATTCCAGTTTGACTCCATTGTGTGGGGCCGGTGGGGCCCGTGGGGGCCCGTGGGGGCCAGTGGGGCCAGCCTAGGGATTACCGCGGCACCAGCCGACCACCGCAACATGTAAATCGGCCTGGAATAACAACAGCAGTCTCCAACCCCAAACGAGCCGGCGCTCTCTCGAATGGTGACGATGGTGATTAGCGAAGAAAATGGTGAGCGGTGGTGCGGCACTGATGACATTACCATTCTGGAGTGCGGCCGAGCTCGGCAGCAAAGCCGGTGGGATTTACACCACAACGGCACGGTCAGATGTCTCAGTTCTCCACCCAAGTGAGCGGCCTCTCCGGAGGACCGGAGGTGACAATCGCACGCCGGCCATCTCTCTCGCACTCCTTACTTGCTCCTCTCCGAACACTTGCCCCCCTTAGGTCGGCTAAAAAGGCCTCTCTCTCTGTCTCTCTCTGTCTCTCTCTGTCTCTTTCTCCCCCCCCCTCTCTCTCTCCCTCTCCCCCCCCCTCTCTCTCCTCTCTCTCTCTCTCTCCCCCCTCTCTCTCTCTCTCTCTCTCTCTCTCTCTCTCTCTCTCTCTCTCTCTCTCTCTCTCTCTCTCTCTCTCTCTCTCTCTCTCTCTCTCTCTCTCTCTCTCCCTCTCTCTGACACCTTCATGAATATGGACAGCCGGTGCCCCCACAAGGCCCTCGCCGACTCCGAGCCCCGACCCGTGTTAACGGCACGGCGGTGGTCCGAGCCGGCCGTAGCTGGCCACTGCTATTGGCTGGATTTAGCGCGGAGGCCCGGAGGAGCCGCGCCCGGAGGCCCGGAGGCCGTGGCCTTCATTAGGGACACATTTAATTCCATCCCCTGCTGTCTTATTTCCAAGAGATCTCTTCTTCTTTTCGTTCCGCACCCGACGAGAGGCTCCCTGCAGGCCTGCCAGTCCCTGCTCGGCCAGGCCGGCGGCCAGTCCTGCCAACCCCACGCACCGCGAACCCTTTTCACGCCCGCAGGCATCACGGGGCTTTTCAGTTTTGCGCGCTCATTTTCAGAGCGCAGAGGTTGGCGGCATTTCGCAAATTTGGCGCGTCGTCCGGCCGTGGCGTGGCAGCAGTGCATGTCTTTGTCATGCAAATGGCGCCGTCCACAGCGGCGCTGCGCGCACCCGACCCCCGCGGGGGGCCCAGCGCGTGCTGGGGGCTCATGATGCTGGAGGGGTAAGGGCTCGGGGAGGGGCGGATGGCCGCCGGCCGCCGGGGCCCGAAGTGTATTAACCAGGCGCCGATTTAAAGCCATTTGCGGGAGCGAAGCGAAAGGTTCTGTTCTCCGCCGCGAAAAGTCTGGCTGGGCCACCATCGACGGGCGCAGGGGAGAGGACAAAAGATTAAACTGTGATTGGCTCGAGATTAGTTGGAATCGTCGAGAGATCACGGAGGGCATAAAGCCCTCCCTACCGGTCCCTCCCCGTCTCTCTCTCTCTCTCTCCCTCTCTTGTTCCCTCTCTCTCTCTCTCTCTCTCTCTCTCTCTCTCTCTCTCTCTCTCTCTCTCTCTCTCTCTCTCTCTCTCTCTCTCTCTGTCTGTCTGTCTGTCTGTCTCTGTCCCTCTCTCTCTTTCTTTTGCCCTCCGCCTTCCTCCTTCTCCCTCCCTCCCTCTACTTTGCTCTGTAATTTCGATGACCAATAAATCATTCAAAAATCGCCCCTCTATCGCTCTATTGCTCTCTCTCTCTCCCCCCCCTCTCTCTCTCTCTCTCTCCCTCTCTTTCTTGACGGGGGCGCATTTCTAATGCCGGACTCGGCGTACCAACGACAATACCCAGCCTCAGTCGGTGGTGCTCCGGTAGAGGGTTCGAACCCCACACGACACCGCAGCTCGTTTTATTGCAGACTCAAGGGCGGGGTGCGGTGGTAGGGGTGGGGGTGGGTGTAGGTGTGGGGGAGGCGAGGGGGGGGGGGGGGAGGCACTCGCGTGCCCGCTCGGCGCGGGAAGTGGCGGTCTGTGGTCTTGACGGCGGCGGGGGGCCTCGGGAGTGAGATGAGAACGTGCGATGAGAGGGGCGGGGGGGGGGGGGTAGCAGGGGCTCTCATGGGGGCATTCTGGGCGGCATTTGCAGAGGGGATGATCGCTCCAAGGGATGTGACGTGGCCCGGCCGCCGGTTACGGGGTTCGAGTGCCCGCTCGGACGTGATCCAAACTTTTCCAGCCCCCCCCCCCCGGCCAATAATTCGGCCGACCACCGCCGCCTTGTCTTTTGTCGTTCCCACGCCCCGGCAGCAGCCCCCCCCCCCCCCCCGCAGCCCCCGCAGCCCCCGCAGGCTCCGCCCGGACCCCCAGCGGAGCGCCATGTGGCTCGTTATTTAATTTCACTGATGGGATTTCGAGAATATCAAGCCATGCTACTCCTCGGCGGGGGAGGGCTCAGTGTCTGCCCCCCCCCCCCCCCCCCCCCCGGGAGCCCCCACTGCCCCCTCAACCCTTCCAGCTGCTGCCCTACCGGTCGCTCTGCACGACTCTCGCAAGACCCTCCCTCCAGGAGCTCGGCTGGACGTTATAAGGCCGTGTGTGGGGTCCTGACACACACACACGCACGTACACACGCACACACGCACACGTGCCTCTCATGGCGTCAGCCAAGCACACATAAGTTATTACTCAATAAGGGGTGCTGGTTGACCGCGTGTGCGATCGGTTTGTGGCCTGCCTCGTGCCTCTGTGTGTGTGTGTGTGTGTGTGTGTGTGTGTGTGTGTGTGTGTGTGTGTACGTGCTTGCGGAAGGGTGCGGGTGTCCACACAGTCCCTTCAGAGCACGCCGCCTTACGCTTTGCGAGCGAGTCGCCGCTCCGCCGTGCAGGGTAGGCCACCCATCGTGCACCGCTGGCTGCTGCCTGCGACACACCGGGAGACACGCACGCCGCCTCCCAGTGCAAAATACAAACTTTTTAAAGGCCATTCCCACTCCTTTCGGCCGCGCCCCTGACCCGCCCCCTGCCGCCCCCTGCCGCCCCCTGCCGCCCCCAACCCCCAGCCCCCCTCACTTCCGCCCGCTCTGAGCCGGTCGGGTTGCAGCGCCAGATCCGGCGCGGGTCCAGTGGAGCCTCCTGGGGAGATTTTGACAAATCCAGCCGACCGAACTTTCAAACTTTCACTTCAAGTCGTCCGAAGAGCGGAGGGACTCGGACCCGCAGCGGAAGGGGAGGGGGAGGGGGGCGGGTGATTTGAATCCCTAGTGCGGCTCGGACTCTTTACGGCACGGCTATTGCTGCGCGTTCTTGGCTTTTGCACTACATTCTATTCGAGAGCAGGGGGGATAGAAAAGAAGACAGATTGTACTAGGCTGCCCAAAGGCCAATCGCGGGCGAATTTGTGTCACGTTTTTTGTAGCGGTAGTTTTAGTCCTTTAGGGGGTTCAAAATTCGCGTCGCTCGCTCGCTTGATTGTAATTAATCAATAAATAGCCAAGAATTTATTATGCTACGATAACAATATTTCAGTTATTATTTTCAATCATCGCGTATAAGGAACGTCACAGCTGATATGCACCCATAAGGCGGTGAGCAGGGGGCACACGGTCCCTGGGGCTGGTGTGCCCCCAGAGAGGCGGTTCGCAGGGGGGCGCGCGGTTCCTAGGCGAGGGGTGCATCACATGGCAAAGTCACTCTGTACATGTACACCCAACGGAATACTGTCATGTGCAATCACGTCCAGTCCCTTCCCAATCATTCCAATCACCAGACACCGAAATGATTCCGAAAAAAATTCAGCGAGAAAAATGAGCCTGATGGCATGTTTGACCGATGTTGACAAAACCTATGTCGTCCCGGCTTCCGCCAGGACCCTGCCTTCAACTTCGGTGATCTTACGGGAACCGGTGCTTTACGGCTGCTAGTTGGCCCCGGGACACAGCACTAGAACCCGCTACCCGGCTTGCGCCGGACGGATCTCCCGGCAACCCCTAGCCCGCGCCAATGCGCGAGGCCCCCTCCGCAACCACGGCCTCCGGGACTCCATTATACTGTAGTGCCCTTCAACCGCAGCCTGGTTTGGCCCCACTCATCGTGGGAGTCCGCCCCTGCGAAGATTTGGAGGACATAGGTTCCCTTCGTACACGGCCGAAGCCGCTGTACTCTACTCGCTACGTACCGAGTAGCGGCTGTCCGCACCTGCCAGATTCAGAGAGAGGAAAACAGAAGCTTCGAACCCTAGAAGCTCTGTACATCCCCCGAGTCTCCCCCCTGGATTTCTCCAGAGGCACAGAACGCCCCCCCGGGCGGGACCCTCGAATCTAGGGAATTGAACCCTAGACCCTCGGGACCGGGGGTTTGTGCCGGCGGCGCCTTAGCCCGCACGGTCGCTTGGACAGCCATGCCTACGGCACGTTCGGAAGTATATTTTAGGCACTGTCCGCCAAGCTGTGTCACAAGAAAAAGTTAGGCGGCCGGCAAGAGTTGAACCACGGACCTGTCGGTGTCCGACCGGTCCACTAACCCATGCGGCTACCGAGCCACGATGTTGGCAGTTGCGCTCCCGGCACTCTAGATTTATAGAGGAAAGCTGAACATCGAGAAAAAAAAATTTGGAGGCGGAGGCAAGAGTTGATCCCAGGACTCCGACCGTTTGAAAACAGTGCCACAGCCGGTGTGGCTAACGTGCTACGAAGTGTGAACGTGCCAGTGAAGTTTCTGGCGATCGGTATCGTGGCATATTAGGCGCACGGGTTGAGGCGCTGATTTCAAGCGGTCGGTGTCCCGGGATCAACTCTTGCCTCCGCCTCCAAATTTTTTTTTCTCGATGTTCAGCTCTACTTTGTAAAGCTAGAGTGCCGGGAGCGCAACTGCCAACATCGTGGCTCGGTAGCCGCATGGGTTAGTGGACCGGTCGGACACCGACAGGTCCGTGGTTCAACTCTTGCCGGCCGCCTAACTTTTTCTTGTGACACAGCTTGGCGGACAGTGCCTAAAATATACTTCCGAACGTGTCGTAGGTATGGCTGTCCAAGCGACCGTGCGGGCAAGGCGCCGCCGGCACAAACCCCCGGTCCCGAGGGTCTAGGGTTCAATTCCCTAGATTCGAGGGTCCCGCCCGGGGGGGCGTTCTGTGCCTCTGGAGAAATCCAGGGGGGAGACTCGGGGGATGTGCAGAGCTTCTAGGGTTCGAAGCTTCTGTTTTCCTCTCTCTGAATCTGGCAGGTGTGGACAGCCGCTACTCGGTACGTAGCGAGTAGAGTACAGCGGCTTCGGCCGTGTACGAAGGGAACCTATGTCCTCCAAATCTTCGCAGGGGCGGACTCCACGATGAGTGGGGCCAAACCAGGCTGCGGTTGAAGGGCACTACAGTATAATGGAGTCCCGGAGGCCGTGGTTGCGGAGGGGGCCTCGCGCATTGGCGCGGGCTAGGGGTTGCCGGGAGATCCGTCCGGCGCAAGCCGGGTAGCGGGTTCTAGTGCTGTGTCCCGGGGCCAACTAGCAGCCGTAAAGCACCGGTTCCCGTAAGATCACCGAAGTTGAAGGCAGGGGTCCTGGCGGAAGCCGGGACGACATAGGTTTTGTCAACATCGGTCAAACATGCCATCAGGCTCATTTTTCTCGCTGAATTTTTTTCGGAATCATTTCGGTGTCTGGTGATTGGAATGATTGGGAAGGGACTGGACGTGATTGCACATGACAGTATTCCGTTGGGTGTACATGTACAGAGTGACTTTGCCATGTGATGCACCCCTCGCCTAGAACCGCGCGCGCCCCCTGCGAACCGCCTCTCTGGGGGCACACCAGCCCCAGGGACCGTGTGCCCCCTGCTCACCGCCTTATGGGTGCATATCAGCTGTGACGTTCCTTATACGCGATGATTGAAAATAATAACTGAAATATTGTTATCGTAGCATAATAAATTCTTGGCTATTTATTGATTAATTACAATCAAGCGAGCGAGCGACGCGAATTTTGAACCCCCTAAAGGACTAGAACTATCACTACGAAACACGTGACGCTAAGTGAGGGCACACCAGCCTTGAGGACTGTGTGGGGTGCGGTGAGGCGGTCAGCCGGAGGGCACACAGTCCCCGTGGCTCGAACGACATACGTCCCGGTGCCTGCTGGGCTCGGCCCAGCCAACTCAGTTTCAATACCAGTTAGAACGTTCGGAAACGTTTCGGAAACTTCCGGGAGCGTTCGGACTGGATTCTTGGGGGTACACCAGCCCTGGGGACCGTGTGCCCCCCCGACCATAGGCCGACCGTCCAGTCTGATCCTTCTGCTGACCACGCAGGCTGACCGCTGGCTGGGCGTCAGCCGGTGACGAACGGACAAAAAAAATTTCGGTCGCTGAAAGCGCTCCGCCTCGCGGTTCGCTAACGCCCGCCCGCTCGCTCCGCGAATCAGCGGGTGGGGCAGCCCATTTAGAAGACGAAATAGGCGGCCTGGTTAAGTCCCGTTCCCCTCGACTTCCTCTAATACTTTTGTAATTTTTATTTTTGAAAGTTTTTTTTTTGTATGAGGATGCTGGAGGTCTTTAAAGAAGGGCATTAATTAATTAAATATGGGAGCTCAGACACTGTGCTTCTGGGATTCTCTTGCTGAGGGGAAATAAATCATAACAGTTTCCAGGAAAAGAGTATGTTTTATTTCCAGTAAAGGTGGGTCTCACAGCCTCCCATTACATTTTACAGCATTACTCCCAGCCTTTGTTGCTATCTGCCTCCATATTTCGAAAGTACGGAGTGCTTTTAAGGAACTAGTACACTCGATTTGTCGAGCAAAAGAGACCATCACTCTAAACACGAGGACTGCTATACTCGTCAAAATAAATATCTCTAAAATAAAATACTGTTTTCGTCCGACTAACGTTACAACAATAACATAATAAAATAGCAATAAATACTGTCTCCTTTTTTTAAAAAATTTCTCTCGATATAACCAGTACGTTAAACAGTAAACGTCTTTCATAAATGTCTTTTCTTTAGTATATATCTATCACACATAGTTGGACTACTCGCGAGACTAACTTGACTCTGCTGCGCTACGCTAAAACCCGAAAACGCGAATTGTAGGGCGAAACGAGGAGGTTCCTGCCTACAAGTCTGCGGTGCCACTAGAAATCACACGTGGTAAATGCAGTGCTCTGTGCGCTGGAAAGTTTCGCCCGTCGGGACGCGGTCGCTGCCGGGGGTAGAGCCGGGGGGCGGTGCCGGGGGCGGTGCCGGGGGCGGTGCCGGGGGCGGTGCCGGGGGCGGTGCCGGGGGCGGTGCCGGGGGCGGTGCCGGGGGCGGTGCTCCGGTTAGAAGAAGCGGTTGTTGCGCCACCGGTAGGTCGACGTACAGTTGGATCTGCGATAAAGTACAAAGTCAATAAATGGATTTAAAAAAACAAACAAAAAAACAAAAAACAAGCAGTCCGGGCGGAATGACGTGTATCCGTTCTCTGAAAAACCCATCAGGGCCGCCCCGGCCGCCCCCCGTCATTGAGAGCTGCTCTGCTGCGCCTGAAGGGTAGGCCACCTATCCGACCTCCGCGATACAGTGACTTTATAGATCGGCTCAATGCAGGGAAATAATGAATCACATGCCGGGAAAACAATCACATGCCGGCAAAAAGAACAGTCGCAGCCTTCTCAAAATTTGGCATTTTCTGCAACACTTCAAAAATTGTCACTTTTTCATCATTATTTTTGAAGGTGTTCTTTTTCGACCGGCTGTTCAAAAAATTCCAACCTTTTTTTTTTTTCATCTTTTTTTTTCTCGTGCACCTAGAGGTGCAGTATACTCACCCGCTGCAGGAGGTGACCGGCCGGAAGCACCGTGGCCTCAGCAGGTTGAAGTACGTGGTGCCCACCTTCACGGACACAATGGACTTGCGATCCGCCTTGAGGCAGTTGTAGAAGGCCTCGTCACAGTCGCAGTGGGACCTGCGCAGCACCAGACACCAGCGATGTAACATTTGCTTCATTTCCTTTTTTAGACTGCTATATTGAGGATAAAAAGGGGGAGGGGGAGGGGGGGGGTCTTCTCGACTGTAAAACGATCGTATTTCTCGGCGTATTATGCCGCGGCCGTGGCGATTCGCTGCTGCCGCCCCCACCCGCTCGGGCCGGGAAGAAAAGGGGGGCCAAGGAAAGGTTTTCTTGCTTCTCTTGTTGCGCCACTTTCACTTTCGGTGCCACCCCCGAAACGAAACCAATTTTCCTTCTGACTCCTCAAATAAATGTCACCTCAGCCGAAGGGCGGAGAGGAGGCCTCGGTCCACACTGGGATGGGGAGGGTCTCGGAGGCCCCAGAGAGGGCGGCTGGTCCCGGTCTATATTGGTCAACACCCCGCCCGACATCCGACCCTCTCCGAAAGCGGCCGTGCTGCATGCAGCCCCCACACGAGGCAAGCGAAAAACAACTGCACAACCCGCTGCCGTCGGCGGGACTCGAACCCCAGCCCAGCCCGGGCCGCGCGCACTCGCCTGGTGAAGGTGCCCGTGTTTCGGAGGCCGTGCTTGGAGGCGCCGGCAGCGATGCTGTCGGGGCAGTTGTCGTGCTGGCGACAGCACTTGTCCGTGGAGCGGAACACCCCCACGTCGTCCTCGGACCGGGCCACGTTCCCGGCACCGCACCACAGCGTGCCTGCAACACCAATTTCTCATAGTTTACAAAAGAAAAACAACCAAAAACGTACATAAGTAATGGAAAAATTCTCCACAAATGGGGACGGGGGAGATTTGAAAAAAATAAAAGTACACTTTTCCCACACTATTTTTTTTCCTCGACCGCCTCGAGTTGAAGCTCATCGGCGAGCCGGTCCGAGGTGGTCCAGCGGTCGGTTACTAGCAATCCCAGCCAAAGTGGCCAGGTACGTCACAGCCTTCTCTTTTCTTCTTCTTCTTGTTGCCCGAAACGCCCGCTAATCAAGTCAATCAAAGCGCCCCTTCCCCCTCCCACACACACACACACGTCACTCCAGGTTTCCTTGCGCGGCCAACACACAAACGCGTTCGGTCGCTCTGGAACTCGCGCGCCGTGTCAAATTAGTTCCGCGGCGCTCATGGGGCCTGGAGCGTACGCAACCCCGACCTGGGAGCGCAGCCGTGCCGTGCGGGCTGGCCTACCCTGAGCTTCGCAGGCGCTCCCACCGCTCTCACTCTGGGCGGGCAGGCAGAGTGCGGCCACTGTCCGCTAGATGGCGCCGACCTCTGTATAATTACCATAACCTTGGCACGTCGGCGTCCTGAAAGCCACGCCGTCGTGGCCGCCGCTTAAAATGTGCTCTCCTGGTTGCGGCCAACTTCACGTTGTCACGTGGGATGACCACGTGGTCTGCACCAACACACACACACACACACACACACACACGCACACACATTATAAACAGAACGAAAAATGTGTCGGAGCTGTGCGGTCGGTTCGGCCGTATGAGAAACTGCTGCGCCAGTGTTACCGCTTGTGCCAGTCCTGTACTTACCTCCGCAGTGCTGACTGGCGTGCCGGCCGCCGGGTTGTCGACCCTCCCCCGGCCCTGCCCTGCCCAACCCTCCCCCACGGCCCACAGCATCCGTCAGCCCAAGTTTGACAACACGACGGGACGCGAAACTCGGCACGGGGAGCTGTGACGACACATACTAGGGTCCGTCCGCCCCTCACTCCCCTGCCCTCCAGGCATTTATCAGAAACGTTCCTGCTGCTGCTGCTGCTGCTGCTGCTCTTGGACAGGTAGACGACGACCAGCTACTCCCTTCGCCGCCGCCACCACCGCGTCGTTGTGGTGGTGGTCCTCAGGGGTCGAATGCAGAAGCCAAACCCTCCCGGACACGCTCTGCCGAGTGTCCTCGGCGTCCCTACGGCGTCCCCCAGCGCGGCTGTACCTCACCATGTCCAAAACTTGCCTTCTCTCTCTCTCTCTCTCTCTCTCTCTCTCTCTCTCTCTCTCTCTCTCTCTCTCTCTCTCTCTCTCTCTCTCTCTCTCTCTCTCTCTCCACTATCGCGTCCGTCGCGTCGGCTGCAGAGAGGGAACATCTCTCCCAGTCCATTGTCCACGGCCGCTTCATCACACAACTCACTCTCGGGCATAGCTGCCGCAGCACCGCCACCGCGTCACCGGCAGCGCCGGCCCGGAGGCCCGGAGGCCCGGAGGCCCGGAGGCCCGGGGGCCGGAGGCCCGGAGGCCCGGAGGCCCGGAGGCCCGGAGGCCCGGAGGCCCGGAGGCCCGGAGGCCCGGGGCCGGAGGCCCGGAGGCCCGGGGGCCCGGGGCCCGGAGGCCGGAGGCCCGAAGGCCTGGAGGCCCGGGTGCCCGGAGGCCCGGGTGCCCGGAGCCTTGGAGGCTCGGTGCACTGGAGCTCCGTAGGCCCGGAGCTCTGGAGCCCTGGAGCCTCGGAGCCACGGAGGCCCGGAGGCCGGAGCTCCGGGGGCAGGAGGCCCGGAGCCCCGGAGGACTGAGGTGTTCTCGCTCAGGTACGGCCGCGGATATCCATCGGGGACCAAGACCATCAAAGTTTTACCAACTCCACCTTGGCGTTGCCCGGGCGTTGCCTTGCCGGGAGGGTGATGGGATGGAATAGGGGCAGCGCTGGGCCCGGCTAGACACTAGACACCGCTAGACACCGCTAGACACCGCTAGACACCGCTAGACACCGCTAGACACCGCTAGACACCACGCACGCCCGGAGGCCTCCGGGGAGCCCAGCCCCTCACGGCACTGCGGGCAGGGTCAGGTGACCTTCCCTGGGCACAGCCCGCAGGGCCCCCTCTTGCGTTATTCGCGCATCCTGCACCCCGCGTCTCATTCCTTGAACACTGGACTTACCAACTAGAGCAGACTCGCGGGTACTTTGCCGCCGGGAGCCGGTGCAGCCCTGCGCCCCCTCGTGTCCCCTGCGTCCCAGCAGAGATCTCCAGCTTGTTAAAGTGGAATCAGAGAGAAGGAGGCGGCCTGGAAAAGTTGGCCGTTTCTTAGGCGCGCGGCGCGTCCGCTGACTTCCGCGCTCACCTCGGTGGGGACTCAAAAGGGACTTCCCATTAAGCGGTGCTGCGGTGCTCGAGGACGGGGCGCTGGCGGCAGCCACATCAAAGATATGCGGGGGCGGCATCGGTGCGCGTGCAGCGGGCCGTGAGAATCCCGCCTGCGAATAACCGCCGCGAACAGGCGCATTATTCGCACGCCAGTAGCTGCTCGTTTCTGCGGCGCGTTCGGCATTTCATTAATCTTCTCCCCGCAGTGGAAACAGCTGCTGCTGTTGTTGTTGGGCAGGCCCCGTGTTCCGGTTCCGGCTCTGCCCGCACGCACGCACCGACCAAAGGAAACGTCTATTCGCAGTTTAGCATAATTAATTGACGCTGCCTCGGAGACCTCGCCTATCGCCGAATGTGTTAATTCTAATACCGCAACCTTCTTCGGGACACAATTTCATGCATGACTCATGTAATATGTTACCCCTGAAGAGGAAAGTGAGACGTGCATGGGCCCTATGAGCTTGTGGTGGGTTGAAGTGGTGGATGGTTCAACAAAAATCAGGGCTAACACTTTAATAATACTGAGGAAAACCTTTATTGTATGGCTTAAAAACAAACCACAGAGCAGGACGTTGCCAATAATGTGTATACTCCCACCATTAATACCAAATATTAACTTTTAATAGATAAAGCAAACAAAGAAGAGTATTTAAGGACGAAAAAGCTTCCCATGTCAGAAACTGTCTGCGGGAAGGTAGGAAAACAAATCACAGATAAAACTAAAACGATTCTTGGCAGAGTAATGGCGTCGTGGTAACCGCGGTATGCATAACCCTTAACGGTAAATGGAGCGTGTCAAATCGAAATACGATTTGTCTCCAGGAGGCGATAGGGAAACGATGTCACCCTCTTACAGCATGGTAGTGTGCTGTTGCCTCCTAGTCTTACAAATAGAACTAGTAATAATCAATTCAGTACCTAGTCAGTCCATACCTAGAAGAATGGCATTCCATCTCATGCTTCAACGTGCAAAGTAACGCGGTCTTAGCGCCGCAAAAGCAACACATGCGGTAACGAAAACTAATAATAATTACATTTTGAGCAATGTATCTATAGTAAAGTTGACTTAAATAATTAATCTTACAGGTAAATTGTAATCTAGAAGAATATCAGAAGCAGGTACGAAGAGGTATATCATTTTAAGTAGAATGACCTTGGCCTGTCACGAATCCACCTTCCCGATGGGTCACGTTTCATGACCAAGCAGCATGCATATAGATTAGTTTTGATTTCAATTACAGTCGCGTCAGGTTTGTTGTCATCTCACAATGAAATCTATCCAGTCGCATTCGTCCGGCAGCCCGTCAGTCCATAAGTCGTCATGTCCACTCAAGTCCATCGTCTCAGCTCATATGTCGAAGTCAGTCTCACAAGTATCGTCCTCAGCGGGAGGTCATTGTGCGTCTCTTAAAAGAAAACTGTGGTCGGGCAGAAGTCCGGCGAGAGCGTCCTGTTTACCACGCTTGTGGCGCCCCCCTGCGGGTCCTTGGGGAGGCGGCGGGGGCGCGGCGGGCGCTGGAGCCGCGAGTGTTCCTGCGGGCGATCTTCTGGATCTCTGCAACAAAAGCACAGACGGTCGTGGTGAGGACAAGCGGAACGGACATGTGCTGCTAGACAGAAGCACACCAACCACTAACCCATCCTTTCGTCTCGGGGAATGTTTCGGTTAGTGAGAGGAGAGGCCGAGGGGGCCTACGGCCGGCCACGGCCACCGGTCTGCTGTACGGTGCGTGTTACGACCGGGACCGCAGCGGCAAGCGGCGCACAAAAACCGCACACCCTCACAAAAATCTCCTCTCGGAAATATCACTGATAGCCCATTGATTTTATTGAATTTATTTCGAGATTTCCTGAGAACATTGTTTTCTGAAAAATTTGGATGATCTTAGCTCAGCAACAAGGGAGTCCCGAACTAGTTTAAGCGACTGCCAACAAGTATACAACAAGTCAGTTGACAGACATTATCTTCCGAGAGAGAGAAAAAAAAATGAAGAGTGTCGGTTTAGCGCCTCGAGCGGTACGGCAATGGCACTTACATATGTTGGTCACAGTGTTCTCTCCGTCACGGGCGCTGCAGGGTGTCTTAAGTATCTGTGCGGCGCAAAGAGACGATGCCTCAGCGTGCGCGGCTTCTGCTGCGACACACACACACACACGCACACGCACACGCACACACACACACACACACACACACACATACACGCACAGTGGCTGCGCCTGCTGGCCGTCCCAAATAACGAAGCCAGCAAACGTTTTCATTACTGCATTGTTGTCTCAGTGTCGTGAGTACATTCTGCCATGAGCATGAGCGCGTCGATTCCAAAAACGCGGCGAACAAGAGTGAGAGAGATGAAGCAGCAGAGCCTTGGTTTCCTGCCGCGAGGTGCGTGTGGGACAGAGACAGATGTCCGCCGTGGGGCGTGGCGTTTGGCCAAGATGAGAAAAAGAGAGAGAGAGAGAGAGAGAGAGAGAGAGAGAGAGAGAGAGAGAGAGAGAGAGAGAGAGAGAGAGAGAGAGAGAGAGACGAATAGATACGCTGAGATTCTACGTGACGCGCAGAACGGGAACTGGAGCTGAGCACGCAGCCGATTATACACTTTTCCTAATCGTATCGATGTTGTTTTTTTCTCTCTCTCTTTATAATGTCATAATACGCTAGTTTGTTCTCTGCTCGTCTCAGGTTCTGCTCGCTCCGTATCTGATTCCGCCTCGGCCGGTCCGGTGCGCGCGCAGCTGACGACGAGAGGAATTCCAAGTTCCTCCCCGCCGTTCGCGAGTTTTTCTCCCCCCTTTATTCCAATGTCTTTTGTCACCGGTGTGTTGTCACATCGCCGCAGCAGCTGCAACGTCCCCTCCTCTCTCTCCCTCCCTCCCTCCCTCCCTCTCTCTCTCTCTCTCTCTATCTCTATCTCTATCTCTTACTGCTCGCGCACCAGCATGATACATCGGCGTGAGTCTCCCCTCATCCCCCCCACCACCACCACCACCAACAAGCTGGCCAACACTTTCAATGTCAATGTCGCCGTTGGTAGAGCCGGTCAAGCCGCGCCGTTGGTGGCCAGATCTGCTCTTTTTGGTTGTTGTTGTTGGTCAGACTCGTCCGCGCAAAATAACCGGCGCACGAGGGACATTCGTCGATTTTTTTGGAAGGCCTTTTCTGCACAGGACAATGTTAAAACCCTTGTGCGTTAAAAAAATATCTGGCAGAGTAAGTGCGTTTGTTGGCAGCACGCGCCGACCGCATACGCACCCACCCCCACCCAACTGCACGCGGAAACCTTGTTGCCAGCCAGATTAATATCTTATTTCTCCCTCCTGGCTAACCACTCTCTCTCACACACACAAGCGCACACACATGCTCACCGCCAGTGTGAAGCATGGAGAAGGCTGCTCATTGGTGTCCACAGAGTGTAGAGTGTAAAGTGCATATCGGTGCTGTTGTACTAAGACGTTACTGCAATTACCATTGCGCCGTGCGAAGAGCGAAAAGAAGGAACGGGGGAAAAGGGGGATGCGGAACAGAAGATGGGGATCGCGTTGGTCCCATAAATCTGTCCGTATTGCGCATCGCGCTCAGGGGACACTGAGGGATTCACTGCAAAAGACGACCGCCACGGAGCGGGCAGGGAGAGGCGGTGGGGAAGGGGAAGAGTGCGCCTACTCCAGGTGCAGAGAGAGAGAGAGAGAGAGAGAGAGAGAGAGAGAGAGAGAGAGAGAGAGAGAGAGAGAGAGAGAGAGAGAGAGAGAGAGAGAGAGAGAGAGAGAGAGAGAGAGAGAGAGAGAGAGAGGGGGCAGGGGTGGAGATAAGAGGGAAGAGGATGGACGTGTGGATCATGGCGGGGCGGGGTGCAGGCGGGCAGGGTTTTGGCGGGCGAGATTCGGATCTTCTGTGTTTACGCCACGGTTCGTGGCGCTTTACGATGCGGGCGCACAGTGAGCCGACCTCCAGGGCTCCAGCCGGGACCTGGTCCTGCTAGAGTCCTGGAGCCGGCCGGTCACGTTTGTGGGGGCGAAAGCCGACGCGCGGAGCCTTGTGGAGGACACGGCGGTGCAAATGAGGAGAAAATAAAAGCAGAGGAACGCTGACCCACGCGGAAGCGCCCGCCGCCCGCCGCCCGCCCCCGCCCCCGCCACCGCCCCCGCCACCGCCCCCGCCGTCCTCCCCACAACTTGCCCGCGAGTCTTTCCGCCGGCCCGTGGGAACCGGACGCCTACGGAGCATCTGAACCGCGGGGTCACCCCGTTTCGGGACGGATAACGAGAAGACGACGGTACGTATTTTTTTTATTTTTATTTTTTTAAAGATCGTCGAAAATATCGAGGCGAGTAGGGAGGTTTAATTTTGTCGGAGCGTGTGATGGGGATGCCGTGCGAGCTTAACCCGTTCGCTGTTATGCGGCCCGGCCCGGCTGGGGCGCGTGGCGTGGTGCGGAGCGTGGAGCGCACAGCGGCGGCGGCCGGCGGTGGCGGCCCGCCAGGCTCCAGTCCGCGCCCGGAGACTCCAGCCGCTCCAGCCAGTGCAATAAGAGGACTTGTTGTGTCGGGACGAGTTTCCCACAAAGGGAAGAGCAGAGCGGGGCGCCCGTAACCGCGTATCTCTCGCGGAATTGGCGTGGACTGCTGATGTGATCTGGAGTCGGAGCGGAGGCCCCCCCCCCCCGGAGGCCCCCCCCCCCCGGCCCCCCCCGGAGCCCCCCGACTGCAGCCGGGCGTGTGCAGCGTGTGACCTTCAACTTGAAACAACACGAACGCACTGCCGCGGCTGGAGCGGCTGGAGCCGCTGGAGAGGTGCCGGCTGGAGTCCAGAGCCAGGCGGCGTTATGCGGGAAGCGATTTGCAGCTGATTACATAAAAAACAATTATCATCTTCCCCACGCAGCGAGTGCGCCGCGGAGTCGAAGGAAAGTTCCCATCCGTCTGTACAATGCCATATTCAACAGATTTTGCTTTCTGACCAGGTATTTATGTCCATTTGATTCCTCGCTCGGGACTCACGACAGCAGCCCCGAGTGTTTGTTTGACCCATTCCAGTGGACGCTGACCACTCCGCGCGGGGCCGCCTCCTGGACTTGTTGTCCAGAACCTCCAGCCGAGACGACGACGAACGATTTCGGTCCTGGAGACTGGCCTGGAGCCAGGATGAGCCGAGAAGATTTTACGCCGTACGCCATCTCAGAAGAATCCTGACCCCCTCATGCTGATTTAAACGTCCTGGCGGGACCAGACCGGGCGTGTTGTGCTCGGAAACTTTACTTCCAGAGCATGCCGCGGGAGCAGCGTACACACCGGCAACGAAAACGTCATGACCACCGCGCCAAATTTTGGGGACGATCAAGGACTTTGAAGAGGCAGTTTCATTATCAGTGTACTCCGAGCAGGATGTTACGGGCTGAGCAGGGCGGACACGGCCTGGGCCCGTGATGGCAGTGCGGCTGCAGCGGGGCTTTGGCCGACTCCATGTGGGGTCAGTAATCGGTGGGAACTACGCGGTTACCGACTTTTTTTTCCTCTCTCTGTTGAGTCATGCCTGCCTTTCAGCACTTTCTATCAAAATTCAGTCTTAAAAACTAACGCAACAGGACCTCTTCGACTCGATTGTATAAAGCAGAACACACACACACACACACACACACACAAAAAAGGCAAAAAGGGATTTTAAGATCTCTGGCCATAGTTTAAATCCTGATTCATTATCGTCCCCAACTCGATGGACCGAACTCGCATTATTATTTCGTGACCGCCCGGCAGGCACGAGAGCGCATTCCTAATGGGCGCTAGTCGAGCGAGCAGGATAGTTCACGAGCGGCACAAACAAGACCATCAAGTAGGAGAGTACACTACACACTGTCTGCGAGCACAGGAACACACCCGCGAGAGGTGCAATCTGCCGGGTGATTACACAAGTAGTGTCCGTACGTGTGTTAATAATCCACTTACAATAAATACAAGTGAGTCTGTTGCTATCCGAACACTCTGACTTGAAAAAAAAATGTTTAAAATTATTTAAAAAAAAAAAAACAGAAAACGTTAGCTCACATATGTGCAAGGTGAAGATTGGAAGTGCTCTGTGAACGGTATTAATTCATATATAAATTAATAACGTTCACAGAGCTCTCGGAGCGAGCGAAAGAAACCCCTCGGTCATGATTGCGGTATAAACTCGAGAACGCGGCGCGCTGCCTCTGCGCCGCCTCCCGCCGCTGCCGGTTTTGCCAGTGATTTGGGCGCGGTCATTTGAATACGACACCGCTGCTGGCCAGAATAACCATCAGTCCGGCTGACTGTACGATCGGCTCCAAATTGATATCCGCGCGCGAATTTCTATCTAGCAAAAGAGGTCTCCCCCGAAAACACAGAGATCGTGTGGCCGGCAGCTTTCCCTTGTTGTTTTTGCGCGGGTCGGCATGGTGAGATGACTGGTGTGAATTCGCGTGTCGATGCCGGACGGACACACACGGGACGGATCGGAGCCAGATCTGGACGCGGTTCTGGATTTCGACGTGGGAACACGCGGGCCACGGCCCATGCTACGCGCCGTTCCCACTTTCACACGTTTTTGTGTCGAACGCAGCACAAGCACACACAACACCTGGGACTTTCACAGATGGAAGTGCGGTCCCAAATGCCACAATCGCTCCCTAAACACACTCTCAGAAACGCCGCGACCGCAAATCCGTTGATTGAACGTGTGGACGAAATGCTCTTATTTGTGCGGCCATCAGGGATTCACACTGTGCGTGCACCTGCACCGGCGTGCGCCTGCACCGGCGTGCACTCATAATGGGCCGACAGCCTGCGACTACCAGGGTAGGCCAGCCCGCACGACACGCGCGCATGCAGGAGTCGGCATTGCCTACCCGCCAGGCGCACATGTCCGCGAAGACTGGCCGAGAGGTTGGCGACAATATCGCACGGACGTCGGTGCTGGTGGCCATACCCGCGCCCGACACCTGTTCCCTCCAGCAGCCGGGACGGAGGCTGTTCCCTGCCGCTACAGGCCGCCCTATACCCTGCAAGGCCTACAAGGCTGCCCCCTTTGCGCCCATTTAAAAGTTTACACAGCCAGTTACTGTAAGAGTCGACACGATAAATTCCGACGGCCGCGCGGATCTGCTCCTGCTAGGGAGAGAAAGAGAGAGAAAGATAGAGAGAGAGAGAGGGAGGGGGAGAGAGAGAGAGAGAGAGAGAGAGAGAGAGAGAGAGAGAGAGAGAGAGAGAGAGAGAGAGAGAGAGAGAGGGAGAGAGAGAGAGAGAGAGAGGAGCAGCGAGAGAGAGAGAGAGAGAGAGAGAGAGAGAGAGAGAGAGAGAGACGTCTATTTGCTGTGTGGGTGGCTAGTCCAAGGTGGTCACGCTGGGTCCTGGCTAGAGAGAGAATGAGAGAGAGAGATGTGGGCGGACCGAGGCGTCATCCCTGCCCGACCCTGTGCATATTCACCTCCCCCCCCCCTTCCCTCTCGCTCTCTCCCCCAAATCCGCTCTGGGAGCGGGAGACCTCTGCGAGTACGGCGCCAAGGAATCCCAGCGTATGGTGGCGGCAGGACAATATTTTGGGAATTGTACCCAAGCAGGCCGGTTCCACCTCCAGCAGGTCTGGCTGGCTCCAGCGGGCTCCAGCGGGCTCCAGCGGGCTCCAACAGCCGCGGCGGGGGCTGGATTCTAGTTACACGGGTCTGGCCAGGCCAGCCGGTCGCGTGCTAAGCCGGGCTTTGCCTCGGATGCGATGTACACCGGGCTGGATGCAAACAAACGGCGTCAATTCGCGGATAAACAAGGAAGCGGGGCAGCGGGGCCGAGCGGTGGCCCAGAGGGCCCGCAGGGCACACCCAGACCGGTGTTTGGCCGAAAATTACGAGTAAATTACAAAAAGGAATTTTGTTTTTTGATTTGTGTGCTTTTGTTGATCCGCTATATTACCGGCACACAAAGTGAGGTTGACGTTGTGGTGCCCGACGGTCGGCCGCGGTTTCCGGAAGAATGACATGGCGTCCTTCCGCTGAGCGCCACGGATAAGTGGCCTAGTCACTCTTCCAAATCGTCCCTTCCTGAGCGGCAACTTCATCACGTGAGCGGGTATTTGAACCCGCGACGCAATGTATTCCAGGCGGGGCGCCGGAAGCCGGAACAAATTACCTGCTCGTCGAAGAGCCACGAGCGGCCTCGGGTTCGAATCCCGGCGAGCCGTCTCACTTTTTATACGCTGCCAAAGACGGCGGTTTCGATTAAAAACCGCTTAGGAGCTTGGAGCTGCTGAGTGCGCCTGGCGATATAAGCGGCCGGTGCCGGACGCCGGTAGCCGGCGGCACACCGCAGCACGGAGGCCGCACTTTCTAGCAGCACGTTGACTGGCATCGACGCGAGGTGACTGTGTGAGCTGCGAAATCAGGTAGTCCTGTCGGCGCCGAGTTAAGCGCCTTAACTCGGGTGGCGACTCGGTCCGGTTACGGCGGCACCAGCCGCAACTCACTCAGCTCCCTGTATGGCTGCTGGCAGCTGCGCGGGGTGTAATGACCGAGTACTCGCTGTAATTAGCTCCGCACACTAGCCGAGGCGGAATGGGACGCGGCCCGGCGGGACGTATCTGACCAGCAAGGTCAGCTCGCGGGCCGCGCGGAGAATTTGCGTAGCCATTGCGGGCCGAGACGACGCTGCCCGAGGAGGCGGTGGAGGCGGTCGGTGTGGGACACACACAGACACACGCGCACGCACACACACGCACACACCTGCGGACCATAGCGCCGACTTACTTGCGGGCGGAAACTGGAGCCCGCAGCAAAAGAGCGACGTATTTTTTTTCTGAAGCTTCTCGCTCTGTCTCTCTGTCTGTCTCTGTCTCTCTGTCTGTCTCTGTCTCTCTCACTGTCTCTGTCTCTCTCTGTCTCTCTGTCTCTCTCTCTCTCTCTGTTTCTTTTCCTCTCCAGTATGAGAGAGAGAGGGAGAAGGGGGGGGGGGGCGGAACTTGGAACTTGGGCCCATTACCATCTGCAGTGCACCTGTATACCCCGGCGCGTACAAGAGCTCTCGACTACTGCTACGCCATGGCAAGGGCAAAGGCAGCTTCATTGTTTTTTTGTTGTTTTTTTTTTCCGACGGTTCTCTGCCGGTATGCACGCCAGTAGCCAGCTGGTGCTCCACAGGAATATCTCCCCGGATCAGAGTTTTAAAGACCAGTTGCGTTAAGGCGGGCGTCTTTTGGGATTACGGCAGGCAGCAGGCCCAGCCCCCAGGCCTCACCTGGTCTGGTCAGGCGCGTTTTAAACGGACACTATAATTTCCGAATTTTCGTGATGTTCCGAAACTTCTTGATGAGGTTTTTTCTTGCGAACTATCGTGTGGTGGTTAGTTTGGGATTCGAACCTGGGTGCTGTTTGCGTCTGTCCCGTCGTTCAGCGCGTGACGGTGAGGGGGTGCGACTCTGTACTCTGTTATTGGGAAAAAAAATTAATAATGTCGCGACGGCGAAAGTAGCGTGTGTTATGTCGTACAAGGTGTCACGGCAAGTAATGAAAGTGCATACGCATGTGTGTCGCTAGACAGGCACGGCACGTCGTCTTGGGGACCACACTAGACAAGGACACGTTGTCAGCTCCGAGCGAGAGAGGGAGAGCAAAGGCACGGGGCGCAGCGGGGGAGGTCATGGCAGGAAGAGAGAGACAGTCAGACAGTCATGGCGAGCGAGAGAGAGAGAGAGAGAGAGAGAGAGAGAGAGAGAGAGAGAGAGAGAGAGAGAGAGAGAGAGAGAGGGAGAGCACTCATTCAGTTGTACTACAATCGAGCACCCAGAATGTATATGGACGGATCTCCACACGCGCGCCCGGGCTTAGGCCGTGGCCCATGTCTGTCGGATGAGCCGATCGCCAATCACAATGTCGTTTCAATTGCGCGCGCCCAGCAGGATTTGCATGCATGCACCACTAGCCCCCCCCCCCCCCCTCCCCCACGAGAGGAACGGAGAAGGGAGATGGTCGGAGAGAGAGACAAACGACACGAACAACTTTGGTGGTCGGAGTCGGGCCCCTGCGGCCTGCGGGTTTTCGAGGCTAGGCAATCCCGCCCAACACCGGTGTCGAACGGGCTGGCCTACCCTCGATTCGACAGGCGCTCCGCCCGCACGGCTCGCCGCACCGGGCCAGGCCGCGCACGAAGGTGGGAGATGAGGAAAGAAAAGGTCCGCCTCATCGGTGCCGGTATTTGAACCCGGGGTGATTCCATTTCGGGAAAATGTATTTATGCCGGTACCGGGTGGGCGGGCGATTGTCTATGCCGGGGCAGCAGGTCATAGGCTTCGAGGCCCATCGGCAGCCGTCGGCGACGAGTGCCGGAAAGCTGGGATGAGGCCGGCCGGAGCTGCTGGAGCTGCTGGAGCTGCCGGAGCTGCCGGAGCTGCTGGAGCTGCTGGAGCTGCCGGAGCTGCCGGAGCTGCTGGAGCTGCTGGAGCTGCTGTAGCTGCTGGAGCTGCCGGAGCTGCTGGAGCTGCTGGAGCTGCTGGAGCTGCCGGAGCTGCCGGAGCTGCCGGAGCTGCCGGAGCTGCTGGAGCTGCTGGAGCTGCCGGAGCTGCTGGAGCTGCTGGAGCTGCTGGAGCTGCCGGAGCTGCTGGAGCTGCTGGAGCTGCCGGAGCTGCCAGTGTGGTAATGAAAAGCGCCCGTGGAGATGATCGAATGCGTCGGTACGGGGGGGGGGGGGTACCTGGCGGGTACCACACCTTACCGCTGCTGCACCGCGCAAGGTCTGAAGTGCAGTGAGTCACAGCTAGTCACAGCGCGGACTGGACGCGACGAGCTTCTTGGTAAACGGCTGCGTGTGCGGCGACAGACAAGCGGGGAGCCGCAGCGCCAAGTCCAAGCGGGAAATCTATCCATCTCTCCCTTTTCTTTCTTTTTTTTTGAGAAATCGGAATCGAATTATGATGTATTTCACGTGTTTGAATCGAATCCGGATTGAATCACGTGAGCTTTTTCGATCGAATTTAATGAAATTCGGATCACAATTTTCCGGGGAGCTCGGACTTACCGCGCCGCTGTCTCGTGTTCGCAGTCGGATCGGTATTTTCCAGCGGCAAGCGGCGCAGGCGGCGCAGGCGGCTCAGGCAGTATTTGAGCCCGGAGGTTACGCAATCGACTGCCAATTTACTACTAGTTCACGCGAGCGAGCAGCGAGTCGCCGTCCGAATGGGTCGAGACTACAATCTTGCCAACCGCTCTGATTGAGTGGGATCACTCATTTATGGAGGTTTTCTCCGCTGGAGCGCATTGGTGCATTGTACAGTCCGTGTATTTTGTGAATTCCGGACTTTGTTGCAAGGAGCCAACGAAGTGTGGACGGAGCCTCCGCTCCGCCTAGGTGAAGGACTCACCGGGGTAGATGGCGCGGATGCTGCCATCCAGCACCTCGAAGCCGCCGCTGACCAGGCCGCCGATGAGCCCCGGGTTGGAGCCCCGGGGGCCGAGCGGCGCGGGCAGGATGGCGGTGATGGGCCTCACGATGCCCTGCACCACCTTGCCGAGCAGCGCCACGGGGGACTTGCTGACGGCACCCGTGGTGCTGGCGGACGCGCTGCCGCCGCCGCCCACCGACACCGTGAACGTGCCCGTGGCCGCGCCTCCGGCGTTCACCGTGCCCGCGCTGCTGCTGCTCGAGCCGCCCGCCACGCCGCCGTTGTTGAAGGCCGTGGCGCTGCTGCTGGCGAAGCCCGTGGAGGCCGGGAAGGCGCCCGGCCGGCTCTGGAAGGTGCCGGACATCGTACCCTGGCTGAGGCCCTGGCCCTCCGACACGCCGCTGGACGCGGAGCCGCCAGACACTGCCGCGGGGGCGGACAGGACGACGGGGGCGGCGGGGGCGGCGGGGGCGGCGGGGGCCTCGGGGGCGGCGGGGGCAAGGGAAGCCTCGTCGTCACCAAAGGCGCCCCTCAGGCCGATCTCGGGCACGACGACGGGTGCCTCTGTGGTGCGCCGGGTGGCCGTGGTCGACGGCGGCGGCCTGGAAGTGGTCGGCAGGGGCCTGAAGGCCGTCGGCTGGGGAGGCGGCGGCCGGAAGGTGGTGGTCGGCGGTGGCGGCCGGGGTGTCGTGGTCGTCGTGGGAGGCGGCGGCGCCCGGTAGGGGGTCGTCGACGGCGGCGGCAGTCTCCACGACGCCGTGGTGGTGGGCGTCGGCGGCGGCCGGGTCACCACCGGCGGCGGCGGCGGCGGCAGGCCGATGCGCGTGCCCAGCGGGATGACGTTGCTCTCGGAGCCGATGTCGCCCGCTATCGTGTTCTCCTCGTCGACCTGCTTGTGCAGGATGTACTTCTCGTAGCGGCGCTGGTAGTCTAGCTTGGCGCGCTCCTTCCAGGACAGCTTGGCCGTCGTTTGGTCCTGGGCGTGTGTCATCGCCACCCCCACCAGAACGACCGTCAGGGCGAGCTGCAACAGAATGGGACTGGGTTCAAATACCGCCGTTTTTGGAACATTTTTTCTGTCTGCGTCTACGCGGTGGACAAAAGCGGGCCATGCGACTGCCAGCCGTGGGTCCTATCGGCGCCTACCGGCCCCCGATGGTCTGACCCGACCCGACACCGAGGCCGACTCCCACCGGCACCACCTATATGGCGTTCATTTCAGAGCTCCGCATGATTTTTCACCGGCCCAAAAGGCTGCTCAGGGACCAGGGGCCCGGGGGAAAGGGGGGGGGGGGGCACCGGGCCGGTCCTGGGGGAGTGCGGCGCCCAGGTGCTGCTGCTCTGCCCCCTCCCCTCCCCCCTCTCCCCTCTCTCTATCTCTCTAACGACGTGGGTGCCGACGCGGACGTCAGTGTGAGAAGCCCAGCCGCTGGAAGTAATGCACGCCGCGCCATTTAACGCGTGCGACAGAGTCAGAGAGAGTGTCCTGAAAGAGGCCCGTCACTGGCTCATTTCGTTTTCGGCGTCGCATACTCACACGCACACACACACACACGAGAACGCGCGCGCACACACACACGCAGTCCGTGGCCATCTTCGCGCTAAGAGTCGGGCCCGCGGGCCCTAACTGACAGACAGTGGCCTCCGTCCGAGTCTCCGAGTCGCCCTTCTCGCACATACGCATTGACGTTTCCTCACTGACACTCAAAAAAACTTTTTAAACTTTGATCCCATGTTACCCGTGCACATATTCAGAAAACACTACACATAGTTGTATTCAAACTGAGAAATAAATTTGCAGTTGCCACGTGGACTTTTTTGTTTCCATTCGGTAGCAAAATTTATAGAAAACGCTGGCCTCTGCTTGACCTTCCGCGGCGAGTACCTCAAAATGTCAGCCGAATCATTATCGGCAGATCGCTGCGGCCGATAGTGCTGTGAACTGGCACGGACCCATTATTCGCAGAGCTCCTTTTCATCCCCCCCCCTCCCCTTACTTCCCTTTCTCTCCCACAGAAGGTCACTTTTTTTATAACCCCTTATCAATCACCTTCCTTAAGGTTATGATTGTACCTACGTTATTTGCAAGCCAGATGCACACGTACCAAACGCACACCGGTGTGGGAATGTGCGTGTGAGCGAGCGAGACGGGAGATGGTGCAGTGAAGAGGAGGAAGCGAGACGACTCCAGCGAGAGCGAGGGAGAGAGGAGACGGGCCCCCTATCCTCCTCCTCTTCCCAACCTTGGCATGGATCGCGGGCCACCGCCTCCTTCTTCCCAGGCACCGTCATAGGCACTCGGCTGTTCTCCGCTTCGACTTGTTCAGAAGGGTCGGTGTGAGTGTGTGAGTGTGTACACGCGTATGAGAGTACATGTGCAAATACATAGGAAAGACAACGAAGCCATGTACCACTACTTTCGCTGTCATCGATTCAGCAGCTGCCCTCGACGGGTTCAAGTTCCCCGCTGCTCAAATCGCCACACGGCGCGCACAACTCCACCCAATGAACACAGTCCAGTCGTGCTGGAACGGGCCGCACTAGTAGCAGCACAGAGATGCCGGCCCAGCCAAGCCAAGCCCGCAGCGAGGCGCAGCGAGGCGCAGCGAGGCGCAGCGAGGCGCAGCGAGGCGCAGCGAGGCGCAGCGAGGCGCAGCGAGGCGCAGCGAGGCGCAGCGAGGCGCGAGGCGCAGCGAGGCGCAGCGAGGCGCAGCGAGGCGCAGCGAGGCGCAGCGAGGCGCAGCGAGGCGCAGCGAGGCGCAGCGAGGCGCAGCGAGCGAGGCGCAGCGAGGCGCGCAGCGAGGCGCAGCGAGGCGCAGCGAGGCGCAGCGAGGCGCAGCGAGGCGCAGCGAGGCGCAGCGAGGCGCAGCGAGGCGCAGCGAGGCGCAGCGAGGCGCAGGCGCAGCGAGGCGCAGCGAGGCGCAGCGAGGCGCAGCGAGGCGCAGCGAGGCGCAGCGAGGCGCAGCGAGGCGCAGCGAGGCGCAGCGAGGCGCAGCGAGGCGCAGCGAGGCGCAGCGAGGCGCAGCGAGGCGCAGCGAGGCGCAGCGAGGCGCAGCAGGCGAGGCGCAGCGAGGCAGCGAGGCGCAGCAGGCAGAGGCGCAGCGAGGCGCAGCAGCGAGGCGCAGCGAGGCGCAGCGAGGCGCAGCGAGGCGCAGCGAGGCGCAGCGAGGCGCAGCGAGGCGCAGCGAGGCGCAGCGAGGCGCAGCGAGGCGCAGCGAGGCGCAGCGAGGCGCAGCGAGGCGCAGCGAGGCGCAGCGAGGCGCAGCGAGGCGCAGCGAGGCGCAGCGAGGCGCAGCGAGGCGCAGCGAGGCGCAGCGAGGCGCAGCGAGGCGCAGCGAGGCGCAGCGAGGCGCAGCGAGGCGCAGCGAGGCGCAGCGAGGCGCAGCGAGGCGCAGCGAGGCGCAGCGAGGCGCAGCGAGGCGCAGCGAGGCGCAGCGAGGCGCAGCGAGGCGCAGCGAGGCGCAGCGAGGCGCAGCGAGGCGCAGCGAGGCGCAGCGAGGCGCAGCGAGGCGCAGCGAGGCGCAGCGAGGCGCAGCGAGGCGCAGCGAGGCGCAGCGAGGCGCAGCGAGGCGCAGCGAGGCGCAGCGAGGCGCAGCGAGGCGCAGCGAGGCGCAGCGAGGCGCAGCGAGGCGCAGCGAGGCGCAGCGAGGCGCACGCGCGCGAGACATGATTTTGAAAGGCCACATCCACTGCGCCCAGAGTCACCAACATTTTGGAGCCGACTGTACTACTGAAGCAGCGCCATCGTCACACACAGTGCGTAGAGAATAATGAAAAAATGTTCGGTGCGGTGGAGCTGCACATGTGTGGGTTGTTCCTTAAGTGTTTGAGCGGAAGACACATGGTGATGCAGCACAGGGCTCACGGCAAACACACGCGCACGCACACGCGCACGCACACGCGCACACGCCCTTGTCCCTGGCGAGGCACAATGCCATAGGGACCAGCACACTTCTGCCCGAGCTCACTCCACGCCGCTTCATGATCGCGAATGAAGGTTCGCTTTCAAAGAGATGAGATGGATAAATGAGCGAGAGCGGGGAACGTGGGTGAGAAAATGAATGAATGAATGAATGGCAGTGACAGGGCGGACAAGGGGTTCCAAGGCGCCTGCCAGGGTAGGCAAGCCTGCAATGCATGCGTGTCTGGCGGGACTGCCTACCGCACGGGCCCACGGCGGCAGCGACAGGGCGGGCAAGACAAGCAGGACGTGCTGCAGCCCAATCTCATCTATCCCTCTGCGGCCCCTGGGACCCCCTGGGACCCCCTGAGACCTTCCTGGGACCCCTGAGACCTCCCTGGGACCCCCTAGGACCCCCTGGGACCCCTGAGATTCCTGGGACCCCCTAGGACCCCTCTCTATACCGTGAAAAGAGGGCACTCTGTAACAAATTATTATTTTCCTGAGAAAATGATAGGGCTTTACCATTTGGACGTACTGTATGGATAGCGCCAGGGAAGCCCACCGAGTAGAAGAGACGTGGTCTCCACCCCGAGGGTTGGGAGGGGGGGGGGGGGAGGTACTCAACTCACCCTCATGTTGAAGACGGTTCGGGGCTGCTGCTGCATGGTGAGGTGCACGCGGTCAAACAGACACGGGCTGTTGTGCAGCTTTTACCGGACTGACCACAACATATCGCGCCGGAGACGGTATCCAAGTCGGAACTGCTCGCTCTCTCTCGCACTCAAGCCACACTGACGCAGTGCAGTGCAGTTCGGCGACAGCCCGCGCGCGCGAAGCGTGTGCTAAATGTGAATCAGCGCAGCGGCGGCGAACTTGTGTTGTGCGAACCGCGAACCTACTGAGCCACCAGCCGTGCTCCCACCGGTACCCGGTACGGCGTGCGATGTGCTCGTCAGCTCGCTCCTCGCCGCTCGACACTCGCTCTCTGCCGCGTGTCTGTAGCTGTGTCTTCCCTGGAGCGATTTGAGCGGCGTGGAGACCTACGTCCCGACGGCAGACACTCGTGGTCTCGTGGAGTGAGAAGCTGCGAACCCGTTCCGGCCCCGGCCCCGGCCCGGGAGCTGTGGGACCGAAGCCGTTCGGATCTGAAACGTCGGGTTCGGGCTCGGGTGCGACTCGAAGCACACGAATCAACATTTGAATTGCGCTTCCTAATTTGCAAGTTTCCGACATGCATTGCTAGTGTCGCCAATGTCACAGCAACAGGTGGGTGTAAAAGCAATACTCCAATTAGCTTCAAATAACTGACAACACCAGATTTAATAATTTTCGTTCAGAAACATAAGAGGGTGCGACAAGTGCCATATTGATACTATTACGAGTGCCTACGTCTCACTCCAAAATAAGGTTCGGTTATTCTATATACGTGCTACGGCCCTCGGATCACTCACACCCACCGTCGGAAATCAAAAATAGGTAGTGAAATAGCGAGGGAAAGGGAAGGGGCTGCGACACGCCCAGAGCCGCCCCCCGCCCCTCCCTTTAGCTCGATGTGGGGGGGGGGGGGGTAATAGTTCACCCACAACTGCAGGAGTTAGCAGCGAGAAACCGCCGCGCACCCTCAGCCGCCGTGGCGGAACCCACCGGTTAGCCTGGGAGGTGCGAGGTAGGCATTTTTTCCTCTTTTTTTTTTTCTCTCGAGAAATGAACTCAAGATACAAGCCCGATACCATTTTCATAATTGCCACTTTTTGAGAACAGGACGTCCATGGGGAGCACCAGGCCTCAGTCAGCACGCCGATGCGGGGGGAGAAACTGGTGCTGAGGTGAAGCGCCGGGAGGGTAGGCAGGCCCGCCAGACCGGCGTGCATAGCCGAGAACGATTGCCTAACCAACGGGCGCACCGATGCATGTCGACCCAACCGCCTCTACACCCCTCGTTGCTCTCGCCCCGGGTGAACGCCGTTTGCTCTCGTGAGGCCGAAAAGGAATAAATTTGTTTGCTTGTTGCACCTAGAGATCTTGTCCCTCCAGGAACGCTGCAAGACGAGCGCGAACGGAAGCGAACGCCGCGGGCAGCAGCAGCAGCAGCACACCTGGGCGAGCAGAATCCCCTCTAGGCAGCGATTTAGCAGCTAGAACAGCAGAGCGCCGGGCCGCTTAGGCAACCCATGTGGCAATAACCTACGCATTCTGCGACGGCCCGCGCACCGGCGGCTTCCGCCCCGAGGGGGTAGCGCACACCCTCCGGGTCCTCCGGGTTGACTTCGGCCACGCAGCAATACCCCGCGCGGTGCACTGCCACGGGCGCGACCCGAAGCTACCCGCCCAGTCCGGGGGTTTGTGAATTTAGCGACGCACGTTTTCTACGAGCGGCGCGAGCGAGTAAGTTGACCAGACCGCAATTTGTGGTTTCAAACCCAACAGGCTCGTTCCCGTTGGGGACAACCTCATATTATCCTCACTTCCGCCGAGGCCCAACCCGAAGACAAGAACCCTCGAAGCTACCAAGTGGGGCTGTGTGAGGCCTTCGCCTCCTCTGCACCACCGCTTCAAATCCCCCCGTACTTCATTCCCCAACTCGTGTAGACCCATAACGTCCCACCCAGAGGTCCGACCATTTCTGCCTGTCGTTCCCCGACACGGTGTGGCAAAGTCAAATTGTTCCACCCTGCCTCTTTTAAAAGCCCTGCTAACTCACACAATACTGTCACAGTGTACCTGAAGTTACATACCTCAAATGCCTTCTTGCAACAGAAACCAAATGTTAACGGCTTTGCCCATGAAGACGATTACCAAAATCCAGATGACAACGACCAATATGTAGTTGTAGGGTCAAGGTAATGAAAAGTTACGCCTTCCTCCATTGTCAGGAGAGGAAGAGACAAGAGGGGTAAATGATTTAATAGCCATCAAAATATTTCTAAACAAGATCCTAAAAATGCAACAACAGTTGAGTAGCAGAACAAAAGTGCAACAGTGGAGAACTGGATTAACTAGTAGAAGCAGCTAAAAGCATGTATGCTCCTGAGTGATCGGGAAAAATTATTAAACCTTTCTTTTGGAACATTTACCCGATAATTCCAGCACTCAGACAACTACATTCAAAACTGCAACAGCTACATAAGAGCTTTAAAATGTATCTGAACTACATGACAATATTAAATCTGGTAGTGAAATTGAAAAAGTATAAGCTATCACAGGTCACATGGTTCAAAATGTTTAGAAATATTATCTTAAACCAAAAGTTAACAAAAGCAACAGAGTTTGTTCAATTTTTTTTTATTAAAGAACAGAGCAGTACATGCAACTAGAAATCAAAAGCTTATTAAAACCTAAAAAAAAAACCTGAAAATATACTCGGCCATTTCACTTATTAAGAAATCGAT
Source organism: Odontothrips loti (assembly GCA_038380765.1). Classification (NCBI taxonomy): domain Eukaryota; kingdom Metazoa; phylum Arthropoda; class Insecta; order Thysanoptera; family Thripidae; genus Odontothrips; species Odontothrips loti. Next base: position 8,745,502 of record CM076255.1, read on the forward strand.
AGTTGAACCTTACATCACAGCTCTTACTTCAAAACATTTAAGAAATAGATGGATGGAAATGCATTTGGCTCATATCACTTAAGTTTGATCACGTTGGGTAAATCAGTACATTGAAGTTTACTAATCGTCTCCCCCTCACATCAAAATGTAGCATATGCTTGGGCCAAAATCAAAACAGGAGCATTCAATACGAAGTAAGGAAATACATTAAAGCCACCTGCTGAAAACCAGTCTCGCCTCTAGCAAACATCCTTTCTCGAGCTTCCCCACATCAACCTCACACTTGACTTTAGAAAATTGCATTAAGAAAACCAAATTAAATCGACCAGCAGATATTAACAATTTCACTAACACTCGAGTCCTGAATGGACAAATATTTTAAAATACTGCTTAACCAAATCAACCTCAACAAATCCAGTCACTTTCAATCCTTGCATTCTTGAATTTGGAGACCACATGGCTGACCTCAGTTGATACTTTGACCCTTCTTCAGAGTGCCCCACTAGATTCAATCCAACAATAATTCCCTAATGAAGCTACCCGAGTTGAGTCCTCTTTCCTGCGAGGCATTTCAGATGGGAGCATTGGACAAGTGCACAGTACTCGAACTAACTAGCCTGGTTTATCTTCCCTGCAAAACTGCCAAGATCAAAATTTGTTTTGCTGCAGCTCGTAGGCCAAGTTTAGAGCTGGTGAAGTAAAGACAGTTGTCGACAGGTTGTGCCAAGAGATTAAATAATGGATGATAAAGAAAGACTGGAGTCAAGAAAAGAGACAAAGAAAAGGTCAAACAATGCAGAAAACTTTCAAATAATGCTTTTAAGATTAAGGGTCAAACTTGCAGTAAAGAAAATTTTGAGCTGTCTGTTTCAACACTGCCTACTTTGCCTTAAATACATCTTGCTCATAAAGCCCTGAGGACTTACAGTTAACTTGAATTCGATTATGCATATTTCACAGAGAAGGCGCCTTTCTCTGCGAATGTAAACTAAGAATGCCACTTCAGTAGGAATTCACGAATATAGGAAAGGGAAGGTGGTGCACCACAGCTAAAGGAAAGGAAAGGAAACAAACACAACATACAATGCCCAACACCAAAACACAAAAGAGGGAAGGGAAGGGAAAGTGGCATCCTCAGAATACTCAATATCTCAATGTCAAATATACTGACAGTTGCAACAAATCAATTCTGTCAAACTCACAGGTTGGCCACGTCACAGTTGCCTAAGATGGCTTTCAAGATTAACTCCACTTGAGCAAACCTTGTTGGTCTGGCAATATGACAATTGCCCCATAGCATCTAGATTAGCTCCACTGTGACAGAACTTCCACAGGAAGACTATGTTTGAGCAAGTAAGTAGGCAGGCAATGACAGATGTACTCTGTTTAGGCTGGTAAAAATCATTTTCTTTACAAGTAGACTCAAATGAATGAACTAGGGACAAAGGGGAGATTCTCTGAGCTCAATTTGACACACCCAGATCATGGATGTGAATAAACTGCAAATATAAAGACCCAAAAATTGGATAAGTACAAGGGTGCTGCCAGACAGACAGACAGAAGGAAGATATGACAAAGCTGACAGAAACGCGACAACACAGCCAGACTTGCACAACTCTCTGAAAACGCTCCCCAGTTCCGATCTCTGGCTGGACCCATCTTTACTACATTCCTTTAAGAAACTAATGCAGAGGATTTAAAAGACTGGTATTTAGTTGAGGTTCAGCATGAATAGCATAAAAAGAGGTGCACCCACATAATTTTGCCCCAGACATCCAAATTCGACAAATGAACAAAATAATCACTGGCTGGTTCAATATCAGAGCTAAAAATTGCATTTCGAGAACCGACTGGAAATCAACAGAAGCTGGGTAGAGGTGCTTTTCTCGTAATTTTGCCAACAATTTCCGAAAGCGCACAAATATCACTACAGTCAAACAATGAACAGGGATCATGTTATGCTCCTGGAAATTTAGAAGAAAACCTTGCCACTATTAGATTGCATTTCCATCACAACAGCAAATCAACAACTCAAATCAACTGATAAATTGTGCTTAATCATATCAAGAATCCATCATTGCAATAAGCACTTGTAAAGAAGCTGTGATGAGGTTCATACCATCAATCCACACACCTTTTTGGCCATTTTCTTGGTTGAAATCAAATAAATAACTCCCTAAAGAAAGAAGCAAGGTAAGGGTGCGCAACTTCACTATTCAAGCAAATTTCAATAAAACCTTGTAAGGCATCCAATCACATGGGTTTTTGAACCACTGATACTTATACTTTACAGAAGTTAACATTAGCAGATCTGCTCCAGCTTTGACTCTACTTTACACCCCTGCCAACACGTCAATTCATCCCCTGACATTCAGCTTTGGCATTCTCAAAAACAAGAGTTAAACATCAATACTAAAACCCCACAAGCTGGAGAAAACCTGATCAAATCATTCAACAAAAGTGAATTGCACTACCCTTTAACAAATACCAAGCTTTGTAAACATGGCCTTGAGCCAAATGTAGAATAACGACCAAACAAGTCACCACAAAACACTCGGTTCTTTTCTTTACTATACTTTCAGTTATAATTTGATCTGATATTTTATGAGCATTATTGATTCTTTTTTTTTTTACGTTTTTTTTTTCTAATTTTTTTTTCTAACTTTTTTTTCTAATTTTTTTTCAAACTGTTTTTTTTTTTTTAATTCTTTTTTTTAACTTTTTTTTTAACTTCTTTTTTCTTTAAGTTCTCTTTTTTCTCAATTTGATTTCTTTTTTTTTTCTTTCCTTTTTTTAAATTTGATTAGTTAACATACATTCTGAGTACTTTTTCATTAGCAAATAATATTTGAAGTAACTTGGAATTATGAATGACCGAGTTATTACATAAGACACACAATCGTGTCCTGAACAACACACCATGGTCGCAAATTATTAGTTCAAATTAAATTTCCGAATTCCCAAACGAAATATATAAGGTAAGGGTGCGCAACTTCACTATTCAAGCAAATTTCAATAAAACCTTGTAAGGCATCCAATCACATGGGTTTTTGAACCACTGATGCTTATACTTTACAGAAGTTAACACTAGCAGATCTGCTCCAGCTTTGACTCTACTTTACACCCCTGCCAACACGTCAATTCATCCCCTGACATTCAGCTTTGGCATTCTCGAAAACAAGAGTTGAACATCAATACTAAAACCCCACAAGCTGGAGAAAACCTGATCAAATCATTCAACAAAAGTGAATTGCACTACCCTTTAACAAATACCACGCTTTGTAAACATGGCCTTGAGCCAAATGTAGAATAACGACCAAACAAGTCACCACAAAACACTCGGTTCTTTTCTTTACTATACTTTCAGTTATAATTTGATCTGATATTTTTTGAGCATTATTGATTCTTTATTTTTTTACGTTTTTTTTTCCTATTTTTTTTTCAAACTATTTTTTTTTAATTTTTTTTCTTTAACTTTTTTTTCTTTCAGTTCTTTTTTTCTCAATTTAATTTTTTTTTTTTTCTTTCCTTTTTTTTTAAATTTGATTATTTAACATACATTCTGAGTACTTTCTCATTAGCAAATATTCGAAGTAACTTGGAATTATGAATGACCAAGTTATTACATAAGACACACAATCGTGTCCTGAACAACACACCATGGTCGCAAATTATTAGTTCAAATTAAATTTCCGAATTCCCTAACGAAATATATAAGGTAAGGGTGCGCAACTTCACTATTCAAGCAAATTTCAATAAAACCTTGTAAGGCATCCAATCACATGGGTTTTTGAACCACTGATGCTTTTACTTTACAGAAGTTAACACTAGCAGATCTGCTCCAGCTTTGACTCTACTTTACACCCCTGCCAACACGTCAATTCATCCCCTGACATTCAGCTTTGGCATTCTCGAAAACAAGAGTTAAACATCAATACTAAAACCCCACAAGCTGGAGAAAACCTGATGAAATCATTCAACAAAAGTGAATTGCACTACCCTTTAAAAATCCCTAACTCTATGATCATGGCTTTTTTGACTTTGATTCTTTAAATTATAATTTTAGTACTCTTCCATTAACAAATGATTTTTGAATTAACTTGTAATAATTGATAACTAAGTCATTACATAAGACAGACAACCTTGTCTTCAACCACGTCATGATAGCACATCAACACTTCACAATTCAAGTCCTCAAACACACAAGCAAACCTGGTTGCCATTAACAACACACTTGCTGATCAGAATGGGAGGTCAGCTCAGGCAGTGTTGATGGTACTTTTCATGAATGTAGAAAGTAGTTTGATGAAAGTCGTCAGCTCATCAAGAAAAGAGTTATCCTCAATAACTGGCTCCACCTCTTCATTCCGACATCTTTGAAGACAGTCACTAGACACCTGCAAATTGAAAGAACAAAATGAAGACTACGAACAGTCAAACACAACACACAAGACATAAAGGACGCAGTACCAACCAGATTCTCAAGTGGCACCCTGCTTTTGTTGGAAATCCCAACACTCGGGTTAACACCACAGCCCAGAAGTGCTGAAGTCACTCAGCTCAAATAAGCTAGGCGAAGCCTGAACTCCTTCAGAAGTAAATTAAATTTTCGCTCCTTTGGCACCAAAAGATGCATTCTTGTCAGCTTCACAGAGGTGCAATGGTGACAGTTTCCACAGTTTCAGTTTTCCATATGGCCGGGCCTGCCTGCTCCTCCCGTGCGCCATGTCCTGCGGGCAAGAAAAATAAGGGGCCGGGGACCTGCTGCCCTTCCCGGTTGCCCTGCTGCCCTTGCCTGCTACGTGGCGGCCCATGCCACAGAACAACCGGGAAGGCCAGTAGGCCCCATCGGTTTCCTAAAAGCTTTGCTAACGCCAGCCACAACTGACACATGCCGGGCCTGCCTGCTCCTCCCGTGCGCTTCTTCATTCACACTATGGCTCCTGGCCTGACCGGTGGCCTCCACACATGATCCACACCAAAATCTAAAACAAAAACATTGATAATTATATGAAAAAGCAAGACAAATAAACAATTAATTAGGTTATTTGTGAAGACGTACCAGTATCGAGGTAGCACCTCCCTTGACAGGACCTAGGGCGTGATGATCCTAACCCAAACAATGGCCGGGCCTGCCTGCTCCTCCCGTGCGCTTCTTCATTCACACTATGGCTCCTGGCCTGACCGGTGGCCTCCACACATGATCCACACCAAAATCTAAAACAAAAACATTGATAATTATATGAAAAAGCAAGACAAATAAACAATTAATTAGGTTATTTGTGAAGACGTACCAGTATGGAGGTAGCACCTCCCTTGACAAATGCAGCTTCAATTTGTCTACTACTGTTTTTAATAATCTTTGAACTATTTGAATCTGATTTAGTTTGCGATTCACCCCCCCGTCCTCGTGCCGGGCCTGCCTGCTCCTCCCGTGCGCTTCTTCATTCACACTATGGCTCCTGGCCTGCCAGAAGGCCCTCATACTAATTGGTTCCACCACAACCTAAGACAAAAACATTGATAATTATATGAAAAAGCAAGACAAATAAACAATTAATTAGGTTATTTGTGAAGACGTACCAGTATCGAGGTAGCACCTCCCTTGACAGGACCTAGGGCGTGATGATCCTAACCCAAACAATGGCCGGGCCTGCCTGCTCCTCCCGTGCGCTTCTTCATTCACACTATGGCTCCTGGCCTGACCGGTGGCCTCCACACATGATCCACACCAAAATCTAAAACAAAAACATTGATAATTATATGAAAAAGCAAGACAAATAAACAATTAATTAGGTTATTTGTGAAGACGTACCAGTATGGAGGTAGCACCTCCCTTGACAAATGCAGCTTCAATTTGTCTACTACTGTTTTTAATAATCTTTGAACTATTTGAATCTGATTTAGTTTGCGATTCACCCCCCCGTCCTCGTGCCGGGCCTGCCTGCTCCTCCCGTGCGCTTCTTCATTCACACTATGGCTCCTGGCCTGCCAGAAGGCCCTCATACTAATTGGTTCCACCACAACCTAAGACAAAAACATTGATAATTATATGAAAAAGCAAGACAAATAAACAATTAATTAGGTTATTTGTGAAGACGTACCAGTATCGAGGTAGCACCTCCCTTGACAGGACCTAGGGCGTGATGATCCTAACCCAAACAATGGCCGGGCCTGCCTGCTCCTCCCGTGCGCTTCTTCATTCACACTATGGCTCCTGGCCTGACCGGTGGCCTCCACACATGATCCACACCAAAATCTAAAACAAAAACATTGATAATTATATGAAAAAGCAAGACAAATAAACAATTAATTAGGTTATTTGTGAAGACGTACCAGTATGGAGGTAGCACCTCCCTTGACAAATGCAGCTTCAATTTGTCTACTACTGTTTTTAATAATCTTTGAACTATTTGAATCTGATTTAGTTTGCGATTCCCCCCCGTCCTCGTGCCGGGCCTGCCTGCTCCTCCCGTGCGCTTCTTCATTCACACTATGGCTCCTGGCCTGCCAGAAGGCCCTCATACTAATTGGTTCCACCACAACCTAAGACAAAAACATTGATAATTATATGAAAAAGCAAGACAAATAAACAATTAATTAGGTTATTTGTGAAGACGTACCAGTATCGAGGTAGCACCTCCCTTGACAGGACCTAGGGCGTGATGATCCTAACCCAAACAATGGCCGGGCCTGCCTGCTCCTCCCGTGCGCTTCTTCATTCACACTATGGCTCCTGGCCTGACCGGTGGCCTCCACACATGATCCACACCAAAATCTAAAACAAAAACATTGATAATTATATGAAAAAGCAAGACAAATAAACAATTAATTAGGTTATTTGTGAAGACGTACCAGTATCGAGGTAGCACCTCCCTTGACAGGACCTAGGGCGTGATGATCCTAACCCAAACAATGGCCGGGCCTGCCTGCTCCTCCCGTGCGCTTCTTCATTCACACTATGGCTCCTGGCCTGACCGGTGGCCTCCACACATGATCCACACCAAAATCTAAAACAAAAACATTGATAATGATATGAAAAAGCAAGACAAATAAACAATTAATTAGGTTATTTGTGAAGACGTACCAGTATGGAGGTAGCACCTCCCTTGACAAATGCAGCTTCAATTTGTCTACTACTGTTTTTAATAATCTTTGAACTATTTGAATCTGATTTAGTTTGCGATTCACCCCCCGTCCTCGTGCCGGGCCTGCCTGCTCCTCCCGTGCGCTTCTTCATTCACACTATGGCTCCTGGCCTGCCAGAAGGCCCTCATACTAATTGGTTCCACCACAACCTAAGACAAAAACATTGATAATTATATGAAAAAGCAAGACAAATAAACAATTAATTAGGTTATTTGTGAAGACGTACCAGTATCGAGGTAGCACCTCCCTTGACAGGACCTAGGGCGTGATGATCCTAACCCAAACAATGGCCGGGCCTGCCTGCTCCTCCCGTGCGCTTCTTCATTCACACTATGGCTCCTGGCCTGACCGGTGGCCTCCACACATGATCCACACCAAAATCTAAAACAAAAACATTGATAATTATATGAAAAAGCAAGACAAATAAACAATTAATTAGGTTATTTGTGAAGACGTACCAGTATCGAGGTAGCACCTCCCTTGACAGGACCTAGGGCGTGATGATCCTAACCCAAACAATGGCCGGGCCTGCCTGCTCCTCCCGTGCGCTTCTTCATTCACACTATGGCTCCTGGCCTGACCGGTGGCCTCCACACATGATCCACACCAAAATCTAAAACAAAAACATTGATAATTATATGAAAAAGCAAGACAAATAAACAATTAATTAGGTTATTTGTGAAGACGTACCAGTATCGAGGTAGCACCTCCCTTGACAAATGCAGCTTCAATTTGTCTACTACTGTTTTTAATAATCTTTGAACTATTTGAATCTGATTTAGTTTGCGATTCACCCCCCCGTCCTCGTGCCGGGCCTGCCTGCTCCTCCCGTGCGCTTCTTCATTCACACTATGGCTCCTGGCCTGCCAGAAGGCCCTCATACTAATTGGTTCCACCACAACCTAAGACAAAAACATTGATAATTATATGAAAAAGCAAGACAAATAAACAATTAATTAGGTTATTTGTGAAGACGTACCAGTATCGAGGTAGCACCTCCCTTGACAGGACCTAGGGCGTGATGATCCTAACCCAAACAATGGCCGGGCCTGCCTGCTCCTCCCGTGCGCTTCTTCATTCACACTATGGCTCCTGGCCTGACCGGTGGCCTCCACACATGATCCACACCAAAATCTAAAACAAAAACATTGATAATTATATGAAAAAGCAAGACAAATAAACAATTAATTAGGTTATTTGTGAAGACGTACCAGTATCGAGGTAGCACCTCCCTTGACAAATGCAGCTTCAATTTGTCTACTACTGTTTTTAATAATCTTTGAACTATTTGAATCTGATTTAGTTTGCGATTCACCCCCCCGTCCTCGGGACAGGAGGGGGCAGGCTCTTGGTCTTTAAAGTGTGCGGTTAATGGTTAGTTCCCACCACCAGGTTATTCCCACCACCAGATGTTAGTAAGTCTAGTTGAAATGTGTAGTGTTGTGGTGCATGTAGTGTTGGTGTTGTCTAAACCTGGAAAGAGGTGACAAAACAGATTAGTGGTATGATCATTGGGAAACAGCAATAACAAGTCTCAGTACAAGTAACGTACGTGTTTTTCGAGCCTGTCCCGCTTGGTGCCACTGTTGATGCCCTTTATTTAAAATCACCTGGCCCCTGCAAACAGGAGAGAGACATTGTTAATGCTATTACGTCACAAATGCAGTCATTACACACAATCACAAGGATGGCAACAAACAGGCACAGAGCAGAGTTGAAAACAAGGTCAAAATAGCAGTGCCCACGTCGAGCGGGGAAGAATGGGGAAGGAAAGCAACAAGAGCCAACAACATTGAAGCCATTGCATCACAAATTCAGTGATTGCACAAGGATGGCAACAAAGAGGCACAAAGGTCAGTTCAAAGCAAGTTCTAAATTGAAGAGTCACCACAAGAAAAACTTTTTAACCATTGTCTACAAAAACACATTCCTGAACACTACGCCAAGTCCAGGGAGTCGGCAGTTCCGAACGAACACAACCTCTGTCGGAAATAAACACAAGCTTGAGCTTCGCGAAGAGTGACATATTAACAAATGTTGTTTTTTACTGTGAACGAGAATTTACTTCAGGGACAGGGTTTCACTTCAACGTCATACAATCTATAATTTATGTTTCGTACTTGAGCAAACAGAAGCCGGGCTGCAAAAGCATCACACATCCATCCCCGCCGGCCCGGCCCGGCCCGGCCCGGCCCGGCCCGGCCATGTGCCCCATTTGGCTCGGCGGCCGTCGTCTCCATGCTGCCGAAGCGACGGCTACGGACCCGGGAGCAGGGGGAGGAATAGAGGACGGGAATTCACCGGACAAAGCGACTGTTTCACGAGTTCATTAAAAATCAGAGAAGAGTCGGGGAAAGGAAAAGTTCACCTGCCACTAACATCCTGAGGGCACACGACAAGAGTGAAAATCGGCCTCGGCCCATGCCGAATAGCACCTCCCAATTAACCTTTAACCTCCCCTCAATGAATAAACAACCTAACGTGGACGACGGAAAGCGCATGTACTACGGCAGATTTCAGTTACCACGTCGTTAAATATTGCACCTACAATAACGAGACGTGATTCGAATGTTCTACAATTATTCGTCCTAATCCGAAAGACGTCAACTAACCAACTTTTCTAATAATGGAGCAAGCACCACGGTGCGCGAAATGCCACTAGACGCATACAATCATACATTTACTTTCAACGACAGACGCAAACCAAACAACACCGAACATTACACATGTGTCTACTCACCGAGGCTGGGAGGGCGAATGGCCGACCGGCCGTCGCTGCTCGTCCGCCCGCCCCGGTCCCCCCCCCCCCCCCCCCCCTCCGAGCCGAGGTCCAGCTTTCACCACCAGATGGCGCTGCAGCAGCACTACCGCCGCAAGTGCAGCGGGATTTTCGAAATATCTAAACGTCCGCCAACGAATTTGACGGCTGATTTTTAGAGACCATCATTGTGGCGAAAAACTACTAGTGCATGAATCACAGACCCTCACAATTAACAATAACTAAACTGACATTGTTAGACATACAGTAGCAAACGTACAGAAAAACATTTCAGACAGCTACCCAATATCTCGCTTGAGTGGAGTCACCACCACACGAATATCGATGTGGATCCGTTAGCTGTACCTTTCTGCTTGTGAAACATAACCTAAGTCGTGTGCACTATTTACGATTTGTGGGTGGTCCTAGGCCCTAGTTCATTCAATTTTCTACTGACAAGATGTTGATTATTCGGAACAATGCCTTAATACGACGCATTCGAAAGCATATATCGGATGGTTTTGAGAGAAAACCTGATGTACCTACACCGGGAACAAGATTTCATAAACTAGGAACAATATTTTCAAGGTAAGCCACATAAATTGAAACCTTCTATATCATACTAATTTTACTCACGTCCTTTTGATGTTATTATGTTTTATGGTTTTGTAGAACCACAGGTCTCGTTAAAAGTGGCGTCCTCCTGCCTGGAGATATCCCTCTGTGGTTCAGTGTTTATAAAGCATTTCCGCCAAAGTATGAACCTCGATATAACAGACCCCCTCTTGATGTTGCTGTCAAGGAACTTTACTACCCAGAAGATAAAATACGAGCGTAAGTTCTTATCAATGGCTTAGTTGAATGTCATCGCATATTGTCATTCACTGAATTTATTTTTCAATGGATCTTGTAGATGCTCTTTTTTAATTGTTAATTGCCATCTGTACAGGAAAATAAAGAGATGGGAAACCTTCGACTTGAAAAGCACCAACTTAAGTGAAAGCCAGAAGCTTGCTGCCAAGTATTTAGAAATGAGAAAAACCCGAGATGATGATGATAAACTAATTGAAGAGCTACTGCAAAGCCAAACTAGTGAACATCAATCTCAGTCATCTTAGGATTTTGTTTAGGCTTAGATTGATGTATTTCATATAGGTATTGGGAAAGCTGTAACAGAGGTACATACATTCTTTCCTCTTGTATAAATAGATTGTTTTCTCAAATGGTATTGATGACATTTTTTTAGTCTCAGCCCCTTATTTGATCCTTAAGAGTCACACCTCAGTGAAAAGGGAAATGGGTGAAACAAAAATTTTCAAAAGGTAACAACTACCTATGTAAGTATACAAAGAAAGTTTTATTTGATTAGGTACAACCAACATTCAACAAATCACTGGTTCAGCATATAAAAAGAAAAACACAAATTGAACCTATATACATATTTCAACAATATTACAAAATATAAGTCACACAGAAAGGAACAAACATATTAACAAATATCTAGTACTAGCCTTTAATCACAGCAATCGGTCTAAGTTTGATACATTTTTTACTAATTCCAGCGGCATGGCATGTGTCTACCACATCGGTAACATTCTTGTAGGATTCTGGGGCCTCCTCCATCACTAATTTGAGTGATGCAACTCGGATAGAAATGCCCTGCTGCTCAAGTTTTTTCAGCACATCGGTGTACTCTAAATTACGCCTGGACTTGGCTCTAGATAAAGCTCGCCCCTGCAGGATGGAAAAAGGAAAAAATTAGGGCTGCAACTAACAGCAAGATAGTAATTCTAGAGTAAAACTTGAGAGACCGAAACTTAGTGAAGAGATCAATTAAATTATTTGAATACTTACTGCACCATGGCAGGTTGACCCGAAAGTTTCCTGCATGCCTTGCTCTGTACCGGTGAGAACATAACTACAGGTACCCATGGTTCCACCAATGAGGACAGGCTGGCCAGTCAACTGGTAGTCGACTGGAATTAAGGGATGGTGGGGAGGAAATGCCCTTGTAGAACCCTGCGAACACAGCGCAACAATGTTGGTGTCCAATCTCAATCATGTACATGCCAAAAGACGAACAGAGATGTACCTTTCTATGAACAAGTAAAGTCTTTTGCTTCCCATCCACCACATGCTCTTCAATTTTGGCAATGTTGTGAGACACATCATAGATGACATGCATATCCAAATCATCAGGAGTCATCTGGAACTGCTTAGCAAATGCCTGTCGAGCAAGAAAATTGATACCAGGTTGAGTTGCAGTTACCATAATTTCAACATCACTTGGCCTCTTTCACATTTTCAAGATATATACTAGGATATTTAAAAAGAAATGTGGTTAGTACCTGTCTTGACAAGAAGGTCATTGAGCTACGATTCACCCATGCAAAATTTGCCGCTGCAGCCATGGCTTTCAAATAGTCTTGGCCTTCCTGAGAGTTGATGCGGGCACAGGCTAACTGTCGGTCATTTGTTTCAATTTTATCTCTTTTCATAGCCTTCTCCATTTGCACCAAAGCATCTGCAGTATCATGTTAGAATAAACCTTAACAAACAAGTCTAAAAAGAAAAGACCAAAACTTCTTTTTTTTTTTAAATTTCTAGCCTACCTGTGGCAACCTGATGACCAAATCCACGACTTCCAGAGTGGATCATAACACACACCTGGCCCTTTTCTTCAATTCCCATTTTACTTGCTGCCCACTTATCATAAATTTCATCAACTACTTGTATTTCTGCATAATGGTTTCCGGCTCCTAGAGTTCCAAGCTGTGAAAATAATGCAGTAGGTTCTAAGTTGTTCTAAAGTGCATTAGTTTGGTGATACAAGGAGTAACTCATTGTGGTATACATTTTACAATTGTTCTTACCTGAGGTAAACCTCTTTTCTTTGCCCTCATACTAACTTTGGAAGGATCTGCATTTAACATACGTCCATACTCTTCACAGTGTTCTTTATCCTCAGCCCAGATGTATCCTGTAACAATTTTATATTGAATTTTAGACAAAACATTTTCCACTGAAAATTTGGAGGAAAAGTCAATAAAGGACAATGCACCTTCTCTGAGAGACCAGTCCATTCCCATTTCAAGTGCTTCCTCAAGATTATGCGCTGTCATGGGAATGATTCCCTTAGAGCCAACACCAACTGGAATATGATCAAACATGCTCTGAGCCAGTTGTTCCTAAATGGAAAAAAAAGCAATCTACTTTACTTCTGTATAAATAAATCATAGATTAAATCCAAAAATTTCCCTAAATATAATTACCTTGATAGGTTGGACATCCTTCTCAAACAAATTGGTTCTCAGAAGACGAACTCCACAATTTATATCAAACCCTACACCACCAGGTGACACAATTGACTTTGGATCACTCATGTCAAACGCAGCCATGTTACCTTAACAAAATTGAGAACCATAAATATCAATAACCCATTGAAAGGTTCAATACTCAAAGAATGAGCTACCACTTGACCTACCAATGGCAAATCCATATCCTGAGTGCACATCAGGTAAGCCAATCGAACGATGCACAATACCAGGTAATGCAGCAACATTAGCAATTTGTTTCATACCAGGAAGGAAACCTCCAATCATCCCAGGTCTACAGGCGTTTCGAAGCTCGTCAAACATCAATTTTTCAAGTGCAGAGTTGACGTAAAAAACACCTTCCACCTGAGTAAAGAGTAAAATGATATGTGCATCATGATAGAAGACAGGACCATAGATAGTCACAAACAAAAGTATAAGAAATGCAATTTAGTTAGTACATTCATATTGGGCTGAAATCCTTTCTTGATCCTCCACGAATTGTCATTAATTCTCTCGAGATATTTAAGTTCGTCATTATAGTCTCGGACCACCATCTGTAAACATGATACAAGGCATTTAATTAATCGCCGGTTTGACACCGAGCGGGGTTATGTCCCCATCTCTGGCATGAGTTGCATCAACATTTAATTTAATGCATAATCAAACAGTAACGCTTTGACGTCGTGAACTGATATGAGCTCAGAAAATCAACGGGCGGTTCCAGAGATAAACAGAAAAATACTTACTTTTGCAGCTAGAGAGAGTGTTCGGATTCAAACAAGTACGGACGTAATTAATGAAAGACGCCTGTGTAGTAGGCAGCCCATTCAACTCCGATTATGGGAGCTCGGCAACTCCGCTCACTTCCTCTGTACGCCCGGGGAGTATGCAACCCTTTCTACTTGTACATCCGTATGGTTGCCTGCGTGCCGGGCGGACTAAAAGGACATCCACATCACATGACAGGTGTGTGTATGGATGTGTGTGTGTGTGAAATAGGTGTGGGCGGGTGGGTGTGTGAACGTGAGTGCGGTGGTGTGGTGGGAGGAGTTCGCCCCTTTCACAATCAAAACATTCGGAAAACTTTTCATTTGTTGAGCTGTGAGTGTTAGTGCCACTTCGATGATGAGCGCTGCTTTAATGCTTAGATACTGTACCGAGTACTTAGTCATTTTGTACATTTTCCCCCTCACCCGCAAGGGACTTGTTGGTTTTGACGCTTTGGATTTCACAATGTTTTCGCATATCTCTCTTACTATTCTTTTGCTTGGAAATGTTCCTGATTTCATCTCCTGCTGAAGAGTAATTACCTCTTCTCCTAGAAATCGTTTATTTGTTTTAATTTGTTAAACTTTTATGTTCCTGCTCCCTACTACAACTGTGTATAGGTTATAGTCCTTTGGTAAGATTTGACCGTGGTCCGTCACGGAACTCACGTGCATTATCATTTTCACATTTCAGGACAGCTCTAAACTCTTGAATCCATGCCATATATCATTGTACGGGGCAACCTAGCATCCTACGATAATAGGTATCCGTGGCGAGTCCTTGTTTCAGGATTGAAAGGTAACTACTTTTTCTATTCAAATTAATTTTTTCAGACAGTCGTCAATATATTGTTTGAATTTTGTTTCTAGCCGCAGATATTGAACAGCTAAGTCGCTTTGCTTCTGGAGGCTACTGTGACGATAGCACTATAGTGTACCTTCAACACCCTTGTGTCATTTTATCAGCCTTGGAAGTCCTTGGCTACCAAGTTGTTGCCTCTTCTTCAACGTCAGTGAAGCAAGACTATAATGAGTATATGTGGACTATGAGAAAGGATTTTTCAGAGCCAGAACCGATACCTGCAGCACTTTCTGAAAAACCAAGTAAGAAAGCAAACCAATATTTATTGCAGACTCGCACTAATATTAGATATTGATTGTGATATTGTTATGTAGGCACTTGAATAGAAACTCCACACTATTATTCATTTATAAGAAGTTGACATGGCGAGTGCATTTTATTATGTGGCTGTCAAAGGCGCCCTATCTGCCTCTGACTGTGATGCATTTGGACTAGACCCAGAAGAGATCACTGCTTTAAGCAAACGCTTTCCTAACTCAAAGAGCGTCGTAACCAACGGTGTTACAATCAAAGGTAACTCTGTCAGACTCAATGCTTACATTTGTCGTGTTGTAATAGAGTGTTGCAGAGTATTTTTATTCGTACTTTTTAAAAAATAATCATCCTTCTAGGACCAGCCCTTACTGTCATAAACACACTGTGCCAGCTTGGCTACAAAGTGGTTTCCTCAACTGGGGAGATCGAAATCACCTGGACTCTACAGAGGGAGACAAGTGCATGTGAGTTTTCATGTCCCATCAAATTGTTGTTCATATAAATTTGAGAGTGTGCTGAGGAACTGGTATAGTTGGAAAAAATAGTTGCTAGCAAAGTATGGCATGTCTGTTATTTAGTGTGTCCTTACATCTTCATTACTCACTGAGACAAATTTCTACTACCCCATATGTTTACTATTTAGTTGGTTGAATGCAAAAAAAATTAGATTTGGTTGATTTGGTTTGATGTCTGACCCGTATTAATTTTTTTTTTTTTGCCTATGTGTCTTGATAGTTCTTCTAAATTTGGATTTTTTCCTGTGACCATCAGTTTTGGTAGGCAGCTTGATCCATATCCTTTGCTGTAGAATTTTTTTTTTTTTCTTGTTTTGAACGAATCACCTTTATGCAACAATGATTACTCCTACCTTTGGTTCCCCTGTAGTGATTTATTTTCCAATTTTGTAATATATTACATTGTAGAACTTTTGTGTTTCAGCAGAGGTCGACTGTAGTGCTGCATAGATTGAGGACTGCTTCTCTGCAGCTCCTGCATACTTGTGTCTCACTTTATTGATGTTTTACAACTAAGGCCTTTTTTGGTGCACTTGTGATTCACATTCTTTTACTTTTATCTTCAAACACCTCTTCAAACACAGCTCGTAAAACTAAACAGGTCAGTGCCTAGCTAAGGTTTCCTCTGAGTTTGCCATAACCATACCTTTTGCAGAACCTAAAACTATTCCTCCAGCTAAAAATGTGTGACCATGCCCACTCGACCACTGCCTCCAATCCCAGTGTCCACCAAACTCTGGATGAACTTGAATTCGAGAGGAGTTTAAGCAATGCAGGTAACTTTTAACTGTTTCATGTCCCTTTTTAAGATTTATTTAGAAGTTATATAGAAACAATTGCAAATCATTCTATTTATATTATATTTATGTTGCAGCACTATGTGGAGAAGTAGAGAAGGTGAAAGATCATTTGCGCAAAGGAACAAATGTGAATGCTCATGATGCTGGTGGCTACGCCCCACTTCACTATGCTGCACGTAAAGGTCACATCGAGGTTGCACAGATACTTCTCAGTCATGGAGGAGATATTGACATTCGGACTAAAGCTGGGAAGGCTACCCCTCTTCTCCGAGCTGCTTTTTCAGGCAAAGAGGAAATGTGCAAGTTTCTTGTTGGCAAAAGAGCTGATGTCAGGGCCGTTGATGACGATGGCCAAACTGTACTGCATCGAGCAGTAAGCTCGGGTAATTCATCACTTATCAAGTATTTTTTAAAAATTGCACCAGAGCTAGAAACACAGACAGATAACAAAGGACTAGCTCCAGCCATTGACAGCAAGTAAAGGGTGGAGTTGAAGTTCCAGTGTAGAAGCAGCTACAATGTGTCTCTTAGTGTATACATATCTGCATTTTAGTTGACTTTAGTGTGGTGCATTGTTACTGAATGATGACTAGGACTGAGCAGTAGCTTTTCATAGTGTATTGCTGTGTTCAGAAAAGGACTTTACAGTGTCATTGTGATTGAACAATAAAACTCCATAATTAATCATTTGGACCCCAAGTGTTGCATATGGAGAAGGGTGTATGTTTCCTTTTTTCCCCATTCATCCTCTTTCAATATTGCCTTTGAATTCCCTTGGGATTTTTCTAAATTTGGGAAGATTTCTTGTATGGTCAAATTTCAAGAGGCTTGATTTATAATATTTGTTACTTAATTCTGTGTAATATTGCCAGGTATTGTTTCATGTGATTCTCCTAGTAAAGACAGTTTTTTTTAATTTTTTTAAATGTAGCAATAACTTAAATTTTTGTTTAGCTTAGTTTAAGTTTTGTGCCATGTTTGTGACTTTTTTCACTACGGTTCATTTTTACTTAAATGTTTGTGATAAATGTGTCCTGTGAGCTTTCCTTTGCTTGATTTTTGTAGTTTTATTCTATGTTATCTTTGATATTTATTTCCATTTTTCTCCATGAAAGTTTCATGCACGTTCTTGTTATGTGCCATTTCCCCTCTTGATTGAACTGGATTGTTCTTCCATGGAAAAGCACAGTGTTAGTAGAGCACAACTGTTAAAAACTTGTCACAATTAGTCCAAGTTTTGGCTATGAATTGTTTGATTGTTTCTCTTTGAAGTATTCAAGTTTCCTATATTAATTCCGTACTTCAGTGGGTGATGGTTTTAAGTTTTTTTTTAAATCTAACTCTTGTTCATTCAATAATGTTCCTTGGCTCATTGCTGTGCTTGTAGTAATTTTGCAAGTGTTGGCCTATTGTTAGCGTAAGTGCAGGTGACCAATGCTGTGAAGCTATTGAGGACTGAAAGTTGTATTGGTCATTATTTCTGTATTACTTATTACTTTACCAGATGTAACGAAGTTGTGTCTGTTAATACAATCAGATGAAGAGCTCTGTCTTCATGTCATCTAGACAACGCTTCTTTCTCAATTTTCTTCTCGTATTTGTGTAATGCATAGTCTGTCATATTCTCAAACTACTCCAAGTTGCATTTATTGTATCCTTACAGAGGTGGCGAACTTCATAGTGGTATGCTGCCTGCTAAACAGCCGGCTAATCTATTGACCAAATGAAACAAACTTTTCTGCTAAATCTTGGTCTAATCTGTTCATTCCTGTTTTCTGTGTTTGCTTATTGTTTCAAATCACCATGCTCCTGAGCCTAGACTGTATTTTATATTATATGAATTCTGAGATGTCAACTCACTCAGGAAAATCCCATCAATTGCATACATTATTACGGTCGCACTTTCATCTTCATTAGCTTACTTTGCAATTCATATGTTCCAAGAAATATAAATGTGTCTAAATTTTGTAAAATAAAACAAATGATTTGTTCGAAAATGCTGATTTTTTGTTCTTTTAACGGTCAGATACTACCCGACCCATTTCCCCATCTACCTCGGACATGAGCTAAAACAGGAGCGCTCAGCCCCAATAAAAAATAAATTAAAAAAAGCTAAGGCTTAGGGGCTGTTCAGATACCACGTGGACACATTTGGGACACTTTTTGACCCTTCAGCGTCGCTCCGCAGCGTGGTGGGCTAGGTGACTGGTCGGTGACCGAAAGGTCCAGGGTTCAACTCTTTGCCGGAGTAAAAACTTTTCTGAAGTCTGCCGAACGAGGATGGAGGGTAAAATATACCAAAAGAACATGTTCAAAGTGCATTGTCTGAGTGACCGCGGACGTTGGGCCGCGGCCATTCCCCGGAGGTTGAATACACTGTTGAGGAGCAGTGGTTCGACGCCCAAGCAGGGGAATGGTGCTTGTCAAGACTCGGCGGAAGTTAAGTGTATGAGGCCTAGGGTTCGGACTCATACATTTTTCAAGCGTAAGGCCTTGGAATCTGGAGTAATCGGGCAACACCTACTCGGATACATGGCGTAGAGAGTAGAGTAGCGGCTTCGGCCGTGTACGATCTGGGCATCCTACCTCCCTCTCAATCCGCGAGGGAGTGGCCTCAGGGCCACAGACCAACTGGCTGGTCGAAGGGGGTTGACTCCTGAAATCTGGTCAGCGGAAGGGGCGATGTTGGCCGTTGCGGAAGCCCGCCTACCAAGGGGGCTGCGTCGTGCCTGTGTCTTAGTGGCGGTCAACTCCTGGTACACCGGTTCCCATCCGAACACCGAAGTTAAGCAGGAACGGTTCCGGACGGAAGGCTGGGACGAGGTAGGACCCACCCATTTTTGCCGTTTTTTGTTATAATTCGGCTGAAAAGGCTGCCTTGCCATTTTTAAGGAGGTAGGCAGCCCAAACTACATTTCACGTCTTGCACCCTAACTTGACGGACCCTGCGCGCGTGCGGCTGAGCTGGCCGCTGCGGGGCTGGGAGCTGGCCGCTTCGGGAAGGACGTCGTTCGCAGGCGTCTTTTAATCACCCGAATTAGTCGGACGTCGGAGCCCTGGGCCTCACCCACGGCCTCACGGCCTCGGTCCGCCTGCAGCGTCCTCTGTGGGGATCCCGCCGCACTCTGTGTAGTCGAAACCAACAGGGCCAACAGGACCAACAACAGTCTGGACGGGGGCGTTGTGGGCATTGTCGCCTCCGAGGGGGTAACAGGGTGCCTGCAACAGTCGGGATGGTGGCCGTATATCCCCGGCAGTGGCAGGCCAGCGGGCCCATGCAGTTCGAGTTTAACTAGAGCAGCCTGCCACGGCCGGAGCAGTGCAGTGCGAGGCAGCGCCAAGCTCGCAGCGGGGGGCGACACCTTGTTAGTTCGTGTCGATAAAACAGGCGGCAGCGGCTGCAGCGGCGCTCACTGGTTACATTCCATGCCGAGAGTCGCTCAGCGGGAGTGTCTGCGATGGTGGCGGTGGATAGGAAAGAGGGGCAGAGTGGGTGATGCGTAAAAAAAAAAAAAAAAAAAAAAAAAAAACACGGTTGAACTGGGAAAGTTTTCTGTTGACGGTGGTTTCGTCCATAAGCCACGGGGAAATGTGAAGCCGACCATTTCCCTAGCTCATGAGTCTCGTGGGCTTCTTCCGTGAGCCATTAACCCCCCCCCCCGTCCGTCCTGTGGCCGTCGGCGCAGAGCTGTGAAAACCGACACGTCCGCGTCTGTTTGCCAACAATGTGTGTGTGTGGGGGGGGGGGGCAGGACGGGTACTCAACTAATTAGAAATCAATCAGCCTGTTAAATTGATTATGGTCTTCACGTCAGGAGTGACAGGTGGGGCCGCCTCAAACGGTTGGTAGTGGTGGTGGTGGTGGTGGGCCTCGCGGAGGAGAAAAATGAGAAGAGTGGCGTGGTGTTGCGTGCTGAAGGGCCCCGCGAGGAGGTCCCGGAGGTCCCGGAGGTCCTGGAGGCCCCGGAGGTCCCGGAGGTCCTGGAGGCCCCGGAGGTCCCGGAGGTCCCGGAGGCCCTGGAGGCTCCGGAGGTCCCGGAGGTCCCGCGGGGGACTAACGGGCGGGGCGAGCCGCGATGATGGATAGTGGTCAGGAAACAGATCAAATGGGCCCTAATGAGTTGTCAGTCACATTTCATTCTCGAGTGTTCAGCGATCCGACGAGCAGACCGCCGCCCTTGGCGGGGAGGAGGAAGAGGGGGAGGAGGAGGAGAAGGAAGCCGATGCTGTCGTGCGCGCAACAAACGTTGCCGCGGCAGCCCAAACCCAGGCGCGGAGTGTAGGCAAAGGCGCTGCAACGGAAGTTGCAGAACAACAATGACTTTACTTTGTAGTTGCATTGCGGAAACGGGCGGGAAAACGCGAGCAAGGAGTATCTCCGGCCGGCCGGAGCAGCCCGGCTGGAGACTTCGACGACTTCGATGCCGGGAAGGACGAGAGAGAGCGAGAGAGAGAGAGAGGGAGGGAGAGGGAGGGAGAGAGAGAGAGAGAGAGAGAGAGAGAGAGAGAGAGAGAGAGAGAGAGAGAGAGAGAGAGAGGGGAGAGGAGGGATGTTGTACACAGAGACAGAGGTGGATTCAGCGGCAGTTCCCACCAGCTGGGGGCCTCTTGTCGTCACGGAGGGGGGCTCCGGTAGACTCCGGGCGGCCGGCGCCAGAGAGAGGCCCCCGTTTGATGTGTGTGTGTGTGTGTTACGTCGGGTGGAGAGGAGGGGTAAAGGGTAAATGAGAATGGCGGCGGACAGCGGGTGACTGTGCGTCCGCTGTCGTGAAAGGGAGCCTCTGGAAAATGCCATCTTTTTGATTTCAGTTGAGGCGCCTGCTGGGTAGGCAACAGCGACTTGTGCACGCACCCGTGCCGCGCGGGCTGGCCTACCCTGGCCCTCGCAGGCGCCCACTGCGGCGCTGCTGTGCGGCCCCGCCGCGGTCCAGACGTTCCGGGAGTTGCCGCTCTGCTCCGGAGTCATGGGAGTAAGTAGCCTCTCAGCAGGGCTCCCGTCTGGGGGCTCCGTGTGTGTGTGGGGTCCTAACGCAGGGGCCCGGGCTGGGCGCTGCTGAGTCAATTTAGATCGGTCCGCATCACGGCGCCGCGGCACGCCAAGTGTGCACGTCAAGTGTGCACGCCAAGTGTGCATGCCGAGTGTGCACGCCAAGTGTGCACGCCAAGTGTGCATGCCGAGTGTGCACGCCAAGTGTGCATGCCGAGTGTGCATGCCGAGTGTGCACGCCGAGTGTGCACGCCAAGTGTGCATGCCGAGTGTGCACGCCAAGTGTGCATGCCGAGTGTGCACGACGCCGAGTGTGCACGCCGAGTGTGCACGCCAAGTGTGCACAGAAGAGTGAAGGTAATCCGAAAACAAGAAATCTGCCGCATAAGCCCTACAATAAAAGTACAATTTGATTTTATTTGATTTGAAAAATGTATTTATTTTAAAAAAAATATTCTATCGTGCGCGAGAATACAGAGAATGATAAAATGACGTCGAGGAAGTACAGATCGGGGATCGGGGAGAGAAAATTAAATAAAGGGCAACAAATCAAAATGCCCGGCCAGATATGAAAGGCGCCGCCGCAGCGCGCAACCTGTTCCGAATTATCATAAAAGTAAGGTTCCCTAACAAACAAGGGTCCTGAATGGCCGCCGCCCGAACCTAATTAACTGCCGCGCGCGAAAACCGACGGACACAGTCGGATCTATTTAATAATTCGCGAGGCCGACAAATAAAAGGAAAGAAGAGCGCTTTTACCCCCGCGCGCACGGGGCTTTCAATTTTCTGCGTGAAATCTGATTGCAATGTGTGCCGATGTGCAGCGGCGGCGGCGGCGGGTTTCACGTCGAGAATCGGATTGGTATCGTGATTGGGGTTGGTACCCGTTGGTACCCGTCGGGTTGGTACCCCTGCCGCGGCGCCCGTGGTGCCCCTGGGTGCGCGAGCAGACGACCCTAAATCATCTGAAAAGGCTCACCTGCCGCCGGTCTTATTAGTTTCTCATACACGTGCGTGTGCGTCTGTGTGCGTGTGCGTGCGAGCGCAGTCGTACCAACCCTTCGCTTTTGTCTCCCGGGCGTCGCCGCCGAGACAGGCGCTCCGGAATTAATTTAATTAGAAGATTTATGAAACCGGCGGAGCAATAAATGAACGATGTGTCCGTCGGACGGGGACATCGGCGCGCCGCGGCGCCGCCGCCGCACCGCCGCTGCTGCTGCCGCCGCTGCTGCTGCCGCCGCTGCTGCTGCCGCCGCTGCTGCTGCCGCCGCTGCTGCTGCCGCCGCTGCTGCTGCCGCCGCTGCTGCTGCCGCCGCTGCTGCTGCCGCCGCTGCTGCTGCCGCCGCTGCTGCTGCCGCCGCTGCTGCTGCCGCCGCTGCTGCTGCCGCCGCTGCTGCTGCCGCCGCTGCTGCTACTACTGCCGCAGCCACCGCCTCATGTGCAGGAATATGGCGTCGAGTCTGGCGTCATGTCGATGATTAATTAACGAGAGAGTTAGGCTAGTGCGCGCGCGCGCGTGTGTGTATGTGTGTGTGTTTGTGTGTGCGCGCGTGTGTGTGGCTCTGAAGCGCTCGCCGCCTCGATCGTCGCCTCCTTAACGCCATTTGGCGAGGGCAGTCACGATGGACAGAGGATCCAAATGGCCGAGATTTACTACGCCGGGAATGCATCATTGCCTCGTGTAAGAAACAGAAAGACCGGCCCACAGCCCGCATTGGAACCCGGTACTTCAAATCCTGCCTCCATTCCCCTCCCACTTGCCGTGCTGTCCGCGCCTTCCCTCCCGAGCTGCGGACGGCGGCCGCTAGATGGCGCCACAAGTATCGCGGCCGCTGCCTGAGCGCTCGGCGCCCGCGCTCGTGTCTGTTTCGTTGACTAGTGACGGATTTTTGATTATAATATGCTTTGGTAGTATCATATTGAATCCGATCGTGGAAAGTTTCATGATAACACATACTGGCACATTTAAAACCGGGGTCGAAACAGGAACAGAGGAGAGAGGGAGGTGGTGGAGGGGGGAGGGGGGGAGGGGAAGCCCCTCTCTGAAATCCCACCCGCAGGGGGCTCAGAACCGCGAACCGTGAGGGGCCAATCCGTAACTAATTCACTGCGCCTCCGGCTGCCTCATGACGCCGTCCACGCCGTCTCTCTCGCACTGCAGTGCTCCAACCCAGCTCTCTCTCTCTCTCTCTCTCTCTCTCTCTCTCTCTCTCTCTCTCTCTGTCTGTCTCTCTCTCTCTCTCTCTCTCTCACTCACTCTCATTGGGATGGGAGCAGGGAGGAAGTCTCACAGCGAGTTAAAGGTGCCGACAAAACACTCGCGCGTCATTTTCGCTCACGATGGAGGAGGGGGGAAGTGAAGGGGGGGGGGGGGGCGGCAGGGTAAGAGAGGCACCGGTCATGAACAATCATTCCAATCTAAACGCGGCTACCATAATATTACCCCCTAAATTTAACAGATTTCAGAGCTCACGTCACGGTTCTTGACATTGTTTCGCACCGGCATGTATTTGCAGGGCGTGTGTGTGGTGGCGCGGCTACCCCTCTGCGCGGGCTCAGGACAAAGAAGAAAAGAGGATGAATAAAATAAACTAACAAAAAAACAGAGGCATGAAACATTGGCGCCGCGTATAAATTACATTTGGCCTTTACGGCCGACACCGCGAAATGAATGTAGCTAATCAGCCGCTGAAAACGTATTTAAAAGTAGCCGAGTCAAGTTAAGGGCTTGTTGTGGCGCATCATCATAATCGGCGCATGCAACTTGCCGCTAACTAGTTTGCAGCTGCAGCACACAACATTCAGCCCCGTGATTAGTGGGGTGGAGAGGGGAGGGCTCAGGCGGGGGCACCTCGTGTGCGTGGGGTTGCACGGGGCCCAGCAATTTGAAATTTAAAATTTTATCAATAATTGTTGATTTTGAAAAAAGATTTCTACACCTGATGTTTTCCGATTTATTTTCTGATTTTTCACTCATTTTTTGTTCCAGTTTTTACTGGAAAAATTCTTATTTTCTTCATCTCTCAGCCAGATAGATACGTTACTTATGTACGCCCCCTGGGAGGTTGGCAGCGAACGGAAGGTCGGGGTAGAGATGTGAGGAGGGAGAGGGAGAGGAGGGGGCGCGGCGGCCGCGCCGTGGGAGTGCGAGAGAGACGGCGGCGCACACGCTCTGTTACAGAGAGACCCGCCGTAAACGTCTCCGTCTAAACAAGCAGGTAAGGGCCAGCCGGGCCGGGCCGGGCCGGGCCCCATGCCATGCCCCATGTAAATGAGCACACCAGGGTCGCGCGGTCGTAAATTGTATGAGGGATCGTGTCAAAAATGCGTATCGGGACGTTATGGGGACAACAGGACGGACACAGGAGGGAACGGAGGGGAGGGACCGGAGGGGTGGGCAACTTCCCTCCCGCGACAGCGAGTACCCAACGCATGCGGGGGACGAGTTCAGCTCGTCTGGTCAGGAGCGGTAGGATCTTGTAACCGAACCAGCTACTCGTTCCCCGCGGAGACTTTTTAGAGAAACAGAGTGGTTTAAGCGCAGGGCTGGGGCAGGGCGCTGCCCTTTTGCTGGACATGCTGAGGCCTGCTGCTGAAGCCTGCTGAGGACGGCTGAGGCAGGCTGAGGCCCTCTCAGACGTCCCATAAAGTCGTTACATGTGAACATGACGCCTCCCCCCTCTCAAGTGTCGCGTCGCCTCCGAGACGCACCTTGTTATACCGCCTTTGGAAACGAAGGAAGATTGAAACCCCCACATACCTCTCTCTCTCTCTCTCTCTCTCTCTCTCTCTCTCTCTCTCTCTCTCTCTCTCTCTCTCTCTCTCTCTCTCTCTCTCTCTCTCTCTCTCTCTCTCTCTCTCTCTCTCTCTCTCTCTCTCTCTCTCTCTCTCTCTCTCTCTCTCTCTCTCTCCCTTCCTCCGAGTCTCTCGGTTTGATTTAACGATATTTGCCTTGCCATCAGCTATATAACTTCATTAAGAGGAAGGGAAGGGTTCGTTCCATTGACGAGAGACTTTGGCCGGAAACGGACCGCTTGCTGCCCGCTCCTGATTGGCCCGCGAGTGACCGCACGAAGGGCTGCTCTGATTGGCTGAGTGTGATAGAGAGAATAGCACTTGAAGCAGATAAATATGTAGCCGGCCTAATTGATTGTTTTAATTGGCTAGTCTGCGCGCACACGGCCGTATTTCCTTACCAAATAATTCGATAGATTTATTCGAGGCCGATCCCTAAACAAGTTGTTTTCCGGCGGACCGGCCGGCCGCACGTTCCATAAATTTGTGGAATATTGTTTCCAATTAGAGGACTGACGGGTTGGCATCCCTTATATCGCACGGGACGCCCCGGCCCCCGCCAGGCTCCGCCAGGCTCCGCCAGGCTCCGCCGCCCCGGGCCAGGTTGCGTGGCGCCCATTAAAACCCGCAGCCCGGCCGGGATTCGAACCCGCCACCCCCTGTCGACGTCCCATTTGGCGCGCCCAGCCTCGGTTACAAGGACGGCCCTGGTTGGTTCGCTCCTATTATATATTTCAGCTTCTTCGGAGGCGCGATGTGACGATAAGGTGTCTTTCCACCCCCCGCGAAGCCCGATCAGCGAGCCGTGGGGGGTAGAGCGATTTCTCTCTCTCTCTCTCTCTCTCTCTCTCTCTCTCTCTCTCTCTCTCTCTCTCTCTCTCTCTCTCTCTCTCTCTCTCTCTCTCTCTCTCTCTCTCTCTCTCTCTCTCTCTCTCTCTCTCTCTCTCTCTCTCTCTCTCTCTCTCTCTCTCTCTCTCTCTCTCACTCTCTCTCTCTTTCTCTCTCTCTCCCTCCCACCCTTTGACACTTATAGGCCATGTCCGGACTGCGCGTGTACTTACATTTTCGCCCGTTTTACGACGTTTGTTGTTGTTGCGTTGGTAACGCTGCCGACGCCGAGTGCCGGTGCTGTTGGTAACGCTGACACGTTTTACAGCCCGGCGCATCGTATATATATACCGCGCGGCAGTGCGCATTTTATCATAGAGGCCTAAGCAGCGACTCACGCGGCTCATGCTCTTGCCTCCCGTACGGGTGGCCGCCGGTGGCCGCAGACGGCCGGTCCACAAATCAGGCAGACGGTGTTCGCCTGCTTACGGACGGCCCACGGCCCCGTAGAGTCGATCTCCAGTCCCTGACCCGCGGCGGCGGCGGCGTCGCGTACGTTGCATTCGGCCCCAGACTCAAGTAGGGCTTCTAATGAAGCCATAAATCAAGCAACATCTCTCCGCTTCTCTCCGCCGCCCTTCTGGGGGCTCCGGGCGGCCTCCGGGCGGCCTCCGGGCGTCGCGTCGGAGGGTACTCCCGGATCCCGAGGCCCGGAGGTGCCCGGAGGTGCCCGGAGGTGCCCGGAGGTGCCCGGAGGTACCCGGAGGTGCCCGGAGGTGCCCGGAGGTGCCCGGAGGTGCCCGGAGGTGCCCGTAGGTACCCGGAGGTGCCCGTAGGTACCCGGAGGTGCCCGGAGGTGCCCGGAGGTGCCCGTAGGTACCCGGAGGTGCCCGTAGGTACCCGGAGGTGCCCGGAGGTGCCCGGAGGTGCCCGGAGGTGCCCGGAGGCCACTACAGTCATTGGATTTATGTCACTTGCTTACTTTGTGCCCGGGACACGCGTGTAAGCACACTGTCGGCGCGGGCACCCACGCCCGAGTGTGGGAGAGGGAAGAGCGCGGCGTGTGCGGGAGAGAAAGAGAGAGAGAGAGAGAGAGAGAGAGAGAGAGAGAGAGAGAGAGAGAGAGAGAGAGAGAGAGAGAGAGAGAGAGAGAGAGAGAGAGAGGGGGGGAGGGCAGGCCGCACAGATCACTGCTAACGAGGCATCCCCACTCTCTCTCTCCCTCTTCATTGAACTCCCTTGTCTCTGGGTTACCTGGCCGCCCCCTGCTCTGCTGATCACTCTCCCCCGATACATCTCTCTCTCTCTCCCTTCCCCCGCCCCTTCTCCCTCTCTCTCTCTCTCTCTCTCTCTCTCTCTCTCTCTCTCTCTCTCTCTCTCTCTCTCTCTCTCTCCTTCCCCCCCCCCCTCTCACTCCCTTCCGAATATCTCTCGTCGCCGGTTTGTCAAAAGGCTAATTATTTCTAGCTCTCATTAGGGTCATAATTTACGTCTAATGTCCGAGGTGGCGCGCAATTAGTTCGGCGCCTGCGTCGAGGAACGCGAACCGCCCGCGGTCTCCAGCCTTCGCTTCCAAAGTTCAAATACCCGCGCTAGATTTGTTTTCTATTTGTCTGTCGCGAATTCTCCTCTTCTAATTTCCTCCTTCATTTTTCGAATTCTTTTCACGCCCCCATCTACATGGCATTTGTTCGTAGTTTGGCGCCGTCATCAGTGTGGTTGCTCGTCGTTAATTAATTCCCTTTACTCATTAGCCCTCGCGAAAAGCACTCTTCTTACACGTATCAAACCGACGAAAAAAAAAGAAGAAAAAATTCGCGCAGGGCGTGACTGGAATCCTTTTTGAAGGGAGTAGTTTGCACACTGATGAGTTTTAAAAGCTGGCCTGGAGCGCGTGCAGGGGCCCGGAATTAACTGCTCGGTCGCCACGTTAAAAAGTCCAATAAGATGTAATATGACGAGTTAATCCGAGTGCCAACACGCAGCGCGAATTAACGCCTGGTTTATGACGACCGTGTGATGAAAAAAAATGTTCCACTAGGTCAGCCACACATGCTGCCCCGAGGCAAAAATCTTTTAAGGAAATTAGGATTTTTTTTTAAAGGTAAATTAACAAGTACTTCCCATGCCAGCCAAAAAAACGTCTTGCAGCTCACCACACTAAAAAGGAGTGCCAAGAGGACGAATATTTAAAAACGCAACATAAATCAGTGTGACGTGGTTGGCTGATGTGACCAAGTTCGCCAGGAACAGCAGGGAAGTCACCTCACCTCACCCCACCCCACCGCCTTACTCCCCGCTCGGTCAGGGCCGTCTCGAGTCACCGCCGTCTAACCGCGGCGTAATGTCTCTCTTTCCGTCCTGTTTCCCCGCGTGCCTCCTAACCTAACCTGCTCGCGCGGAATGTTGTCATACTGATCCACCGCCCCCCATAATAGCGCGGCGCTAAACGGCACACCGCGCTCAGGACGACGACGGCGACGACGATTTCGCACAAGGCGGTGACTATCTAGTGCACGGCCGCTTTGGCTCTAGTCCGCTGCGCGTGTGTGCGTGTGTGCGGCTCTTATCTCTAATTAAACTCTTCGCGATAAGCGCGCGCGCCTTCTTTAAAAATGGAAATAATGATAACGTTTTTCCTCACTTTGCCGCACGCTAAATCATAATTACTGGCGACACTCGTCATTGTTCGCCGGCGACAGAGTTGCACCGTGCTAACGAACGTCAACAACGGCACTCGCGTGTATGACCGCCGCCGCCTGTCGCTGCCCAGATGACTGACGGCGTCCTGGACTCCGCCGCCGCTGCCGCCGCCGCGTACTTTTCGCTCTTTCGCAGATCGTCTCGTTCTCTCTAACGCACATTACTGCCGCGCCGCCCGTCTCCTCTCCGCTGTGACAGGACAACAAGCCATCTGGAAAATGTCACCGGCCCGGCTCCGCGTGTGAGGCTGCGGATAAAGAAAAGATGAAGCAACCATCTCTGCCTCCTTTCCCCCTCTCTCTATCTCTCTCTCCCACCCTTCCCCTCTCCGCTCTCCGTCTCGCCGCTACGTTTGACCACATAATCCACTGCGATCCACAAGTAAGTGAGACTGGTGGTTGCGTCTGCCCTGTTCAAAAAATGGGAAAAATTAAATTTAAACCACGGGAAACAATTTTTAGACAACATTTAATATTTAGTTAGAAAACAACAACAACAACAAACAACAACGACAGCTAGAAACTATGGAACAGCATGCTGAGGTCGTGGCCTGGAGGGAGATGGCTCGGCCCGAAGCGCCTGCGAACCGGAGGGTAGGCAGGCCCGCCACACACTCGTGCACCGCACCGTCTGCGTTGCCTACCTCCCAGGGGCTCGAGGCCGGCGGCGGCAGTGTGTGTTCCCCGTCCGCGCGGCACAATTCAATTTTGTAGGCGCTGATACGAATCCCGGCGGGTATAATCATCTGCTGATGAACGCTGTTAAATTTATATCATTTAATTACACGCACACATGCATGCGTGTGTGTGTGCGCGCGCGCGGGCGGGCGGGTGCTCACGGCCGACGCAACATTTCAAAAATAATTCGATTAAAATTAAAAGTGCGCCTGGCGCACGCTGGGACCTCCTCCAGATCCCCCCCCCCCCCCCCCAACTCCGGCCTGTCCTGCCAACTTCTGAAGAAGATCAGGCAGAAACACGGCAACAGATAGAAAGAAAAGAAAGGAAAAACGCGTCGCAAACAGCGCAAAGTTAGCAGCCAATTCCCACGCGTCATCTACGTACACGCCTTTAAAAATGCATAAAAACCAGGAGACTTTATTATTATTCTAACGCTACCGTCTGCTCGTTTAATTAAATCCGTCGCTGTTCAGACCTCTCTGTCCCTCCATGGCCTCTCTCTCTCTCTCTCTCTCTCTCTCTCTCTCTCTCTCTCTCTCTCTCTCTCTCTCTCTCTCTCTCTCTCTCTCTCTCTCTCTCTCTCTCTCTCTCTCTCAGTCGGCCGGCCTCAGGCGTTCGGTGAAGGAGGTAGGCGTGTCTTCATTGGGCGTCGACATGAAAATGTAGAGCAGCACGCGGGGCGGCCAACCAAACGCGGCAATAATTTTTTTCCAACCTTCGTTTTTATTTTTTGCGAGAATATAAATTTTTCTCTCGTAAAGTTGCCTGTACTGACAAGGTTTTCCGCCATTAAAAAACACCCAATTATGCGCAAACTAAATTAACAAACGGGTTGCTATGCCATGATTGTGGGAAGTAAGTGTGCGTGCATAAGTGTCCCCCCCCCCCCCCCCCCCGTTATGGAGTAGGCCGTTTGGAGCCGCCAGTTTGACACCTGTGTGCCCCACCCCTGGGGCTTTGGGGCCCTGAGGCAATACCTGGCAGTGCCTCGCCGGCCTCCAGCGCCCCCTCGCGGTGCGATTTTAACGTACGCGCATTACCTTCACACTGCACTCGCCGTGACGAGAAACTGTTTTCGATGACTGACCTGCGAGGGACATAACGGTGGCATTGAGCCCAGCTCCATCAGGGGGAGCCAATCCCTCCAATAGGCTCGTGATGATGAAGCCATATATGTCCGGCCGGCTGTCCGTTTCGTCCCTGAAAGTCCGAGCTTATCTGAAATTGACTCCGTTAGTCCCAAGGTCTAACCGCTGCGCCACACGAACAAAGTGAGTGCGCTTGGGCCGACGCTGTTGGAAAACTCTCCGGATCAAAGAGGCGATCGCTGGCGTTGCAGTGGTGAATCAGGGAATTCGCGGAGCACGGTGGAGGGGTCACAGACCACGAGGCCTGCATGCAGTGGGAGAGCGGTGCGAAGGCAAACTGTCGCAGGCACGGGCTTCGGTCTCCCCGAGATACTGCGGGCCTGGTAGGTTCGATTCTCATGGACACCCTAGGTTTTAATCTGCATTAAAAGAATATAGTGTTTCATCTATGTTCACAAAAATAAATTCGACAAAATAATAACGAAAAAATAAAATACGGTTTTATTTTTGCTGTCAGAGCGGTGCTAAATTAAATTTTCTCGACGTCTGCGAATCACAAATCGCCGTTCGAATGTAAGGCGGCTTGGAGAGCGGAGCAATAGGGAGGGAGGGAGGGAGGGGGGGGGAGGACTCTCGGCTGGTTATCCTCTTTACAGGTGCCGTCCTGATGCCAGCCTCCAGTCCCGTCCCGTCGGCTGGACGGCCGGTCAGTGGGTCTTCTGAGCGGGCGGCTCGGCTCTCCTCCAGAGCCGGCTCCAGCAGGTGGGGAGATAAGACCTTGTAGAAGGCCTTTACAATACTTCTCGCTCGGGGGGACCTGCCCCGGTCACCGTGCGCGCACACACACACACACACACACACACACACACGCGCGCGCGCGCATCGCATGTTTCACCGCTGTTATACGCCATGTCCATGCTCGGTCAGCTCACCGTGTGTGATTCAGTGTGTGTGCGCGCGCGCGCGTGCGTGTGTGCGTGCGTGTAATCCGGTCTAATAATGCCGCTGATGAAGTAGTGCGGTACCGGAATGCCCCGTGTTAAACAACACACACTTGTAACGACCCGACGCTCACACGTGTCCGCGAGCAACGGCGGGAAAAGAGAGAAAAGAAAACGCGGCGGTGAGTGTGTACCGGCCTAACTGGAGTGCCGGGGAGTGCTCAGTTACGCGGCCGTGCCCGCACGGACGTCGCGGTGACAAGGCGGTGCCGGATTGGAGCGGACGCATTACGGACACCCCGGCGCTGCCAGACAAGGCGCTTCCAGACGGCCCAATATCGATGCCTCCATAATCATAATCGATGGCATGAGTGACGGCGGCGCGTGTGACAAGCTGCTAATAAGCTGCTGCGAATAACCGGCAGCACGCTCCACGCACACTGGAAAAAAAAAAGACGCAACTGCGGAGGTACACACACCCCACAGAACGTCGCCAGGTGATTTTTTTTTTCCCGCCCGAACGAGTCATGAGAACGGGCTGAACATATTCGTTTAGATTTAGACCCGCACAAGTGTCCTTGCTATCAGCCCGTTCTCCACTAGTCGTCCCTAGACGATTTTTCCCCCCACCCTGTTGGCTATTCTCTGCTCAAACTCGAAAACACTTGCCCGTCCAAATCAGTAATTGGACGTGGGAGAGCAGGAATCTTAATGCGATAAAATAATTCGAGGCAAAACCTATCAGAATCGTTTTCCCCTGCAGTGTACGCCACCCAGCGATCCCGGCGGGCGCTGCTGATGCTGCTGCCTACGCGTATATTAATAATAATTAAAAAGTCAGGCTCGCTTCCGAGGCGGGCTTGAAATGCTGAACGTCACTCTACTAAGTATAGTCAGTCTGGGAGGACCACCTGCGCAGCGGTGGCGGCTAGCCCGTGTGTGTGTGTGTGTGTGTGTGTGCGCGTGTGTGTGCGTGCGCGCGCCTCGTAATAATAAGAGGTTCAATTATCGTCCATGACAGATGACGAATCCATTAAAACTCAGTCCGCTACTGTGCGCCCGGGGACAGTCCTTGGGCCGCCTGCTGCGCCCGCTGTGGTGTTATCGGCGGCAGACGGTGCCTGCGAACATCTCGGAGGTCGGCGATGCGCGGTCACCGCCTGCTATGACGTCCCAGAGGTCACAACCATACCGGCGGCGTCCGAAAACCGGCTGTGGCGCCACCTCTTCTTTCCTCGACATAAAACTCTACGCGTGCGAGGAGAAAACCGCTTCGAGACAGCCCATCAAACGGGACTCTGATCTCTCAATAGGGTGCTCCAAAGTCTGGCATATATCGACGGGCTGAGAAACGGAACGACGTGCGAATTGCCGAGGGTGTGTTCAATAAACAGCGGGACGGTGAGCGTCTCGTGATCAATTAACAACAAGTCTCGTTATACCGTCCTAGAGGCATGGAAATGAAGTGTCCCATTAGGCCGATAAAATAAAGTGGGTTACTTGAAGCCTCAGATTTATAATCGTCTCAAAGTCGCAGAGGCAGCGCGCCCAGTCCCGCCGTGTCCCTGCCATTCTTATTATCATTATGGGGAATTAAAATTACAGCCCGTCGGACTGACCTCTGGCGAGCGGAATCAGTCACTAATTGCTTTCGCGATATCGCACGACGAGCGTGTCTCGGGTTCGCTGAGCTGCAATCTGCGTCGTGCGCGCTTCAAAAACTCCATTGGCGGGCTTCCAAAACTCCAGTGCTGGGCTTCCAAAGCTCCAGTGGCGGGCTTCCAAAACTCCAGTGGCGGGCGCCCTGGAGGCTTCCAGGCAGGAAGGATGGCTCCCCGAGCCGCGCGGCCGTGCGGTGTGGAGTCATACCGGCGCGCGGCATGATGAGTAAATCCTCCGCTCCTAGTTGAAGGTCGTCGTCACAGACTCTTACTTTTCGAGACCGCAAAGGTCAGGAGGGAGACGGTAATGACTGCCTCCTCCCGGCCGGGGCCTCGCTCCAGCTCCAGCTCCAGCTGCCGGCTCACGAGGAAGGAACACGCCGCGGCGAATATAAGGCAAGGCTAAGGCTAAGCCGTCCTCGCTATTAAAACGTTCACCCGAAAGTGAGGTTAGGGGCGGACCAGAAGCTGGTAAACACTCCGGGCCGAGATCCTGCCGTGTCACGCGCGCTGTCTCTGCACGTGCGCCTTATCCGGTTCCCTCTCTCGCCTCGCGAAAATGTAATGGCTGGAGGTTTGTCTCGTTTCCAGAAGCGCAATTCTGCGGTGTGCGGCGCTGCAACACTTTTCCGATCGGAATTCCCGCGAGTCGTTTCGAAACTTGATTATGACTTTGGATGTCCCGCCGGCGACATCAGCGGCCATAACCGCGAAATGGCTGAGAGCAGGTTCAGCCAAACTCAGGAACAACAACAAGAAAAGCAAGGTACTTCTGCAGCGCACTTCCGATTACGGTTTCACCTCAGGTGAGTTAAGTGTCCTTAATGGAGTTGAGCCCTGAGCGCCTGCGGGGGTAGGCCAGCCCGCACGACACGCGTGCATGCAGCGGTCGGGATGGCCTACCTACTAGGCGGCGCCGTCCCGGCGGCATCGCTTTTGCCCGCACCACTGCCGTTCCGCCTGCTTAGACTCCGGTGTCTGCTAATCCAAGTAGTGAGGTTATAATCAAATTCCGAATTACACCCGCCGCCAGGCAGGCAGGCGTCGCCGACAAACAAACACAGTAATTACCTCCGAAATGCACGCGCCAATGTCGCCATCCGTGTTGTGCGGGTAATTGAACCGAAATGTGAATTGCCGGTTGTTGGCCGGAAGCGTGGTGCCGCCGGGATGGAGTCGAAGCTGCGTTCAGTCACACTCTGCTCCGCCCCCTCGAAGAAGGGAAAGGATCTCGAACGTGCGCAACTGTTAGTCACCGTAAAAGCCGAATTCGTCATACGGCTCCGTCAGAGCTTTGTCTCGAGCCAGGTCGATCACCAGACGGAATAGTTGTCGACAAACGGGACTATTAACCTCACTAGTGCTAAAGGGGTAGCCGCTCCCCGCCTAACTGGACTGACCTCGGCTCGGCAAAGCGTCGCCTAATTGGTTTGAAGCGAGGGTTAAAGTCTTCATACTCGTGGCGTGCCAAGAAGCAGCTAAATCGCAAAATCCTGTTCCTTTTCAGAAAACAAAAATCAATAAAAAAAAATCAAAGGAATAAACCTTTGAACAATTCCAGGGAATAATTATGATTAGTCGTCGTACGTGCCACGAAATTACCATCCGCCCAAATTGGGAGTTTATTTTCCTGCAACGTTGGCGGCAGTGAACGGCCCGTAATGAACGCTGAAATTGGGACGTCCCCGATAATGCTTCGAGCTCATCTACGCACTAACAGGCCAGTGTGTGCCTAATGAGGCGGGAATTACCTTAATGTGTACTCGCCGAGGGCGACGCTATATCGTCGGTCCGGTCGCACGGTCAGTGCTGCCAATAACCGAAAAGGAAATCGTCAGTGCTGCGATTTCGGGTAAAGAAAATGTTTTTATTATTATTATTTTTTTTTAAACTCAAGTTGAGAAGAAATTAGGTTTGGGAGTCTTCTTTTTTTTTTCTTCGTGTCGTGATGACACATCTGGTTAAAACTTATGTGCAGCCAATGTTAACGACCTGTCGCGCCTTTCACATCCTTCGAGACTGCACAGGACTCGTCCTATTGCCGGGGGTCCTCCTCCTAGATCAAGCTAATTCAATTTGTGCGTGCGGAAAGTGGGGAGAGTTCTCTGCGGCGCGTGAGCGAGCGGCCGCTGATAAGGACTTAAAGAGGGCCATACGTTTCACACACTCGCTCCCTCTCTCTCTCTCTCTCTGTCGCTCCTCCTCTCACTATGTAAAAGCACCATCACTCAGCGCCAAGTGGGCCCTCTAATGCGTGCGCCATTACAATGTATGAACAGCGCTGATCCGTCGGCGACTGGTGCCCGAGAGACAATCTCGGCGTGCCCCCTTACCTCCCACGGTCACGGCCGGCCGGGGGGTGGCGTCGGTGTGAGAGAACGCCCCGCGCTAAGCAGATTACAGTGTATATCACAGGTGGCGGCCGGGCCGGGCTGGGCTGGGCCGGGCCTGCGGGACCCTCGTTAGAGGCTTATTACAAAGTCATCATTTCGGGTCGATAATAATTAATGCAGGCGGCAGCTCTCGGAACAGGTCCGCAGAGACCTACCGGGCGCCTACCGGGCGCCTACCGGGTGCCCGGCCAGTTAACAGCGCGTTTTAACCCTTTATCTCATACTGGAATCCCCCCGGGAGGGAATGGACCAAGGCGGCACTCAGCTCGTTGTGCATCATTGTTTGGGGTTGCCTCATTCTGCTTTTCCCGGTACCGGCGTCGCCACTGTGCGTGACCCTTACTGGGCGTGTTGAGGTGTGGTCAGGCGAAAGGATGCAGTAAAGTTATGACAAATGTTTAACGTTCAAGGAAAATTTATTCTCAAAATCGTATATAAATTAACATCCACCTCCTCGAAAAACTCATTTGCAATATACAAATATATCTGTAAGAAACTTTGTCTTTCAGGCCTCCTAGTCTTATCGTGACTGATTCGTTAACATTAATGAAACTAGACTGTATGCATCTTATGGTGGAATCAGTGTGGCTCCGTCAGGTACATCTCGAAAAAAAATTAAAAAAATGAAATTGGTTCTGTCTTTGTCACCTTACATAAACTAAAATACTGATTCGACATAGTTGTTTACGATGCACAAGCCCAAGGAATCACAATATGGACGGAACTGATATCATAAATATAGCCATTATACATTCTAAAACTTTTATAAAATTACATATATATTTAAACTTTAACAACCTAGTCAAAGACTGTGACACGCGTGTTCTGCAGTTATCACATGAAATTCACAAGTAAAACTGTCAACAAACTCAAGGGTAAAGGCACTTCATTTGCCCACAACGAAAAGTCTAAATTAACAATGAAAAGGGGTTCTGAAATTATTGCAACTCTATCAAAACTCAGTGTGCGCTATTACAGAAGAATACAGTTTTTTAATTTACTACGACCTAAGTTTATCATTATTATTGCACTTCTTGTCTTCTGCTGACATACATAGCTGGGGCAAAATGGCCGCCAGTTCGAATTTGTCTTGGTGCTGCCGGTGATGGTACAGCAGAGATACCATCCACACAGTTCGGACTATACAACAGCAGGTAGCGTCTCTTCCACGAACGACGTGTATATAGTACGAATCGACATAGCTAACAACGGATTATCGTCATGACAAGATGAGTTCCTTTTTTGTTCGCTACGAACTCACTCACTTCCGGTAGGATATCACAAGAGGTGCGAGGGGCTCGCGTGTCTGGGGGGGGGGGGGCGGCTAGCTGACGAGGTCGCCGTTCTTCCGCAGCATTTCCAGCCGGATCTCGTGCTCGCGGGCTTTGAGCCGGAGCGCCGCGATGGAGGACGAGCGCCGGTCGATTTCCGGGGCGGCGCCGGCGGGCGGGGAGCCGGGGGCGGGCGGGGGCGGCGCCGGGGGTGTGGCGTCGGGGGGCGTCATGGCGGCCAGGATGGCGGCGGCGTGCTGGAAGTCGTCGCCGCCCTTGGACCCCCGCTGCTGCTGCTGCTGCTGTTGCTGCTGCTGCTGCTGCTGGTGTTGCTGCTGCGCCGCCGAGATGTTGGCCAGCAGGCTCTGGAAGGAGGCGGGCGTGTACCCGAGCGGCAGCGGTCCCAGCGGCGGCATGCCGGACAGCAGGTGCGGCGGCGGCATGCCCGGCCCCAGCGGGTTGGCCCTCGGCGGCATGCCCGGCAGCAGCGGGTAGCCCAGCGGCGGGTACCGCAGCGGCTCGAACGGCTTCCGCAGCCCGAAGCCCATCTGCGAGAAGGGGTTGGTCATCGGGGACGGGGCCATTGGCGGCGGCGGTGCGGGCGCGGCCTGCATGTAGGGGTTGTAGGGGTGCGCCTGCGGGCCCACCTTCTCCTGCTTGCGCCACTTGGCCCGTCGGTTCTGGAACCACACCTGCAACAGGGGAAAAATAATTTTTATTAAAATTGTGAAATACTTCGATTTTTACGAAAAATCTGTTCACTTAAAAAAAAATCTTTTGTTTAAAAAAACTTTTGGTATTTTTATGAACATTTTTTTTTTTTTTTTTGCATTCCTAGTGGGGTGTGAATGCGATAGTTAGGAAGGACGACGTCACGGCACGGCAGAGACCACCGCCTCACGGACAGTCAATGGGTGTCATCACACCTGCCCCACCCTATGTCGCCGGCTATCAACAATTTTTGCGTCCGGCCGAACACAGGACGACGACAATGACGATCCGACAATAAAACAAGAAATACATAACTCTCTCTCTCTCTCTCTCTCTCTCTCTCTCTCTCTCTCTCTCTCTCTCTCTCTCTCTCTCTCTCTCTCTCTCTCTCTCTCTCTCTCTCTCTCTCTCTCTCTCTCTCTCTCTCTCTCTCTCTCTCTCTCTCCCTCCCTCTCTTACTCCTTCTGTCTCTGTCTTTCTCGCAAGACTCGCCCGCGTCGAGAGATGGAAGAAGAAGGAGGAGGGGGCAGAGACGAGAGCTCTCGTGCGTGCAGTTCCCCCGGCCGGCCCCGCCGGCCCCGCCCCGACTGACAGCTACTCTAACACGTGTACGCTGACACTTGTCAAACCGACAAGTGTGCGCTTAATTAAGTTTAATCCGATGCAATTTCATATAAAATATGCATTGCAAGGAGGCGTGTGTGACACACGGAGGGAGATGATGGTAATTGCATCTGATACGTATGTGTGTGTGTGTGTGTGTGTGTGTGTGTGTGCGTGTGTGTGTGCGCGCGAATAATACTTTGCGAGTATATGGGATGATAGTTGGATGGAGGAAAGGATTAGGAAAATAATGAGTCGAGTTGTGTGTGTGAGTGAGAGTGAGTGAGTGAATGTGTGTGAGTGTGTGTGAGAGAGTGAGTGCCACTCTGGGGCGGAAACGTTGACCGGGAAGGACAGCAGGAATCAGCAACACCGGCCCAGCCCAGCCCAGCCCATCCCCTCCGGCCGCGCGGACAGGAACGTCTTTCGCCTCTCTCGGAAGCTATCAAACGTTATTTGGGAAGCAATCTGTCGGTGTCTGCGGCTAGACTGCGCACGAAACACACCGAAATCCAGCCAGCAGCCACCCACACCTGGGTACACCTGGCCAGGTAGACGCCGCCGCCACCTGCCCCGCCCTCCCCCGCCGCAGACACCCCGCCCGCCCCGCCCCGCCCCGCCCCAGCTCCGGGGTCCACGGCGCGGTTACCGAGGCTGCCGCAAGGGGGCGACCGTGTAATTTCTTTAATGAAAGTAAATTAACTTAATGCTCGGTCCGGCCGTGCGCCGCATCGCTCTGTCTCCTTCGCTCCCGTACCATCTCCCTCTGTCTGTCTCTCTCACCTTGGCAAGGCCATAAGGCGCCCGCGACAAGCTGCACTCGTGTGTGTGTGTGCATCCGAGAGGGCGCGGGTTCGAGTCCCGGCCGGGGCGGGATTATTTTCCGAACGAAACCCGCTTCAAAGTGTAATCGTGGAGTCGCCAACGAGAAACGGTTACACGATAACCGATTACCCGTTTTCCCGTCCCGAATTATTTGCTTTCACCCCCACATGATTAGGTCCCGGTCTGGTGTGGGTGTGGGCACAGCACCCCATGTGGCCGGTGGGGCGGGGCGGAGAGGGGCGGAGAGGGGCGGGGCGGGGCGGGCGGGGCCGGCGGGGCTGAGCAGAACAAGGACAGGAAATCGATTTCTTTTTCATCATCATCGGCCGCTTGCTTCGACATTTCTGCTCGAGCAAACGAGAGGGGGCATGAAGTACATGAAGGGGGGCAGGGAGGCGACAGGCCAGCGAGTGTGTTCAGGAACTCGTAAAATTCGTGAAAACATCTTTTTAAAAAATTCGAAATTTAATGAATAAGGCTACGACTTCAGAAATTCGAACTCACACAAATCAGCAGGAAAGCAATTTTTTTTTAAAGCAAAATTTTAATTACAAAAATTTAGAGGGAACACACTAAAAGTTTGAAAGATGTTGGCCGCCCTGGGCGGGCACCTCACCTCGCCTCGCCGCTCAGCCGCACGGCCGCATGACGGGCAGGCAGGCACGATCGCACACCGCCGCGTACGACGCCGAGCTCGCGCGCTTCCTTTATTTCATTCCATTATTCCATTTCCGAGCTAAGGCCGTACGTAATGGGCCACTTAGCATGCTGATGCCGGCTGATGCCGGCTGCTGCCCGCCCCGCCCGGCCCAGCCCGGCCCAGCGCCGCCCTGGCTCACCTGCAGACGACGTCACGTGACGAGAATAGGATCATTTGCCACGCGCACGCCGCGGGTTCGAATGCCGCCCGGGTCCCTTTTTTTACGCGTGCGCCGCGGCTTCTATAGGACTTTGATGTGAATGCCGGGGGTCAGAATGGACTGTTGGAGGCGGCAGGACGGTATCACGGTGGGTGACAAACCTCTCACAAATTGGTCCTAAGTGCTGTCTGGCACGGCGCTCGCCCATTGGCTGCCCCCTAACGAGCGTCATTGTGGCGCGCATGCGCGGAGTGCATCCCGGACGACACCATCGAGCCCGCCATCTCTGATCGACTGTCTCTCAGGTGACGGATGGCCGTTGCCAACGACGGTCACGGGCGTGGAGGGGAGGGCGCCCCGGGCGACGCGGCACGCCGTCAGACAGTGGCTGCGTGAGTTGCCATTATGAATCAGAATCTGGCCGCAGCCCCCCGCAGCCCCCACCCCCGGAGCCCCCCGGAGCCCCCCGCAGCCCCCGAGCCCCCCCCGGAGCCCCCGGAGCCCCCGCAGCCCCCGGAGCCCCCGAGAGCCCCCCGGAGCGGAGCCCCCGCAGCCCCCGCAGCCCCCCGGAGCCCCTCGGCAGCACGGGTATTCACGCGCCAGCCGACCGCCGAGGCGCCGAGGTGTGGTCGGGACACGGAAAGGAATACTGTATAAAGGTTCTGCGGCAGACGGCAGCCCACAGCGCACCGCGGAATCAGCGCCGTTCACGCGCCTAAACCGCACCGCCGCGCGCGAGAATAATAATGATAATTCGCGTTTCCACCAATATAGCGTGGCGATGTACAGCCGGAGACGCGCCGGCCGTCTGTCAGGGTAAGAAGGGCGCCCGGCGGCCTTCCTCGTAGCGCCGATGAGACGAAATGACATAAAATTGGAGAGGAAATGGCCAACTTCCCCCCCTGCTGGTGCTGCTGCTGCTGCGAGGTGCGGCCCACGGGTCCCGTGTAATGGACGCCGGGCGCCGGTGGGCGGGGCGGGCGCAGTGGCACTGCTGCTGCTGCTGCTGCTGCTGCTGCTGCTGCTGCTGCTGCTGCTGCTGCTGCTGCTGCTGCTGCTGCTGCTGCTGCTGCTGCTGCTGCTGCTGCTGCTGCCGCTGCTGCTGCTGCTGCTGCCTAGGGGCGCACCGCGAGGGGCGCTCACCCTGCACTGCCGCCAGGGGGTGGAGCGGCCACACCGCCCTTGATCCTGATCATGGCCTGATCCTGGTGTCCTGGTCATGACCTCTGATCCTGATCATGACCTGATCCTGGTCATGACCTGATCCTGATCATGACCTGATCATGATCTAATCCTGATCATTACCTCCTGACCATGACCTGGTTCTGATCATTGATCACGTCCTGATCCTCCACGCCTGATCATGTCCTGCCTGATCATTTGTCCTTCGTGTCCTGATCCTCGTGCATTCTCTCTGTCCCGATCTCTCCCTGCTGCTGCTGCTGCTGCTGCTGCTGCTGCTGCTGCTGCTGCTGAGGAGGTGACAGTGAGTGGAGACGCACCAGGCTCCGCAGCCGCTTTCCGTTTTTATGGTGCAATGCCTGCTTTTATATGGACTGTCAGCGAAGTGGACGCGAGTGATGCATCAAGAGAGAGAGAGAGAGAGAGAGAGAGAGAGAGAGAGAGAGAGAGGAGAGAAGTGACCCGCGTGGGCCCCGCCGTGCGGTGCTGAGTGCTTTGTCGATTTCAGATACTAAAAAGGTACCGTGTGAGTACTCATTCGCAATTGTTAATGTCTGCGGAGCGTTGGAGGTAGTAAGTACTATTACCAACTGAGGAAACAACACAGCTGACAACAAACACAACAGCCTCGTCGATCACCAACTGCATTGGCGGGAACGGGCTGCGAAAATTGGAAATAGCTTTTGACGCGCTGAACGGACCGGATTCCTTCCGGTGAAACGAGAAAGAGAACGAAATGAAGGGTCCGCAGGGTTCTCTCTCTCTGTCTCTCTCCCACTTCCGGGCGAGGGTGCCATTTACCGCCCCCTGCAGCAGCTCCTCTGATTGGCTGGACAATGCTCGATTACTTTACCGCTGGACCCGAGGCGCGAAATGCATAGTTCTACTTTTCGTTTTGAGGCTGTTTCGGAACAGTGTACGCGTCCTGCCATTTTATGGCAAATGCTTTTGCGATGTGAGGGGGACAACGTAATTCTGTGCATCTCCTTTGTCAGGACCGCTCAGAATTAAGCAGCGCGCGGCAATTTCGGAGGCAAAACAAAAAGAGGCAAAGTGACGAGAGGGGAGAGAAGAAATTATTGATCGGATACCGCTTTGTGCCCTAATTCAACGTAAGTGGTTTTATGCAACGTGAGCGCGGTGGAGCGGGCGGCGGTGGCAGCGGCGATGGCAGCGGCGGTGGCAGCGGCGGTGGCAGCGGCAGCAGACGGCAGCCAAGCAGACGGCGCGCGGACCGTCAAAACACTCTCCACGGACAGCCCTAATTTCCCTGGTGTTAATGGCTCGGTTATCTCACCTATCAAATCACGGGGCCAGGCCGGGGGCCGGGGGCCGGGGGCCGGGGGTAGGGGCCGGGGGCAGGGGCCGGGGGGCAGGGGCCGGGGGCCGGGGGCCGGTTGGCGAGGCGACCCGCTGGAGCCGACGGCCTAACAGGGGGCTTAATAACAAAATGCGTTTTATTATTATATTGCCGAGGCTTTTGCTGCCTGCCGTGCCGCCGCTGGCCGCTGGCCTGGCCCCGCGCCCCGCTCGCCACACGGCGGCTTGTCGCCATTCCATGTTGTCGCATTTTGTAATCTGTCAGAACGAATTTTTTTTTCGTTTTTCTTCTCCATATGCTCCTGGGATTTTAGGATGATTGACAGGTACCCTCAGCACAGGGGGTGGCTAAATTTCGACACTCCTAGTCCAGATTCGGCAGGCTTTCAAAACTTTTGCTGACCAACACATCGACGCCGCCATGAGGGGCTGAGAAGCGTCCATCAATTATCGGAATCATATGGCTGATTAACGGGCTCGGCGCGCGGGGGGAAGTCCCGGGCATCACACACGCGGCCGTCAGCGGCCAACACACGACGTGTTTAGCAACCTGCTTTATCGTCACAGGAGATAAGGAAGGAGGCAAAAACTAATGAAAAATAACATCGGCGTTAATGAAAATGAGAAAATGTTTTCGGTGTGCGCGCGGCTCCGCTCGCGTGAGACCGCGTGTAGTAGTATCGTTAGTACAGCTGCTGGGGGGGAGGGGGGGAGAAAATGAGCTTCCGGACCGATAGAATAGCATTATTGGTTGTTCGAACACACCGACTAATCTGTTCGATCCGAATCGATCAACGAGCAGCAGCAGGAAGCCTCCCCCCCCCCCCCTCCCCTCCGGCCACGCCCCCTCCCCCTCCGCCCCATCTTCGCGCCTGATACGTCATCATTATCGTCGTCCCAGACAATCAGCCGCGGAGCGCGCGGGTCGGACAGTTTCTCATACCCGGTAACAAACGCTCCTCTCTGACACCCATCAACACCATTTGCATCCATCCTTCGCGCGCCCGGCGCTTCGTCACGTGACGAGGCCAATAAAAGTTAAACGCGGGTTAAACACACCTTGGTCGTCACACTACTGGTTAAGTGTAATCTCGGAGGCCTTTTCCAGCCCAGCGGGCCGTAATTACCCACCGATGATTTGGCCATTTTTATCGATTAACGGACGCGAGTCGCCGCCCGACTGCTTATTCTCGTTCGCAGCAGACGACGTCGACGGGGAGATTGGCAGGTTAGGTGACCTTTGCGGTTGATAAGGCCAGGTTGGTTGAGTCCGTCGGATCGGTCAGTGCGGCGCGCCATCAAAGGGACTTTCCCGCCATCAGTCCGCACTCACTTGTGTCAATATTCACAGGTCACGTGTGTTTCCACGGCCGCCTTTTGGCCCTGATAGGTTTTAAAACGGCCCCGAGTATCCGGCCATGCGAGCTGCTTCTAATGCTTTAATAATAATCGCAGACCCATCCCTTATTAGCCCTGCCTGCCTACCTCCTGGCGTACTACCAACCCCAGCCAGTGTAATTTCCTTCCTGGTCGGGGGGAGAGAGAGAGAGACAAACGCAGGGAACACGGCCGGGACGGTCAGTAAGAGAGAGAGAGAGAGAGAGATGTGTCACTGCGGACGCGGCCTGGCGAGCCCTAGGCCGCCCGGCCTGCATGGCAAACATTCAATTACTCTTGCATCAGGCGCGGCTCCACTGCGATGTCATTTATCACAAGGGTGAAAAAAAGTAATTCATAAAAAATAAAAAAACGAAATTCAACTGAACATGTTTTATAAAACTGT
The DNA here is from genome assembly GCA_038380765.1 of Odontothrips loti. Taxonomy (NCBI): domain Eukaryota; kingdom Metazoa; phylum Arthropoda; class Insecta; order Thysanoptera; family Thripidae; genus Odontothrips; species Odontothrips loti. The sequence continues at coordinate 8,789,556 of CM076255.1, forward strand.
ACAAAGTGCGCACAAAAGAGACTTAGTTCCGCAAATTATTGCGTACTAATCCGCGCGGACCTTCGCGGGATGGTTCCGGGGCAGCGAGCCGCACTCGCGCGCGGAAGGGGGCGGTGAGGTGATATGATAATCCTGAGCGCGCGAAAAAAAAGACCTAGAGTCCCTTATTATCACGTTAAACTTTATGAAGCGCGCCAAGCCGCAAACAACGACGAGCAGCGAGCGGGATATACGAATTTATACTCAGTTCTCACCTACGGCAGCGGCCCACCAACAACAGGTCCGCGCGGTTACTTGTGCCGAAAAAATGAGGAGAGGCGAAGGGCGCCTCGGGGGTGATTATAAAGTGTGTTAACAATCATAATAGGCAGTGGCGGCAGGGCGCATCTGGTTTCCCTCTGATTTATTAGGAAATTATGCTTTCCCTAAATGAGTTCTTATCAGGCTAGTGTAGTTGGTGGTGATGGTGGTGGTGGTCTGCATGGTGTGTGTGTGTGTGTGTGTGTGTGTGTGTGTGTGTGGAGAGGACGTTCCCTAACCTCACTCTGCGCACCATCTCGGTGCGCTACCACCAACGATGGCCTCGCGCGGCGTGCCGCTGCTGTCCTTGTCTTTCCCACCCGATGTCCCTCGTGGGTGCGAGAGAGAGAGAGAGAGAGAGAGAGAGAGAGAGAGAGAGAGAGAGAGAGAGAGAGAGAGAGAGAGAGAGGACTACGTTGTTGTCTGTCTCCTTGGAAGGAGAGAAGGCTAATAGCCCGCTGATGCCGGAGCCATCCGCCGAGGAACGAGTCACGGACTAAGCGGGGCTGCGTCCGAGCGAGAGGGAGAGGGACAGAGTGAGAGAAAGAGAGAGACAGAGTGCGTTTGGATCTGGTTTTAGAACGCAAGCGATACTACCTCTCTCTATCTCTCTTCCTCTCCCTCTCGCACCCGCGCACGACTCCTGCTGCAACACACGAGTCGTGGTCGTTGGTGCGATACATCGATCGATTACCGTCGCGCTACATCGATACGTACGGCGAGATATCGATCTGCCCAAATTCCCGCCCAATAGAGCGCTTTTTCGCGGCGCGGCAACTGAAACGCACCCAACCGCATTGCTTTGATTAACGGCGCGTAAGGCGGGGAGGAGATGGTCATTGGTCAGTGAGCCGGACCCTGTGACAGCGGGCGCGGCGAGCCAGTAAACACAAATCGATTTCTTGTGAGCCGTGCGTGCTTGCGTGTGTGTGCGAGTGCGTGCGTGTGCGTGCGTGTGTTCTCATTTCAGGCCGCCGTCACTGAGCGCTCTAGCTAGAAGGCAGCGGCAGCTACTAATTGGGAAAATTATAGGTGCGTCCCTTTCTTACGTGATAAACAAATACGAATAAACCGAGTAATAACTGGTAATTTCAATGTCGATGATGATTGCATTTTAAGTGGGTCCGGTGTGTGCGTGTGCGCCGAGACCTTCTCATTAGCCTAATAGTGTCGCGCCCCGGTGTATGCAGGCAACATTCCTTGCTTCATTAGGCCTCGCGATTAGTATAATGCGCCCGTCTCTAAACACACCCGAAAAAAAACCATACGCATAGGGAATCAAGAACGACAGTCTACTTTTCCGCGAGTTTTCGCGCGCCCTGCGGGAAAACGGGTCATTTTCACCCAGAACTATTTTTTTTATTAAGTTTCTTGGCGCGGGGTAAGTAGCCCCACGTTGGTGGCGGTGCGGGTGTTCTGGGCTTCCGGCCGCCAGAACGCCGCTGCTGCCGCTGCTGCCGCCGCCGCCCGGCCCGGCTTGGCTGTCCTCTGCACGCAAACGCCCCCGCCGACGCGCGTTTTCAAGAAAACTTGTGCTGCCCTAATAAAGCGGGGCAATTGTCAACTAATTCATGAGTAGATTCCCGTGCGCGATAACCCGCCATCACGGCAGCAGGCCCAGACCGGGCTACAGGAGAGTGTCGGGAGAAATTAAATTAAAACGCCGCGGTGCCGGACGACAACAGCTGTCCACAGCGGCGGCGCGGGGGGCACTCAGCCAATCCTGATTCAATGCTTTGATTTTTCTTGATTTTTTTTTTTAAATTTGTGGCATGAGTTACGACTTCCTATGTAACTTCTTTTTTTGGGATTCTGGAGTTGACCAAGGAGTTGACTGTTTAGTGATACGAATTTGCCATAGTTCCATCGGCCGGGTGCCCGGTCCGGCCGGCAGTCCGTGCTGCTTGCGTGCCCAAAACACACACAGTGGTCGCCGCCGCTCCTTCGGCCGCCTAATTGAAGTAACAACTTTGTGTGGAGGCGATTTAGGCAGCGGAGACGGAAGAAGAAGAAGAAAAAAATACGTTGGCAGCGAGCGGCAAAGTGTGCGACCAGGAGGGGCGTTTGCTTCGAAACACGCACCCTTTCTTCTCACTCCCTGCCCCCTCTCTCTCTCTCTCTCTCGCTCACTTTTTGCGCACCCATACTCGTGCTCAGAAATGCCAGTCGCCTTCATCGGAATTTTTATCGACAGTTTCGGCCGCGCGGCGAACTGCTGTACAAGGGGTGTGAAAACCTATGTAGGCAGCGTGTCAGCGTGTCGATGTACGAGATATCCCCACAACAGCACCGACGCCTCCAGAGGCGGGCAGGGAGGGACAGTCCTCGGCTAATGATCCCAATCGAGAAGAAAACGTAGGAAAGGGAACCCGAGAAAAATTGGGAAACAAAATCCATGACGTGTCCGTGTCAAGAAGCAGGTGCGAAATGTCTCTCTTTTCTCCCCCCCCCCCTCCCCCTTCCCGTTGCTGTACCCCCTCACACGCGCGCTGCCCGCTGGCGAGTCGGCGACATGCACACGCACACACACATACACACACGGTGTCGCTGGTAAAGTTTGATCTTAATCTGGAATCTTTAATTAAACTGTAATTAGTTTTGGTCAGCGCTCGGCACGGCTCGCCGGCCCGGCACCATCGCGCGCTGCCAGTTCCTGGAAGGCGAAGCCAGCGGCAGCGTTCGGCCACGTTATGAGAGTCGGTGGTTCGAATCCCACCCGAGTTTCTCGTTCCGAAAAGAAGTTTTTTTTTTTTTTTAAATAGCTCGACCACGTAGCTCGAAAACTTTTGAAGAAAAGTGAAGTAAATAAATTGTCAACAACAGAAATTGAAATCAAAAATATTTTAAGGAAGCAAGGCGTACAGAGAGGGGCGAGAGGGGGGCAAGCCGTTGCCGAGCGAAACAAAGAGGCACACAGGGGGGGGGGGGGGGGGGCAGGTGAAGGAGAAGGGGGCCACATCGGCGGAGTCACGAGTGTAATCACATAATCAAATTAGCTCAATTAGTTAGGGGCCAGGGGGGGCCTTGATAAGTGGGTGGGTATGGCTGGCCGCGCTGCCAGTCCTGCGTGCCCCGACAGAAAATGCAAATCGCGGCGTGTATAAGTGCGCTGCTGTTGTGCGCATTGTGAGTGCGACCTGCGGCAGGGACAACTGAGCACAGCCTTCTAGATAAGAGGACGAACCGCGGAAACCTTGTACAGCGTATGGAAGCAGCTGCTCAGCAGTTTCCATTGCTTCATTCATTGTTTAACTCATTCATTTTTTTTTTGATTGATTCGTTCATTCATCAATTCATTCATCAATTCATTCATTCATTCATTCATTCATTCATTCATTCATTCATTCATTCATTCATTCATTCATTCATTCATTTAGTCTTGATTCGGTCATTTTTCATTGATTAAGTCATTTATTCATAGGTTGATGATTCATTCATTCGAAGCAGAGAAATAACGGATTAACTCGACATGCAGAGTTATTACTAACCAACACGCTAGCACTTTGCTATTGCAGTTTTTAAAAACAAAAAATAAAAACTCGCCAAGGTCACAAACGCAAAAGAAGAATGAAACTTAAAGGGTTCCTTCCAGGAACAAAAGTATTGTAGGCGCCGGGGGAGCAGCCGGATCAAAAACAGGTTGTCGTTGTATGATTATTAATTTTCCATTCCGAATCTGGACCAAACCCCTGACGGGCCATTATTTTAACGCGCCGGACAGTAATAGATTGTAAATTAAATTTACGATTTCCCCGCTCTTTGTCGACAGAGGAGTGTTGGCTTATTGGGTGTCGTACAGTTGTTGTGTTTCCCGCCGGGGCTCGACCTTTTCTCCGGTCGGGGGCGCTTGGGGCGCTTGGGGCCCTCGGCACTGCCTCCCGCGATACCCCGGGGCCCCAGGGTCCTTTCCCCACGCTTGCCGCAGGGCCCCACAGAGGCGCCCCAAGGGCCCCGAAGGGACCGTACCTGTCCGATTCAATTAATTTATTGACCCCTACTCCGACTAATTTAAATAGAAATGAGGCGTTTATGAGCATGCGAGGTCGGGGCGCTAAAATAAACATGCGGAATGTGTGTGTGTGTGTGTGTGTGTGTGTGTGTGTACATGTGTTACTACCGCGCTGAACAGTTGTGTGAGTCTGCAGTGCCGTGTCGATTGCCGTATATATAAGATGCCTCGGAAGCCGAGTGGCATGTGTGTATAAAGGGGTTGGTTAACGACGCACAGCGGACTCAGTCATTCATCCAATTTACAGGACGATAAAAGTTAGAGATTCAGGTAACCCAAAAATTATGAAGAAAAAAAAAAGCAATTAAAAATAAGAAAAAACGGAAGGTTTCATCTTCTATCAGGAACGCGGACGATGTCGAGGCCAGACTGTTGCCCATAGACTATACACACACACACACACACACACACACACACACACACACACACACACACACACACACACACACACACACACACCAGTCACGAAAATCGGCGCGGCTGCTCTAACGCAAAGGGTTATGTTTAGTGTGTGTGCCCCCGAGGGACGGGCGTATAATTTCGGCGAGCGTGCGCCGCTTGTACTATTCCGTCTCTCTCTCTCCCTCCCTCCTCTCTCTCTCTCTCTCTCTCTCTCTCTCTCTCGCTCTCTCTCTCTCTCGTGCCCAATTGTCCTGCTCGGCAAACATTACAGTAAACACAGAGAGGCCAGCAGCGCCGGGGCGCAGGTCGTTCCATCGTCATGGTCTGGAAAATGCAGAGATATCCTTTCCCATTCGACGTGAACCCTTGGTGGCAGTGGTGGTAGGCGGGCGGCGGCGGCGGCGGCGGCGGCAGCAGCAGCAGCAGCAGCAGCAGCAGCAGCAGCAGCAGCAGCAGCAGCAGGGCGCTCCGCTCTCATTTACAATTCTAATGGCGCGCGCGAGGGCCCGGCCGTTAACGGGGCGTTAAACGTGTATCGCGCGACAACAAGGAAAGCGCGCCTGCCATTGGCGGGATGCGCCCCTGCAGGGGCCCTGCCGTGTGACGGCAGCCGGGAGCCCCGGCAGTCCACCAATCACAGTTGATAGTGTTGGAGCCAATGTCTCTGCGATACGTGCAAAATCATAAGTGTTATCACCTCATTCTAGAGAATGGGAAATTTTTCATTTGAAATTTTTTCCCAAGAGTTGTCGGTTCTGACGGGTTGTACTGGGAAGATTTCACGAAAACTTGAAAATTTTCAATAACATTTTCAGTCGAATCGAAGCACGCAGGCAAGCAATTTTTAAAATGCCGCACAGAATTATTTTTCCCTCTCCTTCTCGTGCGCGCGGGGGAACGGTCGAAGGCACTAATTGCTGCGTTTGGCCCACTCTGACGATAGAGTTAACATGGCTGGCGTGACGGGGGGCTGTTGGCCGCCCTGTTCCGTGTCCCCCGCAGCCCCCCGGAGCTGGGCTGGGCTGGGACCTTCCGCTTCCTAGCTGCTCTTCCGCCGCGCTGTGGACAACTGTCGTCATCGTCACCTCGGAGGAAATGCATCATGCAACAGCAGAGCGCACGTACGTGGGGGGGGGGGGGGGGGGGGGGGCGCTCTGCAGGACTCTGTCGCCGACCTGACCTACACACCTACTCGTGTTCCCTCGAGGGGGCAGGACATCGTATCGGGCCCCCGACCGCAGGCGTGTCTGCCCGCAGTTAGCGTTATTCGCAGGCCAACGCTAGGTGTACAGCAGCCGATTAGGCCGCATAGTAATAATCTGGGGTGCCCTGACACACTGCTGCAGCAGCTTATTCGCAGCGCGCCTGCCAACACCGAGGTAGGCAACCCGGCCGGCTGCGATGCGTCACGGGCCCGCACGGCCGGCGCCCACCAATCAGCGGCCTCATCACCGCGCGTCTCCGCCAATCAGCGACCTCCTTTCCTTATTTACCGCGCCATCTCTCGCCCACTTGTGCGCCACTTCAGCCCCGCGTCGCGCCGGTAAATTTAAAGCTGGAGGTGAAGAGAAAAATGCATGAATTCTGTCTCACCTGGATTCGAGCCTCAGTCAGTCCGATTTTCATGGCCAGCTCCTCTCTGCAAACAGAAAGAAAACCACCATGAGCTGGGGAAAGAAACGATGCGAAAACCTGAGCGCCACACGTTCGAAAAATTAATTTGAGGCGGAGCAGAGGTCTTGTGGGGTCATGAGAAATGGGAAGGCGAGTAAGGCAGAGAGAGGGGGGGGGCAGGGAGAGAAGTAGCACCTTCATTCATTTTATGAGCCTACAAAAATCACGAGCATCACACACACACACACACACACACACACACTCACGTGCAACACGAGTATTCAGTAGCCGAGGCGAGACCCCTAAATGGCAGTAAAAACGGTTAGTTTGCACTGTAACAGACTGTCTTCCTCCGGACGGACACACGGTGACGTGACGGGCCCATTCTCAAAGCCGGTGAGTACGCGCAACAAATTGTTTTCTTTTTTCTTTTCTCTTTTGCGAAAACTAAATGCAGCCAGAGCAAGGTTGGTGTGGCATAGTCTCGTCGTCGACGGCCTGCTGCTGGTCGGACCGGAGAGGAGAGGAAAAGTGGGCGGCGGTTTATGCGCTTTCATGACGGTTTTTACGACGGCAAAAATCATGTGTCAATACTGAGCGGAACATCCGTGTGTGTTCATATAATAGCAACAGAGTGTCGTGTGAAAGTAAAAGAGAGAGAGAGAGAGAGAGAGAGAGAGAGAGAGAGAGAGAGAGAGAGAGAGAGAGAGAGAGAGAGAGAGAGAAAGAGAAAGAGAAGACACCTGCACCGTACTGCCGGTGTCGCCAAGCAAACTACTGCGACCTTGTCCTTGAGGATGAAGACATACACACATTTACTTTTTGAAAAAAATATAATCATTTTTGTTTTCAGAGGGAAACAAAATAAATGTAAGAGAGCTTCGGAAATGAATTATTATAAATCAAACTCGTGCCAGGAAGAGCACTGCCACTCACGTTGGGGCCACCGTGGAAATGAGACCCGCTTCCACTCTCTCAATATTTGTAAAATCGTGCCGGGTATTTCACGCTCGACGCGTTATTCTGTAGAGTCGCACACACCCCGGCGATAAAATGGGAGATTTACGCCGCGCCGTTAAAGCGCGCCACTCCACGGAGGCCGCTCTGTCTGACTTTATTGGATGTTTCTCCAAAGGCACGCACACACACACACACACACACACACACACACACACACTCATGCACGTGCGTGGAAATCGCGATGAAAAAGCTGACTTTCGGAAGTTCAAAATTTTGCAATCAAGATCCCGGCTCAATCTACCGAAATAGAAGAGCCGGGGTAAAGAAAAAAGCCGCAGTGAGAGTGGCCAGAGGTGTGTGCACACGCTTGCACACGCCTGCACACGCCTGCACACGCCTGCACACGCCTGCACACGCCCGCACACGCCTGCACACGCCTGCACTGCTTGCACGCCGCCCAGTCCCGACCTAGCCGAGCCGGTTCCGGCGGATAGCTGCGCTTAGAGCGCTGGAAGCGCCCGATTTTGATTCCGCAAGGTGATCAACTAATTGCGTTGGTTATCTGAACGGACATTAATACGTGTCCCGCACGCACGCCCGCACGCCCGCACGCACGCACGCACGCACAGCGCACCAAAATACTGCAATTCTGGTCGTTCTCCGTTCTCCTCCTCCCGCGCGCGGAGGTGGTAAAACGAGATTTATTCGTGATTTAAGAAAAAGTAACTTTTACCTCGTCGCGCGAATTTGTTGCGTATCATTTTCGTGATCGTCGCCGGGGTCGTAAAAGCCGGCGGGTGGGCCGGGGCCTCCTCCGGGGACTCCGGGCGCCGCGCCACAGTCGCGGTGGCTCAACCTGCCACTCGGCGCCGCCGGCTCGTCACATCCCGGAGACAGCCAAGCGTAACACCCACCGACTGTTGTTGTCGTTGCTTTTTAAACGATTTCCGTCGTCGATGCGTGTGTTAGTGTGATGGAGAGAGACGGCGCATGAGCAGAGAGAGAGAGAGAGAGAGAGAAGAGAGAGAGAGAGAGAGAGAGTCGGACGGAGGCACCCTGTCCACGCGCGAGAGCGCATTAAATTGGTGATTCCGAGGGGTCCCCCCCCCCCCCCACACACACACACGGTCCATGTAAACCAGTTCCCTCGCGCAACAGTGTACGCGCAGCGCAAACATTGCCAGGAATATTTTTCTCTTTGGAAAATTTGATTTTATTTTTATTTTTTTTTAATTTTATTTTTGCTGGAGAATTATAGAACCAGGATCAGCGTGGGCAGTGCTGCTCGTGTTGTTGCATCGGACTCAAGAGGTGTTAATTGAAAACACAGCCGCCTAACAAGACGGACTTCTTTACAGGCCGTTTGAGCGGCGAGCCGCGGCCGGCGTGCTCTGTGGCATTCAGCGTGGCGTACGTCCGCGGTACACTGACTGAGGAGGAAGCAAGAATGGCTCCTCGTTAAAGATGAACGACGATGAAGAAGACACGGCAGGGGAACACAACGACGCAACTGACCCGCACCGCGCGGGGAGTCGGGTGTGGTCCCTGCGCCGGAATCATTTCAATGAGCGTGAACGCTATGAGCTGCTCGTTCAAATCTCATCACCGCCCGGCCCTCTGTGCGAGAGAGAGAGAGAGAGGGAGCGATGGCGGTGGGCCGCGCTGATAGGCGATTTGTCTTGCTCAGAATCAGAACGCGCGTCTCCTCTCTAATGAGTAGCAGCGTCGTCGGTGAACGTTGTTAAAAGAAAAGGATTATTAATTTCTGGGCCTCTGTTGATGTTGTTACGACGTTGCAACTGCAGCGTTTTACGATGAAACGAAAATGCAGCACAAGACTTTTTTGTTTTAAATCGCGCTTCAAGTTTTGCTGTAAAGAGAGAAGACCGGCTGCTCGGCGAACCATAAAAGCGGTCTGCTATCACGTGGCGGGCACCCACACGCCACGCGCCGCCACGCGGGTACGTAACGCACAGTTGTTGCAAAAGGCTGAGCACGAAAAGGGACACCCGTAAAGACGATTAATTCACGACAAGGCATTAAAGCCGCCGTAAAAGTCAATAAAAATGTATCTTACGATGACACTTCTCCGATGCGGCTGGGCGGGGCGATGCGGGACAGGTCGACATCACCGGCTTCGTTAGGGGTGAGCGCTTTAGGGCCGGAAGTCCATCCATACATTGTGGCGAAAGCGCTCCGCATTTGCTTTTTTTTTACGGTTGTTGAAACAATATTATGATTCTGGACAGAATGAAAGGAGAGAGAGAGAGAGAGAGAGAGAGAGAGAGAGAGAGAGAGAGAGAGAGAGAGAGAGAGAGAGAGAGAGAGAGAGAGAGAGACATGTGCGCCGGGCGGCAATCAGTCAGGAGGGACACCCACGGGAAGGGGCCCAAAGTGATCGGCACTATCCCATCATTAGCATGCAAAATCCAATTATCGCGTGTTCCGCAACGGGAACGGGTTCTAATCCCGGCGTAGCCCCGCTACTTTTTCTCCCTCTCTCGCGCGCCCTCCGTTCCACTTATAGAACCGGCGTCGTAGGTAATTCAGCAGCACCTCTCGAACGGGGACGACTCGCGAACGACATGCACGCGTGCCAATAAAACCAACTGTGGCATCCTTGCTGCGCATAATGGATTCCGATTCGGATTATCGGCAGGTGAGCCGCACTCTCTCCCTCCTAGTCTGCTTCCTCTTACCCCCTTCACCCCTGTCCCTTCCTTTTCCTCGGACAGTTCTCGATGATTGCAGCGCTAATTCCGTCGACAACTGATCGGTTAATGCTTTGTAATGTGACACCATGTTATAGCTCGCTCTGTCTCTCTCTGTCTGTCTCTGTCTCTGTCTCTCTCGCTCTCGCTCTCGCTCTCGCTCTCGCTCTCGCTCGGTCTCGCTCTCTTCTCTCCCCCCCCCCCCCCTCTCCTTGTCTCTGTCTCCTTTCTGACGGGGTGGTCAGGGAAGTCACCGTCACCGTAACCTCCATACTTTTGCTAATTACACATCCAGGAGAAATCCCCGCTGACTGCTGTGTATGCGTAATGACGATTGCCCCGGGCCGTGGCAGCCCGGCGCAGCAAGTTTGAAAACAACAAAAATATATATAAAAAATATAAAAAAAGTAATTGGAATACATGATTGGAACTGATTTTGAATTTGCGCGGCGTGCTGCCGCTAATCAGTGCGGCAGTGGTAACGAGATAACGAGACAGAGATTCGAGGAGTACAAAAAGAGAGAGATAACACGGACACCAAAAACAAAAAAATAATCTCCTGCTACGCATCGCGATGACGAAGACGATATATGGTGAGCGAATATCACGGAGCAGCAGTTACGCCGTTTCTGTCGCGTGTTTCTCTCTCCCTCCGCGCGCAGAACGCAACAGAAAACAACAACATAAACAAAACTATTTTTCGATCGCAAAAGAATTGCCGGGTAAATGAGGGCGCGGAATGCTGCAGGAGTGGCATCGTTAGCCGGGGCGGCAAAAACGCCGGACCGTCACGTGACCCGTCAGAGACACGTCAGAGACACGTCAGAGACACGTCAGAGAGCGCGCCGGCGGATTACATGCACTCGCCGCAGCCTTCGGCGCTATTTTGCGATTTTCACATTGAGAGCGACGATCAACTGTCGGGAGAAGAAAGTCAAATCGAATATAGTACTCCGGGGAAGCTCAGAACGGAAGTGAGAAGTCGTGAAGGAGAAGAAGAATGCAGGGGAAGTATGAGAAATCGAGTAATCGGAAACTCTGCTATGCCCTTCGATAATCACGCGATTTCTCATATTTTCTCCGGGATCCATCGTTACGACTTCTTACTTCCGATTCGGGCTTCTCCGGAGTACTCTATTCCGACTGAGTTTCGCCTCCCCCTCTCTTCTACCTCACGCCGCTTCTAATCCCCATTTGAATGAACTCCTGTTACTGCTGTTACCGCTGTACAAACACGATTTGTCTCCGCTCGCATACGTCACTGTTGTCATCGCGCGAGGGAATGGTAATGATGATGACGACGAAGCTCGCAGTAGCGCTGATGATGATGTCGCTGATCACATCTCGCTGATTGATGACAACTCGCCGGCGGCGCACGGTGTGTAGCGTGTGCTGCTCACTGTGCTCTCTCTCTCTCTCTCTCTCTCTCTCTCTCTCTCTCTCTCTCTCTCTCTCTCTCTCTCTCTCTCTCTCTCTCTCTCTCTCTCTCTCTCTCTCTCTCTCTCTCTGCCTGACTGGGGTGTGCGTTTTGCACGCGGAGAGGAAAAAAGAAAGGGGAGGGGAAACACAGTCGACGTTTGCTGCTCCCTGCCTGACAGCCGTGACACGAGGCCCAAGCCCACGGGGCAACATAACCTGACCGAGCCCAGCTAACTCAGCAAAAAGTGCAAAAACATTATCCCTTTTTCAGAATTCATTTTACATAGCGCTCTCGACTGAATCGGAATTCCCGACGCTGTCACTTCGCCATTTGAAGTTTGAACTCCCCCGACTCTCCCGCGCTTTGCGTGCTGCGATGCCGCGCTGCGCCCCGCGTTGAGATCCCCTCCCCGGTCGCCATGGCAACGGCAGTGCGGACGTTGGCAACGGAAGCGGCGCCCAGGCGCCCGCAAGGGCACCGCCCTGCCCTGCCGCAGTGTGTCGCTGTAGTCTGGCCCATCACGCCCCCGGCGACACCCCGGCGGCTGCTGATTGCGATGAGTGGAGGCTGGGGGGCTGGGGGCCGCTGGAGCCCGCTGGAGCCCGCTGGAGCCCGCTGGAGCCCGCTGGAGCCCGCTGGAGCCCGCTGGAAGCCGCAGGGTCCGGATGGAATGGGCTCCGCCGGGCCCCGCGCCGCAGCCGGCCAGGTCGGTCTGGTCTACCTGACAGGCGCCCGGCCCGCCGACTTTGAAGCCCCGCTCCAGGCCGCTCCAGGCCACTCCAGGCCCCCTGGAGACTTCCCGGCCGCTGTTGCTGGCCTGCTAATGACACCGGCAGGCATCCGGAAGGGAGACCCAACGGGTCGATCTGGTCACCGGCGGTAAGTCGCGTTGGGTTCGAGGCCCGCCGAGGGCAAGGCGCTGTACTGACCTGGTGAACACGTCGGGGTAGTGTGTCCGCGCGAACGCCTTCTCCAGCTCCTCCAGCTGGAAGCTGGTGAAGGTGGTGCGGTACCGGCGCTGCTTGCGTTTGGGCGGGAAGTCGTCGGCGGTGGCCGTCTCGGGGTCCGCGTCCTCGCCGGAGCCGGCCGCCTCCTCGGAGGCCGTGGAGGCGGTAGAGGCGGCGCTGCCGTCCATGAAGGGCGGCGGGCTGGGCTGCTGTGGCGACGCGGGCGACCGCTGCGGCGGCGGCGGGGGCCCGCTGGGGGCGGCTGGCGGCGCCGGTGGGCTGTGGGCCCCCGGGGGCGGCGCGTGGGCGCTGGAGGGACTAGAGGGGCCGCCCTCGCCGTTGAGGCCGCGCGTGCCGAGGTCCACGGGCAGCGAGGTGGACAGCCCTGCCAACAGGAACACGCCAAGGGGTTTTAGTTATGTACAGTCCATATATAATATACCTTATGGCTATATATAGGCGGTCGGGGGTGTCTTGGTCATGGTCAGGGACCGTCGGGGACGTACCTCTGTCGTCGTCCGGGTGCCGGCGGTGCATGCTGAGGTGCTGCAGGTGCTGCAGGTGCTGCAGGTGGGGGTGCAGGTGCTGCAGGTGCAGCTGGTGCTGGATGTGCGGCGGCAGGAGGTGGCCGTTGAGGTGCGGCGGCAGAGGCGGCGGGGGCCCCGCCAGCGCGCCGAGGACACCCCGGCCGCGGCCCCGGACCCCGTCGTCCTCCAGGAGGGCGGCACGGCCCACGGGCCCCACGGGCGCCACGGGACCCACGGGACCCTCCACCTCGGACACTCCCATGGGACTGCGCCTGTCCTCTATCTTCTCCTCTGCAAGCAGAAAGACGACATCCAGGTCAGACACGGGGAACATACGGCGCCTGCGAGGTAGGCAGCCACGGCACCTGCGTGCAGGCGTGCCGTGCGGGCTGGCCTACCCCGGCACTCGCAGGCGGTGGGTCAGTGGTGGGTACCTGTGGTCTGTTTGGTTAGGCGGGCGGTCAGCACACTGACAGATGAGTATGCGTGGAGAGACGCGTGACGAGGGCGGGGGGGGGGGGGGGGGGGGGGGGGGAGGGGGGCGCCGGCGGCCAGCGGCGGAGGAGGAGTTTCAATCAGGATGAGTGACGCCTGTGCCAGCAGCCGGCATCCATCAGGCTGACAACCGACAAATCGACGCTCGCGCGCGCTGCTCACTGCGCATGCGCACATAGAGCGAGAGAGGGAGAGAGACAGAAAGAGAGAGAGAGAGAGAGAGAGAAAGAGAGAGAGAGAGAGAGAGAGAGAGAGAGAGAGAGAGAGAGAGAGAGAGAGAGAGACGGAGATCGCCGCTGGATTGCGAGGTTCGTTCACCAATTACGTGACGCATCGTGGAGGGGCGGTGCCCCCAGCGGCCCCCGCCGGACCCCCCGGAGTCTCCACATCCCCCTCCCCCCTCCCCTTCCGGTCGTCCGCAGCCGGCCGCACCTACCGGCCTAGAGGCAACACCACCGCCACCACCACCACCACCACCTCCACTGGTTCGAAATATAATGCACAATTAAAAAGTCGTTATGTCCCCCAAGGCGCCATGTGCAGCGTCGGGGCGCCGGCAGGCCGCGTGTGCCGGGCAGGGCCCAGGCAGCGCGCAGGCAGGGGGGCCGGGGTCAGCGTGGCCTAGCGCGGCCTAGCGCGGCGGCAGAGGGGGAACTGCTGAGCAGCACAGCACAGCCCAGCCCAGGCCAGGTAGCGAACGAGCAGCGAGTTAAAGGATGTGGCTTCGGGATGAAGTCGTACTCGGCGTCCTGCTGCAGAGCGACGCGCGCGTGCGGTCGCGGGGGTAACAGCAGCGTCGTGTTGACGGCCACCCCACGGGGGCCCCCGGGGTCCTCTCCCTCGCCGTCGTCGCCATCCCCGATGTCTGGCACCGCGCTGACACGCCGTGTTACAAGCACACACGACAACCAGTATCTTTATTTTATCGAGGTAAAAAAAAAAAAAAAAAAAAACACTGGTCGCGTGAGGTGTGCAGGGAGTATTGCGTGTCATATGGCCCCCTATCACCCCTCGTAAGACACGCCAGGACCAACCCTTTGCCCCGATGACTGTACCGGCAGCGTACAGGCAGCCCCAAGAGATGCCCATACGTCTGCGTGGAGGCGGGGGGAGGGGGGGGTGAGACAGCAGCATGCCGAGCGGTGAGTCGGTAGGGGGGGGGGGGGGGGCGTGGCGGCGCCGTTTACAAGATGCTAATTTTGATAGCTGAGATAATTAGGATCTGATGCGGCCTGGCCGCGCGCCGGCCCTTGCCGCCGGACCAAACGAGTCCCGTGCGTATACAGTTCCGCGTGCTTATTCGCCCTCCTGCCTCGTTGGGAGAGCGGCCGCTTGGTGCGCACCTCGCCGCGCGCGCCTGCTTCGCTTCATTCAAAAATTGACAGAAAAAAAAAAGGAAAGAAAAAAAAAGCATGTGCAGATGGAAATAGCAGGGAAGGATTCTGCAGTAGACAGGGTCACTCCAACTAAGCGGACGTTTTGATACGGAAAGTCAATCCGTCGAGCAGTTTCGAGAGAATCGCATAATGGACCGGAAAAAAATAGGTCACTAGAAATAGTGGAGGAAAGCCAAATACTATCTATATATCATAATCTCTTTTAAATTGGCCTCTACGATAAAAATTCGTGTCGGGAGGCAAGATATTATAACAATGTGGCACAGAGTGTGAACTAGAAGAATGACCTGGCGAAGTACGAATAATCATATCGTACACACACGCACGCGCGCACACGCGTGCACACACGCACACACGGGTAGCGCCGCCGCACACAAAAGAAACACATGGGAAAAGTTAATTGTGCGTAGAACTCGTTTTGTGATGCGCTCAGCCAACACCTTTTCTTCTCATTCTTCTCCTCCTTCTTTCCTCCCCGATCTCTCTCCTTCTCTTCCACCCCCCTCGAATTTTGAGAGCATTTATTTGGATACAACTTCGAAGTTGATTACGGCGTGAAAAATTGGAGTGAACTTCCGCGACGGCTGCCACCAGGCGGGACAGGTTTCGGCTCAACGGACCGCGCGGCGCGAACTGCCGATCTATTTAATCGATCATACTAATCAATTACGTGATTAATAAGACAGCCTCGCTCGGCGCATAGGAAGGCGGCGGTCGGCACGGCAACTGCAGCCCGAGCCCCGTCCAGTTACGGGGCTATCGCCATCTCTGTTTCGATCTCTCGATCCCGCGCGCCGTTATTGGCAGTCTAAGTTGGCAGCAGCGTGGTGCCAATAATCACCTCTGCTGCTGCAACATTCGCTAATGAGCGACAATCATTACTGATGTCAGAGAGAGAAACGGATCTAGGCGGCCCTAAGGGCCGGGCAGTCGGTTGCTAGGCGACCAAGACAGCGGCGCCGTTGCCATGGCAACCGGGTGCGTAAGCAAGCAGACCACGATGAGTGTATCATTGCGGTAATGACGAGTCATGCGGGCCTACCGAAAAAAGGAAGGGTTAGGAGTGAGACAGCCGGTGCGGCAGCTGGCTGGGAGAGCGAGACAGAGAGAGGGTGGGGGAGAGAGACCGGGCAATTTGCATAATCTTCCGAAAGCGCGGGTAAGTGGGTGCATGTGCTTTCCTTTTGAATAAACACCACCTCCGCACTCCGTAGCTCCGTGTACTCACACCGCGCTAGTGTGGTAAGTGCCGCGGGACCTAATGATGATCGCCGCGGTGATGGCGGATCACGATTGTGCACATGAGAGAAACCAGGGCGAAGGGGCCAACTGCCGAAAAATAAAGGGGAGGGAAGAGGGGAGATATGAGTGCGGGAGGTGCACGGTAATTGTGTTCCCACTTAAAGCGCGCGTGGCGGAGGGCGAAGCTCTCAGGAAATGACAAAGTCGTTTCTGCCTCCGCGAGAACCGGAGCGTCATCAGCAAACCAACCATGGTTCCTCCTCGTTCGTATGCGTTATCTCGCTCCGCAAACAGACGCGAAATGGCAAAATGTTGCTATGTATACGTGTCGAACAATGCGTGTCACAGCGAGATTAATGTTATAAACACGATAAGGTAGGGCGCGGCAAAACATGACACGATGACCTCCTTGTGGTAGCCGCGTCCAGCTAAGCCAATAACATGTCACGCCCATGCAGCTCACCGCCCCCCTCTCTCTCTCTCTCTCCCCTCTGCCCGGTTTCCCTTCTGCTAACTCGATTATCTCCCGGGCGGCGCACGCTCTCTGTGTGCGGTGGTCCCGCAGGTCCCGCAGGATGCCCGGGATCGGCAGGGGTTCCCCGGTTCCCCTCGGGGGCCCGCTGCACGCACAGCGGTCGCGGTGCCTGCGTGCGCACGTGAATTGCACAGCAAATTGGCTTTTCGTAAGGTCCCTTTTCAAACTCAGAAAAGACAAAAAAAAAGCGAATTTTCATGGGGTTTTTTTTTTCATGAATAAGGTGTAAATATTCCGAAAAATATAAAATTCAACTGATAATTTTGGTGTTATTTTTCGATTTTTCATTGAAATTTTTCAATTTCTCTACGAAGAAATTCCTCATTTGCACCTCTATTCGGGAACGATTTCGGGAGGGCCTCCTTCGTTGGGGCGCTTTCAAATTAAGGCAACTTTGGTGGAAGTGAGGAGTGGCTGGAGAGCGCAGTTCGGATAAGGTGGAACGGTGCAGCATAGGGGCGACGAGGTTGGCAGCATGCTGGCGTCGCGGTGCGGGTGGTGGCGACAGTGGTGGCAGCCCTGACATGGGCGCCTCCCAGGTACTAATTACCTGCACAGCCATAGCATGTCATCCAACCTCACGGTAACAAGATGATGCGGGGAGGAGGACAGTCGTGGACATCGGGATGGGGGGAGATAGGAGGAGGCGGAGAGGCAGAAGGGGCAGATGAAGAAGGAGAAGAAGACGCCTCATTCCGTGAATAAATTTACTTTAAAATTAACTGGAGACTGACGGACAGGCAGCGGCGGGCCGGTGCAGAACGTGTCTAACTAGATAACTGTCTGAAATGCATCACACGAGACGTACCCGCGCCGCCGTACCGCCGCCGTACCGCCGCCGTACCGCCGCCGCGCGCATGCGAGCGCCTTCTATGCATGCCGGCGGACCGTTTGCAAAAACGTGTCAAGACCTCGGCCGTCTTACACTCTATGATAAGAAGGCGGTGGCAGACAAGTCGCGGTGTGTTAACCAAACCGCCCCCCGCATGTCCATGCAAATCATGTGTCTTGGGCAAATAGCCTTTTGTGCGCGAGTGAGGATAAAAATCGACGAATGAAGCCGCAGGCCTTGAGAACTGAAAGTTCAGACGGTTCTAATGAAGAAATGTAAAAATAAAATAAACTACCAAAGTGAAAAATTACCACCAGGTGGGTAATATCAGGTTCAAATGTACCGCGATGCATAACCGATACATAGCGGCGTCCACTAACCTGGCCATCACGTCTGCTACCAGGCGGCGAGAGACACGCAGCGAGAGAGGAGGGGGAGTGAGAGAGACAGAGAGACTATCAGAGAATGAGAGGCGCACCGGGAATAATAGCCGAATAATGGAAAGGGTTTAGATTGCCTGAGTGAGTGGTATCGTCCCTAGCCGGGTGGTCTGGATCTGGATCCGCCCCCTGCCTGAGTAGTGTACCCCGGCCACACCGCACGCACGCACGCACAGCGCCGTTGTCAGAGGCGGACAGATGAGCAACGCCTGGTGGCCCCTTGAGCCGAGGCCCGAGGCCCGCCACTGACCATGGCGGCACGTCAGGCGAAACGCACCGAGGAAAGCGAGAGCGGGGCAGGACAGCACTAAAACGGGAGCTAAGCAGGCCGGAAATTTTCATTAAAAAAAATATAAATGCGCGTAAATTACCTGCATGATCAGATGGCTACGAGGTTAACATTTAATTTACAATTCGCAAGCTTCCCTAGGATTTTCCTTTCCCCGTTAGCGGCGTCTCGTGTCTTCCGCAGAGCACACGCACACACACACGCATACACACACGCGCGCACACACACACACACACACACACACACTCGTAGTGATAGGGGAGCCAGCAGCGCAGTACAAGTACCCATACTACACACACGTACGTGTGTACACCGAAACGCTCTTTTTTCCCCCCTGCCAGAGGCGCGCGCGGGAGGTCACTTCCGGTCACTTCCGGTCCTCCGCAGGTGCTGCAAGGCGCGCGTGTGTGTGTGTGTGTGTGTAGGTGTGCGTGTGTACTCTAGCCGCCTCATTGTCCCTGCCTAATGACGCTTCAAGTCAAGCGCCCAACGGTTCGCGCTCGGCCCGCTGACACGGCCCTCACCACCCCATCTATCAGGACCGGCAGCAGCGGCAGTAGGCCGCGGTTCTTTTGATCTGGCCTCTGGTAGGAGAAGTGATGACAAAAAAAAAAAAAAAAAAAAAAAAAAAACTCATGAGAATCCTTCCTTATCGTTATTTGCGCATTTCTTTCGCACCCATATCCAAAACAGCTCAAGGAAAGAAAACATGTGTCAATTTATTGTCATTATTATTATTATTATTATTCATATTATTATTATTATTGCTGTTCCACTGAGGTATGAAAAACTGACAGGCGGTTTGACCGGTGCGCGCGTCCAGTTATACCTCCAGTTCCACAGTTTGACGTCCGTAACGTCATCAAACGCCACCACTCTTCTTTTTTTTTTCTGCCACCAGCAGCACCTGAATGAAAGCGAGTTGTGTGTGTGTGTGTGTGTGTGTGTGAGTGTGAGTGTGTGTGTGTGTTGGTGTGTGTGTGAGCGTGCTTTTTTTCCCTCCCTGTCTTGTCATACCCTCCAAAGTCGGTTACGCTGGTGGCATTTCCAGACCGCGAACCAAACGCGAACCAAACCCACGTGACGGAGTAAAACTCGGGGCAATGATACGTTGCTGGTTCGAGTCCCGTCGTACACGATCAAAAAGTCGTAGGAAAAAAAAAGCCACCCGTGGAAGCAACACTTGATAATGTGCGCATTCGCCGCGGTGCTCGCCATTTCCGAAGCTGATGGCTCCTGTCCCCTTTTATTCTCCGCGTTGCCCCGTTTTGTGAATCGATATCTCGACGTTGTTTCTTTTTTATGAGACTATAGTGTCTGTACTTTTTCCTCGCCGCTCATATTTCAGTTGTCGTAACATCGATAGGAAGTAGCCCGGGCGAGTTCCGTCATGTTCCCAGGTACCCGTCGTGTCATGTTGCCCTCCGGAGCTAGGCGTGCTCTAGCAGGTTAGGCAACCGTCGTGTATCTGCCATGTGCCTCTCGGGTAGCCCAGCCCGGCTCCTGCCAACACCACCAAGCCCCGTCCAGTTACAAGAAAACCTCAAACTCGTCCTACTGTCGGCGCCCTCTATACAGATGACAAACGGCCCCGGCGTCGTCGGGGAGAAGGCGGTGAGTATGACGAGGTGTTCTCGGCCGAGTGGCGCCTCCGTCGACCGGTCGGCCGCCGGGGCCTCCTCAACGGCAGCCTGGTCCCCGGCATGACCCCCCCCCCCCCCCCCCCCCCTCCGCCCCCCCAGGCCCCCCTCCGCCCCCCCCCCGGCCCCCCTCCGGCCCCCCTCCGGGCCCCCGACCACGGCCGATCTTTGGCGCCTCGAACCATTAACCTCTTTATTGTCAAACAGACCAAGTCCATCAGGGCGCCGCCGATAGCCGATAGCCGCCAGACGGAAGGGAAGAACCGCCCGAATGCTGCATCAGGTTTGCAACACAAGAAAATTAAAAAATAAAAATAAATTCCGACGGTCCGCGCAGCCGACTGCATAGCCCGGCCCGGTGCTGCCCGTCTTGCATTTCCGTGGTGCTCTACATAATTCTGCGCAGTAACGACGCCGGGGTGGAAATCTGCGTGTGCGATAATATGCTGACGAAGGTGTTAATGCGATGGTCTACAAGGGAGCCAAGTATTAATTTACATCCTGAGTGAGGGAAGGGGAGGGGAAGGGAGTGGGGATTCATTTAAAAGTTCGCGCGCACCCTGCGACTGCCCTCGGTGTACTGCTGTACTGTGTGTGTGTGTGTGTGTGTGTGTGTGTGTGTGTGTGTGTGTGTGTGTGCGTGTGTGTCTGACGAAAGCTTTTAGGGCCCGGGGACACACAGACCGGGTCCGTATGAAGCGATAACAGTGTCCGAACAGCTCGTCCAGACGCGAGCGGACAAAATCCGAGGCGACATGGACAGAGAGGGCTTCCCCACGGCCCCATGGACTCCGGGAGGCCCCCGCAGCTCATGGCGCCACCTCCTTTTATTTTCCTCCTCCTCCTCCTTCTCCTTCTCCTTCTCCTCCTCCTCCTCCTCCTCCTCCTCCTCCTCCTCCTCCTTTTTCCCTTCCCAGAAGCACAAAGCCATGAAAATAATGTACGGAACGAGCGCGAAAATTACATCTCCTCGTCGTCACTTAGTTTGCAGCGTGCTTTACCGCGCCGAGAGGACATTCCTGCTGCGTCCACACTCTTTATCGCGCGATATTCGCACTTCGCAGTGAAAACACACGCGCGCACAGCGAGAGAGAACACCTGCCGCGGAGACACCTGCTGTCGCGATTCAAAATTTCCCGCGCTGTGCGCTGGAGGATAAACTTCTCATATCCCCGGCTTAATGCCCCCCGCTGCTGTTGTTTGTCGATGTGTGGCGGACCGCCTAATAGTGGTCCCGATCAAGATTTAAGGTCCCGAGCGGGGAGAGGGGGGGGGTGAAGGGGGGGGAGCACAGCGGCGACAAAGCTGAGGAGGGAGGGGGAGGGGGGGGGGGAGATGATAATTTGTCGCCAGAGGTGGCGCGCGGCGTCGGCGGCGCTCAAGGAGGAACCCTTTCCTTTTGTGTGCCGGCCCCGCCGGGACCTGGGCCCCCTCTGAGCCCGGAGGCCCCTGGGCCTGAGCGCCAGCCGTCTGGGGGGCGGCGGGGACGAGAGAGAGAGAGAGAGAGAGAGAGAGAGAGAGAGAGAGAGAGAGAGAGAGAGAGAGAGAGAGAGAGAGAGAGAGAGAGAGAGAGAGAGAGAGAGAGAGAGAGAGAGAGAGAGAGAGAGAGAGAGAGAGAGAGAGAGAGAGAGAGAGAGAGAGAGAGAGAGAGAGAGAGAGAGAGAGAGAGAGAGAGAGAGAGAGAGAGAGAGAGAGAGAGAGAGAGAGAGAGAGAGAGAGAGACAGAGAGAGAGACAGAGAGAGAGAGAGAGAGAGAGGTGCCACCGTTGATCACCACAGCAGCTCGACATGTTCATCTTCTCGCTCCAGAGTGATCCAGGTGACTTTTTTCTGTCTGTCTGTCTGTCTGTCTGTCTGTCTGTCTGTCTGTCTGTCTGTATGCCAGCCTAGCCGAATGGCCGTCGTCCAAGCAATATAATAACGCTCTGCTTGCTTCTGCGCGCGCGCGTGCGTGCGTGCGTGCGACGCAGGGTGTGACACCTGTTGGTACGGCAGCCATTCGCTACCGCTATAAAGTCATGCCGTGTGTACATTGTAATGTCGCACTACGAGACGTGCTGCTGGTTCATAAACACGCGGACACGCGCGCACACACACACACACACACACACACACACACACACTTTGTATTTATGGCCTGACGTCGTGTACCCCTCAGCACACGGTGTTTGCTTTGCGCGCCATATTCAGAGCCGCGGTGGGAAGGGAGTATGCGAAACGACGCGAAAGATGAAAAATTCAGAGCGCAAGACGCTTTTGCAGCCGCCGAGCCCGCCACGGGACAGCCGCGTGCAGTGCGGGCTTGCCTAGCCGGGGCTGGTCAGGCGCACTGTGGCCACCCGCCCATAGTCTGGCCCGCGGGACACCAGTGCTGGGCGGGCTTGCCTACCCCGAGCTGGTAAGGCGCTAAAGCCTAAGCAGCGTAAACAAGACGCAGCCGCCTCTACGCGGAGGGGGGGGGGGGGGGGGCAACGACAACGAGTAAGCAGCCACGCCGGCTTGATTTCGATCATGTTTAATAATCATATTGCGAGACGACGAGATAGAGATATATTAAAAAAAAGAGCAAACAAACGACGACAGCATTTGTCTCGCCTGCTACATTTCCCAGAGAGAGAGAGAGAGAGAGAGAGAGAGAGAGAGAGAGAGAGAGAGAGAGAGAGAGAGAGAGAGAGAGAGAGAGAGAGAGAGAGAGAGAGAGAGAGAGAGAGAGATCCGTGTCACATAATTGGCCCGCGCAATCACGGAGTAATACAGCAATTAGACTATCCGTCACAATGGCATCTGCGGCATCTGCAGCGGGGTAGCGCAGCGGCAAGGGGGCAGGAAGTGGGCAGCAATGAATACACGTTCATGACGATGACAGACGCAAATTAAAAAGTAAACGAAGCGTGCGAGGCGGGGGGGGGGGGGGGGGGGAGGGGGGGGGGGAGAGATCCGCGAGAGAGGCGGAGTAGAACGACGACAGGTTATTCCTCGTTTTTCGCGGTCGCCGCGGAGTAATATTGTGACGACGATTGTGTTCTCCTTTCGGAACCCCTTCCGCACGGAGACTTAAACGCACGGAGCGTTCGGCAGTGCCGCGGAAGAGTTCGTGTTGTGAGCGACAGCCGTCCGCGAAAGTAGATCCCGATCAACCTCTGCATCGCTCTACGACCACTCTGTGGTCCCTTGCGAGCGCCCCCTGGCGGCGCGGCGGCGCGGCTTATCCCGATTCGACTGTCAATACTGCTGCGAAGGGAGTTCCGAGCCGTGTCAGTAGCAACTTACGTAATTAGCGCTAATTAACAAACGTAAATTACACGTGTAATTACTCTCGGGATAATTATGATCAGGGGCTGGATGCATGTGCATGCGAGAGAGTGCGGGGAGGGGGGCGGGGCCGGCGGGCGGGAGAGAGACAGCAGGATGCTAAGACACACACACACACACACACACACACACACACACACACCGGACTTGTAAACTTGTGAAGTAGGGACTACCGTGACGTGCCAAGACGGTCGAGTTAGCCGCCAGCAAACAATAGCACACCGCAGAGCCGATGTTCCCACCTGTCTGACTGCTCGGTTCTGTCAAAGTTTTGGAAAGGTTTTCAAAAGACAACCGCGAGATTGATTTCACGGTCCGAAACCTACACCCGTGTGGTGACGACGGCTACTCTGCTTACCGTCTTAACCCGGAGGCCGGAGACCAGAGTGCGGAGCCCAGAGCCCAGAGCCCAGAGCCCAGAGCCCGGAGCCCAGAGCCCAGAGCCCAGAGCCCGGAGCCCAGAGCCCAGAGCCCAGAGCCCGGAGCCCAGAGCCCAGAGCCCGGAGCCCGGAGCCCGGAGCCCGGAGCCCGGAGCCCGGAGCCCAGAGCCCAGAGCCCAGAGCCCGCTGGGAGCGAGGCGTGTCACTTCAGACCGGCCCGGATCATCTCCGGCTACCGGAGTTCGGTCTGAGGACAGCAGAGACGCACCGAGGGCTTTCGGTGGCGTCACGGCCCGGTTGAGGCCAGCACTGCCTCCACTCCCCGATCCATCACGCATGAGCCAATTCATCGGGGCGACAAAACCTGCTCCCGATTAAATTCTGTTGCCGAGGCCTGTAATTAATTGGAAGACGTACGGCTGGTCGGCGGGGAGGTGTCGGGCCTGGAGGCCGGAGGCACCGGAGGCACCGGAGCCCGGGCCGGCGGTGGCCGATGGGATCGGTGGTTAGCCCGTGATGGACTTTATATTAACTCACATCGCATTAACTCGTAATGGGAGTGGAGGCAGCCGAGGCACCCGCACCGACTCCCGCCAGCCAGGGCCCCCACACTGCCGACGTGGGCGTTAACACGATCACAAAAAAAAAAAAAATATTTCACATTCTGATTTTCAAAAAGTGAGGTTAGTTTTTTTTTCCCTCCTGGAGAAGAGCACTCCGGCTGTCACTTTGGTCCGCCGCAGCAGACGACGACGGCGCCGCCGGCGGGCTGGCAGACGGACAGACAGACGGACAGGCGGTCGGACGCCGTATCAAAACAAGAGGGACACCCTCCCTAAGTGGGTGATACCCTGGTGGCAACACAGCCATAAAAACCTGGATGTGATTCGCGTATACGCTGATGTACTACGGTCCGTCGTCCGTGCCCGAAGCCCCCCGGACCCCACGCGAAGGTCGGCAGGCAGAGCGAACGTATAAACAAAGCCAAAATTCGTCCAGTTTTTAGAGCAGCCCTTCATTTTTTTTAAATTTGTTTTTCGTTCTGCGTAATTGGCTACACTAGTCGAATTCTTCTGGTTACAGGAGGCAAAGGCTCATCTTTTGCAGTCTCTTCCGCTGGAGGCAGAGGGCAGGGACATCTGGGGCTGGAAGCTCTCCAAGCGATCGACTCCAGTTAGCTTGGTTGACTCCCTCATGGAAATGAAGTCCTGTGGGGCAATCCATCCACCGTACGCTACTCTCTCTCTCTCTCTCTCTCTCTCTCTCTCTCTCTCTCTCTCTCTCTCTCTCTCTCTCTCTCTCTCTCTCTCTCTCTCTCTCTCTCTCTCACACACACACACACTCTCACACTCCGACCAGGGGCCGGCTGCTGGTATCATATCAGGCGTTCGTCTTGTCACCTAGCCCGTCTACTTTCTGTGCCGCTATAGCCGCTACTTCCAGCATGTAGGCTATTCGCGTCAACATGCGAAGAATAAGTGACCTGCGATGCGTAGGTTCGAATCCTCTCGCGGTATGACGCCTTTTTTTTTTATTTGTTCATAAATAAAGTGTTTTTGTGTGTGAGCGAGAGAGAGAGAAGGAGAGAGAGAGAAAGGGAGAGAGTGAGCGAGAGAGAGAAAAGGTTGATCCGTGAGCAGAGGGATTATACGGGGCTTTTAACCCAATAACACTCCCATGCCATCAAGGTGGAAAAGGTAATGCAGAGTCCGTGTTATCAAAGGATTACTCCCGGGTCCGGGCTAACGCTCGCGCGCATCGAGAGGCAGAATCTCTCTCTCTCTCTCTCTCTCTCTCTCTCTCTCTCTCTCTCTCTCTCTCTCTCTCTCTCTCTCTCTCTCTCTCTCTCTCTCTCTCTCTCTCTCACTCTCCTTCTCTTTCTCTCTCTTTCGTTCGTCTAATGGGGGGCCACCGCGGGCCCGCCGCCCGCCACAGGCACGCCACACAGCAAACTGATAACCCCCCCACAGCCCGGCGCCAGTACAGCCACGCCGCGCCACGCCACGCCACGCCGCGCCACGGCGGCGACGCGTCGGCCAGCCGGAGGGGGGCGCCAGGAGGGGCGTAAAGTCGCGTACGCCCCCTGATAGAGACAGCGCCACCGCCGCTAGCTTTTAGCGGAGAGGATAGCGTATCACGGGACCGGAGCCCAAGGTTCGGGGTTCGAGTCCCAGCGTGGTAGCAGACATTCCCTCACACTTATTATCACTTCCAGAGAAATAAAATCAAGTACACTTTTAAAAAAAAATTGGAAAAATTTTAGCGGAGTTTTTTCACGTCCGAAATAATTCACAAAATATTGGTCACCCACAACAACAACAAAAAAAATAGTTGAGTCACTGGCGCTTTTGCCAATTTCTGGAGCCCATTTAATTTTTCTGAGAGTGTTCTTCGGCGGGTGTATATTTCACATTTCGCACCGTTTACGTTATCGCGATATGGCGGTAAGCATCTCGTCATTCTCGCCCCACTTTCCTGTAGAACGCGCCCATTAAAAAATTATATTCACTGCGTTATGCGCTATGACTGTCCTTCTCCTCGCTCACCCTCTCTCCGTCCCTCTCCCTGCAAGCTCTATGCGGTGAGCGCGCACGTGAGGTTTTTACCTATTTATCATGTTTTCCAATTATGCGCGCGCGCGCGCCTCTTGTACACGACTCCAATGGAGGAGGGATAGAGAGGAAGGATAGGCGGAGAGATAGGGAGGACAAGGATGGAGAGAGGAAAGGGTGCGCGAACGTGCGGGAACGCGGTAAGTACTAGCGGTAAGATGGATGCAAGGAGGCGAACGTAAGTGAAGGTTAAGACGCAGGCGGCAGCGGCCAGGCGCGCACGCAGGAAGGGAATCGAACGCATTTCTCGAACGTGATGCACCCAAAGCGCGCGCACATTATCCCCGCGTCTCTCTCTATCCTCCGATCAGCCGCATCTCTCTGTCTCACTAGCAACAATTTAAGGATTAAAAATGTTTAATCCATAGAATAAATTGATAAGATGAAATTTTGCCCTTTTTTTCCTTTTTTTTAAAAAAAATTTGTTTCAGTGCAAAGGTTTAATAAGACAGAGCGACGAGGCGTAGAGTTATTGTTCGTCTGTGATTTCCGCGCACCTTCTATACAAGGCGGAGTGTGAGAGTGGGGGCGGGGCGGGCGGGGCGGGCGGGGCAAAAAGTGCGCACGCAGATGGTGATTGTCCCTGTGCGCGCCCACGCCTCCCCGCGCCACGCCGTGCCACGCCGCGCCACGCCGCACCACGCCGCGCCACGCCATGCCGCACCGCGCCGCGCCATGCCGCACCGCGCCAACGCAGCGCCGCCATTTTCAATCCAATTACATGACGTATGATCCTCTCCCACCGTAATAGGTTTCAATTACAACGAGCGCTGCACTGAGTGTCGGCCGGGGGCGGCCCGGCGTACGACCCGGACCTCCGCAACCGGAATCGTGTTTTATTTTTATTTTGTTCAGAGAAGGAGTATAGAAACGACAAAAGTAACTAAAATTCCATTCTCTGTGAATTTGTTTTTCCCCGGACAATTCCTGATTACTACATATGAAAATTTTAAGAGGGATTGAGATTTAAAGTAGCTGGTTATGATGTTTAGAATGTTGCGCATGCGTGCAGACCACGCCGACCCTTTGTGACTCGAGGCGAGTAAGTGTCCCGCGATGTGAGAGAGGCAGGCGACAAAGAGAGAGAGCGAGATAGAGGGGGAGGGGGCAGGAGGGAGAGAGACGGTGGTAATCGATAGGTCGATGCTCATGCATAAGCCACCAATCACGTCCAAAGAGACGGCGGCGCACACAATGCCGGCGGGGAAAAAAATCGCTTTTGAAACTGAAACCGTATTATGACTTATATACAAATACAGGACGTGAGCGATCGATTGGCTCTTGATGTGTGTCGCTTTTGTGTGTGTGTGTGTGTGTGTGTGTGTGTGTGTGTGTGTGTGTGTGTGTGTGTGTGTGTGTGTTGAATGGGGGTGTGAGCACAGGGAGAACTGGCGTTTACCGCGCGCCTGTTGGCAAATAACACACACAAACAACTCGAGGCGGACTGTCGCACGCGGGGTGCCTGTGAGAGCACATAATGCAAAACAATTGGACGTGAAAGTGATACACGTGACTAGCGTACCCAGAACAAGCAGACGTGTTTCTTTGATCTGGATCAGCAAAGTAAGCGCGGCTAAAAGGGGGACGGATGAATAAGAGAGAGAGGGCACCGATCGGGATTCGCGCGGGGCTGTGAATAAAAGAGCACCCGCTGTGCGCCTAAATAAATACAAGCCATCTCCGCAAATAGACTGCGATTCTGCTATGTATATATATATATAAAGGCGCGGGATTTTGACATTTTCATTATTAGAAAGTTGCACAGACATGACACCTTGCCGTTTGAACACGCTGCGAGGCCTCCGCGCGGCCGCAAAGCGCAACATTCTGCCAGTAATATAAGCAGTTAAACTGCGCACGGCTCGAAAAGGTAACGTCAATGCCATAGTCCCTGTGGCACTACGACATCGCACTACTGAATCATAATTTATATTGTATTAAAACGGCGCCAATGCGGAGAACAGGTGCGGCTGACGATCGATACATAAAATTCTCAAATAACTGTCAATGACATCCAGTGCACAATTGCCCGGCCCGGCTCCGACCATATTCTGCCGTTCGCAGATGTACTAACTAGATAAGGCGGCCAGGTTTTACAGCCCGGCTGACGGCGCGCGCGCGCAGTAAAAGGTGACAACTGCGCGCCGCGATTTATTGCGCGCCTCCCTGCAGTGTCTGATTCACGGTACGGTTCTGCCCGCGTCGATCGCCGATGCAGGCGCCCGATACAGTGAAACTAGTGACAGTCCGACTCACCTTGGGGGTGGCTTCCCGTCACGGCGGTCAGCACACGGAACACATAACAACACTGAAACACTTTGAATCACTTGTCGCACAGCAGCAGCACATCCACAGCTGCAGCAGCAGGCCAACTCACACACACACACACACACACTCACACACACGCACACACCATAAAACGCGCGCTCTAGCACGTGGGCGAGTAACACATAAAACGCGTGATATATCGAACGGGTCAGAAGGGGAGTGCGAGAGAGACAGGGCGGATGGCGTGCGAGCGGCGCGGGGCGGACGCACGGAGAACGCGCACTACGATGGGCTCCGCTCGGGCGCCAAGCACAGACTGATGTCCCGGCCGCCGCTATAACTCCTCGGCCCCCCCCCACCACCGCCCCCCCCCTCCCCCACTCCTACCCCCACCGCCGCGCGGCCCCCACCACGGCAGCCGTAGCCCATCGCGCTGGGCGTGGCCATGGAAACCGCGCCGTGGCCATGGGGGGGCGGGGCCGGGCGGGGCGGGGATGTCCACCAGGGCGCGACAGTTTACAGGGCATTAGGGATCAAGACCTTTTGATTTCGGCGATGAAGCCGGACGACTGACTCCCCCCTTCCCCCTCTCCCCCTTCCGAACCTGGCTAAAACTGTCGTGTTCAGGTCGTGCTTGAGGCCCGCTTAGCTTCTCTGTCCACTGCTGCACTGCTGTTCCAGCGCGCCGTCCCCACCCTCGACCACCTGGCGAGCCCACGACCTTCCCTACGCTGCCGCGACACAGCGGAGCGCACAAAGTAGTTGTAACGAGATTTGATGGCGTGTGGCGGTGTTGCTACTCCTGCCTTGGCGCGTCACTTACCCGACAGGGGGTTGCTGTCGTTGCGAGGCGTAATCACTCACGGGCAATTGATGAAACGGATGTTATTGCGATACAATTGCCGCGTGATTGTTAGAGGCATCCATCAGCCTACATATATATATAGCGTGGCGTCTGCAACGGCAAGGCTGTCCAACATGCACCCATTGTGACGGATGTCACCAAATTGGCTCACTTACGGACTTCCTCTCTTTCATATTTTTTTTTTCGCTTCATTACTAATGACCGCTCGCGCCGGTCACATTGGCCGTCGATTTGATATCATCGACGAAAAGACAATCGAGCGGATGCAGAAGGTCGAAAAAAAAAGTGATGAGTTTTGTGTTTTTAAGTTCATCCTTAATGTTTTAAAGGCTTTTGGTTGGTCACGATTCACGGTCCTGCCGGACTAAATAAAAAAGGGTTTTAATTTCACGCGCATTTTGCCTTATTAATTTTCTACTTATCGAGTCCTGTAGGACAAGAACTGTAGAGTCGAGAAGAAACGAACGTTATACATTAAAGAAAAAAGTTCAACTCTTTCTTTCCTTTTCCATACATGTAATTGCAGTGAGGCTCTCCCTGCGCATGACCGCATCCGAAAGTAAATCAGTCCGTTTGTTGCGTTCCGCTGCGCGTACACGTAGAGCGTATACGGCGTACCGAGCGGACAAACGAACGATCAATTTCTGAAATTACTCATGAGGGACACAAATCGGGGCCCCCATGGGACCGCCACAATGGCCAGGGAAGAGCCAAACACACACACACACACACACACACACACACACACACACACACACACACACACACACACACACACACACACACACACACTCAGGCCGAATCAATTTATTCAGGGTTTTATTGAAAGTCTCGCAGCAAAATAGATTAGATTAAAAAAAAAAAAAAAGCGTTCTGCCCCATGACAATTTCTTCTTTTTTTCAGCTCAAGAGCATCTGGAGTATGAACGAAACGAAAAAATCCAAAAGAAAATCCGAAATAAAATGCGGGAGATTTTCTTTCTTTTAGACGGAATGAAATTGTTCCTCCTATTTGATATGTGTGGGTGGGAGAGGGTGCCGTCGGGCCATCATGTAATTGCGACATTACGACCCAATTACCAGCCATTACTGCCGGATTCAATCCCCCCGCCCCAAAACGTGTCTCGCATTGTCCCCTCTGTTTCCTCTCTGTGCCTGTCTGTCTGTCTGTCAGTCTGTCTGTCTGTCTGTCTGTCTCTCTCTCTCTCTCTCTCTCCCTCCCTCACTCGTTCTTCTTTCCTCTGTCCTGTGTGACGTTCACGTCCTAACTATATATAACCATGAGCGCCTCGTTCTATTTTTGTGCGAGTGCTTGTCGCCACGGCACCCAACTCATCACCATGATCTATCAGGTGCCTTCCGAAAATGTGCTGTGTTCTTTTTTCTTTTTCTTTTTTCTCTCCTTCATGGAGGCCGCGTCGTGAATGAGGATCACATCACAAGGCTAGGCCACGCCTAATCAAATTTGTGGCTCCTGGCTGTGGAGCGCGCCTTAGAGCGGGCCAGCGTGCCCTCGGGGCGAATATCGTCGTGTTTTCGGAAGGCCGAGAGAAGTTTCCGAGAACGCTCTTTCGACGGGGACGCCGCCGAAATGGGATACGTTGAGTAATGACTCCATCATCGAGCGATCGCTTCGCGCCTCCAGTGTCCCCCGCGCTGTCTGTCCCCCAGGCTGCATAAGCAAACCGTGACCAAAGCCAAGTCATTACACTGACCGGGAAAATTAATTTATTGAACAATAAACTTTTTACCTTCGAACATAAGCAACTTTTGACTTAACCGCAACGTGCTTGCAAAACGCCGCTTGTAAACGGCTGCTATAAAAATAATAAGGAAAATAGTTGGGAGATAATAAAGTGTCATTTTTCTTTTCTTATTTTTTTTTATCAGTGCAGCCCGATGACAAACCCAATTTGCATACCACCATGCCATGGAGCAGGTCGGCTGGACACATAGCCGGGAAGGCCGCTGCCGCCATGTTGTTGTGTATCGATGCACGTACGAGAGAGGCACGCACGGAGACTGCCAGTAATTGGATGAATCACTTCTCGCGTGGCGTGGCGTGGCGCGGCGTGGCGCGGCGTGGCGGGGTAATGCAGGGGTACGTGACGGTCTGCCCTCCCGGACTGGAGGGTTGTGAGCTCACACGTTCCGTTTGGAGAATCGGTGCGGCAGAGCGGCAGGGCGGCGGGCGGCAGGAAATCATTTTCCACTCACATCGTGTACATACCGTTCATTTACCGAAATGAGATCAATTTATCAGTTTTTTGTTCCTCTCTTTTATTTCGATACATTTCTCTCTGGGGCCGGTATGGGTGCTGTGTGGTTGTTGCAGTGGGTCATTTCAGGAAGAACTTGACAAATGTAAGAAAGGAATCGCAAGAACATTGAAACAGGATGCCAAAATGATCACGAGATCTCTAGCATATTCTCTACACACCGCGATCGTGTTTTTCTTTTCTGAATAATTCATACTGCCGAGCTGTCTCTGTTTGTACACTACATTCCCTTCTCTCTCTCTCTCTCGGTCTCGGTCTCTCGCCGTTTCTCGCTCCTTCTCTTTCTCTCTTCTATATAATCCTAATTCCTCACACACGCACACGCACCGGGAACATTTACAAAAGCGTTATTCGTATCAATGACGGCCGGTGCCCGCCAGTGCCCGCCAGTGCCGCAGCGAGTGTGGGTCCCGTAATGACAGACGGAAAAACGCAGGTAATGCTTCTAATGACAGGCTTCGCCGAGCTGCGCCGGGCCGCACGGTGCATGCCGGGAACACAGCGATACGTGCGGAGGCTGCGTCTTGGCAGCGCCCAGGCAGTACCTGGGCTCGTAGGCGCTGCACGGGCCGTGCCGCCGTACCGGAGCAGACGACGGATCCAGTGATCCAGTTGGCCGTGCCAACTAATGCGATTTGTGGCTCTTTATACGAGAGGCCGGCCGGCGGAGAGAATAGAGTACTCCGGGGAAGCTCAGAACGGAAGTGAGAAGTCGTAACGAAGAAGAAGAAAGCTATGAGAAATCGAGTATTCGAAACCCCACTTGCGTTCAAAAATCACGCGATTTCTCATATTTTCTCCGGGATTCTTTTTCTTCGTTATGACTTCTTACTTCCTATTCGGGCTTCTCCGGAGTACTCTATTCGTCGTCACCACCACCCCCACTCGCAGAAGCCCACTGTCCGCTCGTCCTCCCAGCGCGCGACGCGACGCCGTTGTTTGAAATTCTTCGAGTTATGACGGCCTTCATTCTCAGAGCGCTAAACGCGAAAGTAATAAAACGATCATCAAGGTAATTTGTCCACGGCGCCCCCACTAGGCCGGAGCGCTTGAGGTGTGTAGCATACA
Organism: Odontothrips loti; assembly: GCA_038380765.1. Lineage (NCBI taxonomy): Eukaryota > Metazoa > Arthropoda > Insecta > Thysanoptera > Thripidae > Odontothrips > Odontothrips loti. The sequence goes on from CM076255.1 coordinate 8,822,100, forward strand.
ACACAGATCCATCACACTAAAAGTGTCTCATTAGGCGACTCGGAGTTGACGCCCCCCTCCCCCCTCCGCCCTTCCGCACTGCTGTATTCAACGGCACATCCTACCCGTCCCGCTACTTCCTCTCTGTCCCTGCAATTTCCCATACCCACCTAAATAAAGTCACATTTTCCCCATTTTTTTCCAGCCTGCAGAAAACCGAGCCGGATTAACCTGGGCAGAGTCGAGCCACCCGTTGAGTTCGTTACAACCCGACGGCCAGCCGCGGTGTGTGTGTGTGTGTGTGTGTGTGTGGTTTACGTGGGTCTGATTTGTGTCACGCTTTGTAAACAAAACAATGCCTGCCGCCGCTGCAGATGAAACAAAATGGAGCGAACCAATTACAAATACGAGGCGTGTGCATGTGTGTGTGCGTGTATGTGTGTGTGTGTGGATGCGTTTGCCGCCATGAGTTTGCAGTAGTTGGTAGCAATGCGACCCCCGCCGGGTGGTTGGTGGGTCTGGGACCTGTGGCGGCGCTCTTTTGTTGCCCCCTTTTCTCTCGCCGTCATTTAATAAGGCGACTCAAAAGAAAAGCGTGACGTCATGATATCGTAATTATCGAGCGAGCAGCCAAAGGGCCCCGCTGGCTCCGCGTCGCGCCGGTCTCGAGAGCCTGGCGCCGGCCGGCCGCGGTGCATTCGGCCGAAGAATACAATTTGTCAATAATTTCAGAATTCAAAAAAGTGCTTATTTCGTCCTTTCTCTGTTTATTGGGCCGTGCGACTGCCCGTCTCCAACCTCAAAGTGTGTGACGGGCACCCGTCCGTGCATGATGCGAGCTAATTGCGCCGTATAATGGACGTTATTGGCTGGAGCACAATGAAAAGCAATAACTGTTCACAGGTTGCACACACGTCTGTCCAAGCGCGACGCGCCCGGAAAAGGTCACGTGCGTCGTCTGTCTCCGTCGCACCCACGTGGCGCGGCGCCCCGGGAGGGAGTGAGACAGAGAGGGGGCGAAGGGACACCGAAAACGGTCCGGCGGCGACGCGACTCCCGCCGTAATTGCTGCCATTTCCTGTTCCTGTGTGTATCGCCGCGCGCGGACGTCTCGATATCTCGATATGGCCGCGATCGAGATCTCGAACGAAACCCGTGAATTTTTTCACATCATCGACCTCACTCTGCGTGTATATCAATACCAATCGGGCGGCGCGGTCGCGGTGGGCCGCGCTTTCGACACGAAACGAAATGCAATAGAGCTGCTGCTTTGTGAGGTTCGGACGGGTTCGGATCCCGTATACAGGTTGGGCCGCGCGTCCACCCTAATAGTCTCGGTACGAGTTGCCAACGCTCTACGCAGCTTTGTAGTCCCTGCTGTGGTTTTCCACCGACGGGCCGCATTTTTCGATCTGCTCCGCGGATCGGACTACGCCTATTTCGACAGGCACCTGCGTTAGATAACATACATGTTCGGGCGGGCCGAGAAGGGAGGCGGGAAAACTGCTGCTCGCCAGTTACCGTGCGTCCTCCATTCGCCCTCATTTTATATTTCCGATCGCGTCTGTAGCACATTTTCACATTTGCCTTATCTCTTCATACTTTTATTTTTTTTCTATCACCATTACTCTCCCACCCAATATTATTCCATCATAATCAGGGCACCAGTATCGAAGACCTGCTGCTGCCGCTGCTGCTGCTGCTGCTGCTGCTGCCGATTACGGAAAATTCATCGACGCTTCGGCATCATCCCTCATTATCGGTGTATCTCATTAGCCGACTGCGGAGAAGGGGTGCGGCGGGCGGGCAGGCCGGCCGAGGCAGGCCAGGCCGGGCCGCGCTGTCGGCGAGGCAGTTCGCTGCACTTTGCCGGCCGACGCGCCAAAACGGCATCATCATATGATTTGAATTCATCCTAAATGGAGTTAATGAGCTCTCATAAGGGGGGACGCCGCCGTGCGCGGTGCAGTGTGGAGCCTGCGGAGCGGTGTGGTGTGGTGTGATGGGGTAACGCTGCAGCAGCAGCGGCGGCGGCGGCGGCGGCGGCGACTGCCTCCCGATCTTCGGCCATCACCAGACACCGCCGCCGCAGCAGCAGCAGCACCTCAACAAGCAGCAGGAGCAACAAATCTGCTATTTCCAAAATAAAATGAGCGCACGTATCCCCCCCTCTCTCTCTCTCTCTCTCTCTCTCTCTCTCTCTCTCTCTCTCTCTCTCTCTCTCTCTCTCTCTCTCTCTCTCTCTCTCTCTCTCTCTCTCTCTCTCTCTCTCTCTCTCTCTCTCTCTCTCTCTCTCTCTCTCTCTCTCTCTCTCTCTCTCTCTCTTACCGTATATATCGCTGACCATGGTAATGAGATTGAGCCGCGAGAAACCGCAGCCGTACGCACACACACGGCTCGCCTGACTTTGCCTGGCTGCGCCCTCGCTGCTGTTCGACCTATCGAGCGACGCTGGCCGCACCGACCACCGCGCGGCCAAATGGCCGTTCAAGTGCACCGCCAAAAACGGCAACTATAGCAGTCGTTATTAAATACACCGCTGGACACTCTCAGAAAAAAAAAATAATGAAAGTAAATCGACTCAAGAATCTGTCGCCGATTCTGTGTTGATTCAACTGATTTTTTCATTCAATCGAATCAGGTGTAATGTCAAGGCAATTCGATTTTTATTTTCTGAGAGTGAAACAGAATCAAAAGAGGTCGCCGAGACAGTGAGAAATTTGACGATGGAATATGTAGATTGAAATGTATCGGCAATCCTCGAATCCTGGGGGAAAAAAATTGAACTTGCGTTATTTTAATCTTTTCTTTCTTTTTTTGTCGCTCTTGTTTTCCGGGTCGGTAGTCGCAGATGAGTCGTTGGCGGTCAGCGCAGAGGGCAAAGGCTCTATGGCCTCGATTGATTCGGACTGATTCGATTTCAATATTTGGTAGCGGCTCATCAGTGTTGTGGGGGCCGCAAAGAGGAGAGGCAGGAGGAGCGAGAAGAAGAAGAAGTGGAGAGAAAAATTAGAAGAGAAGAAGTAGGAGAAGAAGTAGAAGAGAAGAAGTAGAAGAATACAAAACTGAATTAAATTTTCGCCCATGGTGAGTTCTTTACAGACCACACAGCTGCTACGCACGCCTGTTGGGTAGGCAACCTCGGCTTCTGCACGCACGCGTGTCGTGCGGGCTGGCCTACCCTGGCTCGCGCAGGCGTTCCCCGCGGCCGGCAGGGTCTCGACTCATCCGCGATGCCAACAGCGAACCGCCGTGGGGAAAAAGAGCTCACTCAGCAGCAACGCATCAAAGACAACCATCCGGCAGTCTAGAGCCAGCGGCGGCCAGAAGCGGCCATGAGGAAATGGTACTTAGTCATGCACCCGTTTTCGCAGACGGAAGCCGGGGCGGGCGGGGCGGGCGGGGCCGGCAGAGCCGAGCATACGCATTAGCTAGGCTAGGCACCGCCGACGCCCTGATGCGAATCCCAAAAAGTATTTAATTGTAGGTGTCAGGCCGCCGAGTGGCCCCGTTGCAGGTGGGCCTCGCCACGCTCTCGAATGACGCTGTCAAGGAAATGGCCAGGGCGGCCCCGTCCCGGCCGCCCCGGACCTCCCGACGCTAACGACGCGTGGGCAGCGCTATCAGCATACGAGAGCCGCGGCCACAAACAATACCAACATCACGGAGGAGAAAAGAGAAATCGACGGTCCCCTGCCAGCAGTTTGGCATCCTTACTCTTCTCCAGAGAGAAAAGGACAACAACAACAAAACAATGGCAGAAATTATCAATGCGGAACTGTAAAAATTGTACACACTGTATTTGCGCTTGTTTGGCTATGTTTTGCATTACTCCACCGCCTTTTCAGAAAAAAAATTAGATCACGACTGGCTTGTCATTATTTATTCAGAGACTGTCGTGTAGTGTCGATAAATATTTTTACAGTGTCAACCTCTTGTTAAATTTGTGTGCAGCCCGCTCCAAAATTACTAAAACAGCAGCACGTATATATCTATTTTTTTTTTTAATGTCAGCGTTCTCACCCTCGGAGGCGCTCGTGTGTGTTGCAAGCAATTATTGATACATGCCACCGGGCTGCACACGCCCTGCCCTGCCTGTAGCGCGCGCACTCACTATCTGCACGCGTCCGTACCGCCGGCAATTATTTTCAGATTAGCGGGACTCAGCGTTCTACCTGTCATTGAATTGTTAGCCCACGATGTTGTGTAGCGATGCGAGAGCGAAGGGCAAACGCGAGCACTTAGACACACACGACCCTCGCCACTAACCGCGGCGAGGAAGTGGCTCGGGATTCATTCCTGTTTGAAATTTGAACACCTGATGACATTTTGATTTTTAAAAAAATTGTCCATTTGTTTTTACTGTAAAGTCAATTTTTGGGCACAAAAACTATTTTTAAAATTTGTACCGAGGGGACAGACGGTTCATGCTGAGTGCCAAGGGATCCAAAACCCAAAATAATACGGTTTTTAATGTCACTGCGTGTCGACAGGACAGATCGCACGGAAGGACATGCAGGATATCATCATCAATTAGAGGCCCAATGTTGCCAACATTCATTTAAGAATTTCACTCTTCCACCGCATTTGACAATTTAAAAAAATTACTGTTCATTTTTCTTTCCCTGTTTTCCACGAAGTGAACGAAAAAGGTCAGCATAAAGTTTACATTCCCTTTATCTACAGCGGTCCGAAAACAATTTGGTGACGATTTGTCATATCGGTGATGGCCCCCGCGTGGATCAGAAACCATTTCACAAACCATTACAACAGCGCCCCTGGGAAAAGATGATAAGGACGACGGAATCTCGCCGTGCGCCGCTAATAGCCACGTGGTCTGCGGGGTCCCATCGGGGGACGGGGTACCGCGGGAGGGTTGCCTATCCGGGGACCAAGACACTCGACGCAGGATCGAGGTGCAGCATGAAGGAGTGCGCACACCGCATACATACGCCTGACGACGACTGATCGAGGGCGACACCGAACCGGGGCGTTTGTCACGGCCTAACGACGCCCTTGTCCCTTCACCGAGCGCCACCTGGCGCCACCTGGATGAATTAATGAAGGGTCACGTGAAACGTCGCATAATAATCCGGCAGAGTCTGAATGGCTCCGCGAAGAAGCTGTAATTATAAGGCGATTACCGGGCGCGCGCACTGGACGCTCCTATTGCCAATGGCAGCCAGAGCTCAACACACACACACAAACACACACACACACACACACACACACACACACACACACACACACACACACACACACACACTAGAATATGTTAATTAGGTCTTTTTTGTAGTGCCGACCTCTTTTCCTCCCGCTGTCTTTCCGTAACGATGTATTGCACACCATTTCCGCTGTAATCAAAGTAGAGGCAAAATGGCGGGGCTCCGCGACCCTCGGCAACTACACGAGAGAGAGAGAGAGAGAGAGAGAGAGAGAGAGAGAGAGAGAGAGAGAGAGAGAGAGAGAGAGAGAGAGAGAGAGAGAGAGAGTAAGGCGAGGGCTCTGAGAAAGTCATGCAGTATTTTGCCAGCGCTTACTTTTTTTTTTTTTTATACCCGTCGATACGGAATAAAACAGACGAAATGGACGTGTGATTACGGTCTGCTGGCGCACGACTAGCGGGGAAATTGTTTCACTCGGCGGCTTGGGCTTTACTTTGCATGGCTTTCCCCTTCGAAACGGGCAAAAGAAGGCGCGATACCGCGCCTCGCTAGCCGCGGACAAACAATTGCGGCATATCATTGGCCGCATTATCGATGATTCTCTCTTCCCTGTGTGTGTGTGTGTGTGTGTGTGTGTGTGTGTGTGTGCAGTACAAACATTTTCAATAACCGATTCCGATTTTTCATACGCCGTACGTACGTCGTGGACGCGGGAAACGAGGTCACTTATGTACGAGTCGCGCAGTCAGTTCCGTTGCCTATTAGACATGAGGCATTAATGAACAAGATAAACTAGATTCTAAACTAGATCCCATACTACTGCGCGCGCACCGTACAGTATTGCCAACTCATCTCTCCCCACATCTCTGATTCGTCCCGGCGCCACTGAGCCGGCCGGGTGCCGGGTCCCCCGCAGCCCCTGGAGTCGGCCCGGAGCCTCCGGGGGCCTCGTTTTCAATCAGCCGGACGCTGCTGGTCGTCATCGTCAAGGCAGTCAAGTCGAAGGGTGGTTTCCGATTAGTCGCGGTGGCACTTGGCCCTTTACACAAAGATGGCGCGGCTATCTCGCGTCCGTGCGAAATACCGCATTATGTGGAGGCGACGCAGGGTTGGCAGCAGCGCAAGGTGCGCGCGTACTTCAGAACAAAAAAAATAAAGAAAATCGTCAGCCATGATACGATGCGATATGACGCGATTCTCACACAAATTGAGAGATCAAAGTTGGGGACATCAGCGATTCATAAACCATGACTGTGGCAAAGGAACAGGTAGGGGTAGGAAACGAAAAAAAATAGCATTTTTCTTTAAGAAAGAAAGGATCAATATACAAAATGAAAATTTTAAAAAAGGTCGTCCTCAAAATCAAAAGTGTATGATCTATGAAAATTTTCTACTCAAAATATGTGATAAGTTTCCTGGTTGCAATCGGCGCGGAAAAGTTGGCCCTCTCGTTGCGCCCGAGCCAGGGAGCCTGTTGCCCGCTGTTCTGTCCTGCAGGGGGCCGCGGGCTCAGCTCGGCGGTCCGGGCAGCGCGCGTCTTGTTGGCGTTGATTGGTACGATTAGACCTGTCTGGCGCGTCAACCTCTTAAAATAGACGACCAATAAATTGGCTGCACACAGAAATTGGTGGCGGCGCGGTGGCCAGGAGGCACCAGGAGACCGATGCGAACGCCTCGGCCGCGCTTTGAAAAAGCCACTTACCGCCGACAGCCTCTGCTGGGCCGTCGCGGAACTGCCGTGCAAATTCATGTCACCTTTTTTTTTATTTCTTCCTTTAAAAAAAAAAAAACTCGGATGAATTGGTTTGCAAAATTTTCAGCAGTGTGAATAGCCCTGGAATTTACCCGGAGGACTGGAAAATGCGACCACGTTCCTACACAGTGTTCCCCGGGAACGGAATTTGAAGCGCCGCTTAACCGCAATAAAAGCCCGTCGATGCAGGCGGTGACAACACGGATTCGTATTCGTATCGGGGTCCCGGTACCTATCGGCCCGGGGAAGGTCATGCGGCGGCCCGCCGCCGCCGCCTTGTAAGACTTAATAGGCGACTTGACCAATTCCAGGGCCTTCTAATGGACAGCCCGCCGCTGTCTGGCGCGCACCCGCCGGCACCGCCTGCTGATAGTGCGCTGATACCGACAGCGCCGGTGTCCCCAGGGCCCCCAGGGCCCCGCGGGGGGTCCGCCACCGACACCACCGATCGCCCACATTCTCATCCCTACAATTTTTCGATCGTGCGTTTAGAATTTTCCTCGTTACTTTCTCCTACCTCCTACATCGCCTGCTTGCCCTCTCACTGTCTCTCTCCCACCCTCCCATTTCTCTCTCTCTCTCTCTCTCTCTCTCTCTCTCTCTCTCTCTCTCTCTCTCTCTCTCTCTCTCTTTCGCTCTTACACACGCACGAAGGTGTCACGCGCTACAATCATAAGCTTTTAGAAGCTTATCCCGGCGCTGGGCTGCTGGGCGCTGGAGCGGCTGGAGCCTGGAGCGGGGCGCTGCTGGAGAGGGGCCGAGGAGCCACTGGGGCCGACACCTCGGGGCAATGCCTGGCAGTGCCTTGACAGGACATTTACCGGTGGCCTCTCATCACTCTCAGACGACAACAACAACAACAACCAGTACGGTATTATTATTATTATTATTTTTATCTGTCGGGGATAAGTGAGAATGATTGCCTTTTAGCGCAAAGAGCCAGCCGAGAGCACAGCAAGGATATTGAGGACGACCTTGCGGGCGTTATCGAAATAAAATAAGGGGAACGCGAATGAAAACGCACACGGGGTCCCAATGGCCTGTTTATTAGCCGTGTGCGTGCGCGAGTTGGCGGGCACGCGCGTGTATGCGAAATTTAGAGAGTGTGAAAGACGGGGACAGAGAAAATACGCGAAAAGAAAGGGAAAAGATAAAGGGCCGACCCGGGGGGGACTCGAACCCGCGGCCGCCGCCCCGGTCGGCCCCCCAGATCCCCAAATTGATTGCAGCACTCAGACGACAACACATTAGCAGACGTCGTGCCCACGTGGCCGGGCTGGGCCGGGCCGTCGGGCCGACGGGGATTGTCCCCTGTTCACTCACATCGTCAGCTCGTCCCGATGTCATCAAGTCATTCCAGGTATATTATATGCACGGAGAAAAACGATTAGCTGCCGCAACTCATTTTTAAGTTGATTTTCAGACAAGCAGCAAATTTTTGTTTGCAGAACTAAATTTTTGTTGGGGACCTAAATTTTAGTTGCACCAACGCAACGGTAGCTGCACCAACAAAGAGGTTCCTTGCGGACACTAAACAATTTTTTTTATTCTTTTTGCTCCTCCAGCGAACCTCTTTGTTGGAACAACGTTGCGTTGGTGCAACTGAAATGTTGTTCCCCCAAACAAAATTTTAGTCCTCCGGACAACAACTTACTGCTTGACTGAAAATCAACTTAAAAATTCGTTTCGTTCCGTTTTTCTCCATGTGGAATCTGCAGACCAAACAGCAGAAGCAGTGTAGTTGTAGTTGCAGCAGCAGCAGCAGCAGCAGAGCCTGGAGACCACGGCCACGGTGACACGCCAGGTAAGGACGAGATAGTAGTTTACAAGTACACCGCCGTCGTAGAGGGTCAGAGTGTTTTTTCATCACCAGCGACGACGATGTGACCCATACCCATGGGGTGGGGAAATACTATTAACACACGACGTGGGGTTGAGGGGAGGGGGAGGGGGGAGGGGGAGGGGGAGGGGGAGGGGGAGGGGGTGATAGGATGACACGGGGAGAGTGGCTGGCCGCCGATGGAGGCCCCCGCCGACCAGTCTCAGTTCGTCTTTATCTCGGCCCGGTGGCGCCACTTGCCGCAGTAACAGCGAGCGCGTGCGTGCGCGGAGGGGGAGGGGAGGGGGAGGAGAGGGGAGGGGGAGGAGAGGGGGAAGCCGCCTCCCGGCTGTCTTTGCGGTAGGCAGGCATACACTCTCCTTGCCATGACATCGTCGTCGAAACCAATCCAGCCGAGAAACGCAAACAACAACGAGAGGAGAAAAATAAGGTAAGAATTATTTCAAAAAACGATTTTGTACGCGGTCGCGCGCCTCCCATACGCTCCCGCCGCGTTAGCCTCATAAACACCTTGACGCCCCTTCGGAAAACCAATCCCAATCTGTAACGAGAGCCGCCGCCGGTACATGTCCGTGAGAACCTAAAAGCAGAAGGCGAGAGAAGTGGAAGTGCGGGAGGCACCGCGCCGCTGCCGGGGTGCGAGAAACAAAAGTAAAATAACGAAACGTTTGGATTGGACGGCAAAGCAAGAGGTGTTGGTCATTTACACCTTCCGTAATGCGGCCAACCAGCATCGGGCAACGTGCTAGCCGCACGCACACGCACGCACACGCACGCACACACACACACACACACACACACACATGCGTTCATGTGTGTGTGCGGCCGCCATAATGGAAACGAATCAGACGCGCCAATAAGCGCTGTGTGCTCAATAACCGCAGCAATCACTACTGAACAGTGCCGGAACACCAACAACATCGCCGCGAAACACGACGCTGCTTTGCCGTGTTGTGCGATGGTGTTAGGTTGGCAACACGTCGTGTAGCGGCTTGGCGCATTATTTCAAAACCACACACAGCAGAGACCAGCAGTCGAGTCGATCACACTGTAACGCCAGGTACGATGGCTCGAGGGAGAGAGAGAGAGAGAGGGACAGAGAAGGACTCGAAATCGTGGGAACGAAATCGTTGGGTGAAACGGCGGCTCTAGGCTGGTGGTGGTGGTGGTGGTGGTGGTAAGCATGCGAAGTTTTTCGACAAGAGGGGAAACCAGAAGTACTACCAACACACGGCCGATACAGCGAGCGCGAGGAGAGGGTAAGTATGCACTCTAAAAAAAATCGAAGTGGCGATAATTTTGTCGATTTTCTCTGTTTAGTCAAACTCACATATGACATACTTGGTCGTCTCGGCTAAATTTCAGAATTTTATTCCAATCGGTTTTATTTTTATAACAGTGCCGCCGGCCGGCCTCGTTTTCTCCGCTAGTGTGATAGGCAGCACTGCGGCGCGCTGCCGACAGTCCGTCCGCCGGTTATTGGCAGCGACGTGCTCGGGGTGTGAATAGTGTGATAAGTCGCCCGAGTGCACCGGCACGTCCGTGCGCACGTCCATCTTCACCGCGGCGGCACGTGGACTGGCCGGCCAATCCGGACGGCGCCTGGAGGGTAGGCAGCCGGGGCCGCTCTGCACGCACGCGTGCCCTGCGGGCTGGCCTACCCCGGCTCTCACAGGCGCTGCCGTTCGCGCCGCGATTCAGCCGGGAGATAATTCGGCCGCCGTACTTTGTGGGGGCAGCTTTGACACCGCCGCCACCGCCGCCGCCGTCGCTGCGTCTCGTTGAGTCCAAGCGGCGCCTTCCGGGATTCCGGGAACCGGCGGCCGTCGGCGCGGTGAGGACCCCCGGCGGCCCCCGTCGGCCCCCCGGGGCCGCCGCCGTTGACGCCTCTTTGGGTCGGCGATGAGGCCCATGACGGGACCATCGCAAACGAACTTAGACCAAATGAGGGGGAGGAGGAGAGGGGAGGAGCCGATAGACCGGAACAGAAGCAGCAGCAGCAGCAGCAGCAGCAGTAGCAGCAGTAGCAGCAGCAGCAGCAGCAGCAGCAGCAGCAGCAGTAGTAGTAGTAGTAGCACCAGCAGCAGCGGGCCCCGCGTTCGCCGGCAGGGTTGGACGGTTAATTCAAGGGCTCCAAAAAATATTCACGGCATGGCACAGGTATCGGTGGCATGCGGCGACCGCGACGAGCCAGCAGACGCCCCAGAAAAAGAAAAGAAGAAGAAGAGGAGGAGGAAGGATAGAAAAAGCGGGACGTCTGGGATGAGCAGCCGGTCTAGGATATCCTAGAGAAAAAGCATCGGGCCGGCCGTGCGCGCGACGTCATGGCTAGCAAAGGCAAATAGCGCGACCGCTTCGAGGAAAAGGGGCGGCCGGGAAAGGGGGCGCGGTGCTCGAGACCAGAGCGGATCGTCTCGGTGCCTCTCTTCTCTCTCTCTCTCTCTCTCTCTCTCTCTCTCTCTCTCTCTCTCTCTCTCTCTCTCTCTCTCTCTCTCTCTCTCTCTCTCTCTCTCTCTCTCTCTCTCTCTCTCTCTCTCTCTCTCTCTCTCTCTCTCTCTCCATGATCTTAAGCAGGGTTGCTTTATAGAATGCATTCGACACATTAATCCCCAAGTAGGCCTTATACATGTTGCTCGGGTCACGTCTATCGTGCATGAGTGAACAGCCGCGCGATATACGATATATCGAATCGATGTCGTTGGCGCGTTATCGACTCTATCGACACATTCCAAGAGGGCAGGCACGGGGACGTTCGAAGGCGGTAAAAGCTGTGGCGTCGAGCACGCGGTCTGTTGCTGCCAATAACGGTGGTTATAGCCAGGCGGTGAAGACAAAAGGAGCCCGGGCCACAGCAGACGCGCGACGATTCGGCGACGAGCTGGGCTTCCCTTCCCTTCCCGCAATCAGCTGTACTTCTCCGCCCCGAATGGGGGCGGAGCGCCCGCTCACAAAGCCGCAGACGGCGGCGGCGGTGGCGGCGGCGGTGGCGGCGGCAGCGGCGCTAGAAATCTAGAACGGCCGTTCTGATTGGCGCTAATGGCCCCCGCAGGGATTGTGATCGCTGGGAGATAAACAGCGAATTATTTCCAGAGGCCGTCGCGTCTGTCCCGCTACACGATCCGAGCAGCCGCCGCCGCTATTTTGTACCTTCCTATCCACTCCGCTCGCGCGCGCGCGCGCGCTTTTGTGCCAGAAAGACTCACCTTTCCAGCCGCGCCTCTGCCAATACGCCGTTTTATGCTTATTTGCAGCGGCAGCCCTGCTTATTTGCAGCGCGCGGCCTGACAAGCTGACCGCGCCGACAGCACCGCCTTGGGGGAGGGGCCGTCCACGAGCGACGTTCAAAGACCAGAGCCCAAGGTCCACACCCCGCGCTCGAGAGCCCGCGGCGCCAGGAACACGACGTCCCGGAGCTACCAACTTTACGGCCGTCCCCCCGGTGGCTCAGCTGCCGGACCCTCCCGCCGGCGCCCGAGACTGTCCACCGCCGAGGTTTTTACTGCAAATGAGGCGCTGTATGGGCAGTTTGTAGCGAGTGCAGGCGCCTGCCCACGCCGCCGCCGCCACCGCAGCAGCAGCAGCACCGCAGGTACACTGTCGCAAATTGTTTCCAGCATGTCGCCGCGACCCGTCAAAAAATCTTTGGAAGGTCGCTCCGCGCGCCGGACTGACTCCGTGACTCAATTATCGCCGCCGGGCCCGGAGGGGTCCGGGGGTCCGCGTCCGCCCCGATGGACCGCGGATCGGATCCCGGCCGCGTGTAACCAGACCGACGCCGGACGTGCTGCGGGCGCGTCAGAAAAACACGTTACGAATCCCCCCGTCTCTCTCCCCCACTCAGCCTCTCCATCTCTCTCTCGCTCGCTCACACACACACACACACACACTCATAACGGCGTGATTAACGCTCGATATCACTACAGGGTGGTGATGCCGTGCTCGCCGCTGGGAGCCCCTGCAATCGGCAGGGTAGGCAACATCGAGGCTGCAGCGCACGCGTGCTGAGCGGGCTTGCCTATGCGCAGGGCGCTCCACCACCGGCCCCGCGTGAAACGGGCCTCCTCCTCCTCCTCCTCCTCCTCCTCCTCCTCCTCCTCCTCCTCCTCCTCCTCCTCCTCCTCCTCCTCCTCCTCCTCCTCCTCCTCCTCCTCCTCCTCCTCCTCCTCCTCCTCCTCCTCCTCCTCCTCCTCGTCCTCCTTCTTCTTTTCAATAAGGGCCAGACTGCAAGCGGCGTAAGCACGCAGGCCGCACTCGATCAGCCGGCGCACAACAGGTATATCTCGTAAAAGCATAAAAACCCCCATCGTGCCTGGAAGAGGCGAGAGAGGGAGAGAGAGGGGACGAGCGGTGAGGAGGACGGCGAGAGGTGGACAGACGGAAGGCTATCGTATTATTGCAGTGTTGTCCGTCGTGGAAACAAAGTAGCTTTATTTGTCCATTAATTGTGTTCGTTATTCGCAGCCGACTTTTATAGTCTGCACACTAATTGCCGCAGACCGAGCGGGAGATCGCTGCGCGCGTGTGAGAGAGAGAGAGAGAGAGAGAGAGAGAGAGAGAGAGAGAGAGAGAGAGAGAGAGAGAGAGAGAGAGAGAGAGAGAGAGAGAGAGAGAGAGAGAGAGAGAGGGATAGAGTACCGTGCGGGACGCGCGTCCTGCTGTTGAAAATTTCACTGTGCGCCATTTGAGGATGAATTAATAAATGAAGCTTGTTGATGCCCGCGTACACTCACACACACACACACCGTGTGCGGCAGGTAGGCGTGTGTGTGTGTGTGTGCTGTGTGTGTGTGGGTGGCTGCCGGGCGGGCGGGCGGGCGGTGTGCCGGTCACGCACTTGCCATTAGGTCCGCTTTGAGCCGGCCCCGGCCGCCGCCGCGCCGCCGCCACTGGACACCCCGCGGCGCTAGTGAGTGCACCTTACGCAGCGCCGTCGTCTGCTGCTCCCGAGCGTGAACCGCAATGTCATAACGAACCAGCCCATTTTGAGAGGAGATTTTCTTCTGTACACTCACACACACACCGTGTGCGGCAGGTAGGCGTGTGTGTGTGTGTGTGTGCTGTGTGTGTGTGGGTGGCTGCCGGGCGGGCGGGCGGGCGGTGTGCCGGTCACGCACTTGCCATTAGGTCCGCTTTGAGCCGGCCCCGGCCGCCGCCGCGCCGCCGCCACTGGACACCCCGCGGCGCTAGTGAGTGCACCTTACGCAGCGCCGTCGTCTGCTGCTCCCGAGCGTGAACCGCAATGTCATAACGAACCAGCATTTTATAAAATTAATAAAAATAAAATTTCGAAAAAAAAAAATACATTTTGAGGCGCCAAGCAAGGAATCTGCCTACCGTTTATTTTTAATATATCGTCTGGGTGGTTTTTGTTTTTATTCCTGATCGGAAGAGGCAGAAGATTTTTCTTCTGCAACAGAAGAAAAAGAAACGTGCGGGGAAGAGTAAGTAATTATCGGAGAGGGCGGTGTGCAATGCAGGAGGTGGTGGTGGTGGCGGTGGCGGTGGCGGCGCCGCCCGCGTTTTGAATTACCAACAAGGCGGCGAGACCGTGACATTGGAGAACAATGCACTGGAGAGGTTATGTCTGCTGCCTGAGTCATCCCCCCACCATTACAGCAGACAGAGGTACTCATCGATTCCTTCCGTTGCCTTTTTCCTGCTCCATTCCATTTAAAACTATTCAGCAGTAAATTATTGCCGCCGCTGTTTTTTTTTTTTTTTTTTTTTAAACTTTGCCGCGCGCATGTGAGCCGGGTACTGACTGAATGGATGTCACTGCCACCTTGATGTATGCCGCGCCCTGGCCGTGCCCTGGCCGTGCCCCAGCTCCGCGATCCCAGTGGGCGTGGATCATTGCCGTGACACAGAAAGCTCCGGCTCAGCCGCATCCTTACCCTTCATTACACACAGAGCGCGGGAGGCACTGCTGACCTTCCAGAGGCGTGGCGTTGGCGGCACTGCAGCCCGCAGGTGCCCGCAGGCGTTCGTATTCCCGCCAGTTTCCCCTCAACAAACTTGACCTTTCTCTGAGAGATATAATCGCGCGTAGTTTATGGGCTCGCATATGGAATTCGGAACCGCAGACGCTATGATTCGTACCAAAAATCAATCGACCGAAATTTCCCAGACTTTCCGAGACTCCATTGACTGTACTCGACTTCGTTCAGAATCTCCGTCGCCCCCCCGGGGGCGCGGGGCGCGGGGCGCGGGGCGCGGGGCCGGGGAGACAGCTGCGGAGCGGCAGCGCGGGGCCCCGCCCGGAGGAAGTAAAGGGCGGCCGCCGACACGGTGCGGACACCACGGCCAGCCCTCTCCAAGACAAATGAAAAATTGAAGAAAAAAAAAGAAAATGAGAAAAAGACGTAAAAAAAGAAAAATTAAAGACACAAAATTTTTTTTAAAAAAAGGAAAAGGGAGTTGCTCGTAACACTCATGCAAATGCTAAAAAATTGGAAAATGTTCAAACATGCAAGAATTGAACCACGGACCGGCTACTACACATGCCTCCCGCTCCATCATGAGTACCATCGCGATTCCTGCCATACCCCTGGCCTTTTTGAAAAGTTCCCGAGCGCGGGAAATTTCGAAACGTTTTCCCGCACACCCGCGTGCCACCCCCAGCCGCCCTTCTCGCACTATCACACATTCCGCTAATGGAGACGCACCCGGTTAGAAGGTAACGTACAACGAAGCGTGTCCAAGCAGTGGACGCATGTTGATGTTGTTCCCGGCGGCCCCCGGGGCCCGCCGCACGGGGAGCAGCCGAGCAGCCCCTTTTGTCTGACAACAAATTGGTCGGCCATGATAAGCAACATTTTATGGTCTGCCGGGTACGGCCAAGCATGTGGAGCACCTATACGGCTAATTGACTGTGTATGGAGAGTATTAATGTCATCGATCCAACCCCACCTCTCTCTCTCTCTCTCTCTCTCTCTCTCTCTCTCTCTCTCTCTCTCTCTCTCTCTCTCTCTCTCTCTCTCTCTCTCTCTCTCTCTCTCTCTCTCTCTCTCTCTCTCTCTCTCGTGCACACACATACACACACACTGCTCCCAGTCTGTTTCTCTCCAAGTCGACGGCCCCCTCGACGTTTTCTGCTTTTGCGACAATAAGACATCGGCTGATGGAGAGAGAGAGAGAGAGAGAGAGAGAGAGAGAGAGAGAGAGAGAGAGAGAGAGAGAGAAAGAGATAAAGAACGGGGGGATGGAAAAGGGGTGCTGAACCTTACTGGAGGCCCGCTGCTTCTCTGGCTATCTCTTACCACACGGGACGAATCAACTGTACGGTTCCAGATCATCACCTGGAAGGCCGTTAACAGAGGGGTTGGATATTGGACGGAGTGGGAAGTGCCATGAATACAGGTGGGGGGGGGGGAGATAGGGGTGCAAACAGGATGAGAGGAGAGGGGAGAGGGGGGGGGGAATGGTCATACTTAATTGGCCATGGAGCAGCAATGTGTGAGGGAATTTTATGGCTTAATTAAGGGGGGGGGGGGGGGGAGGTAGGCATGCGTGGCGCAGGTAAGTGTTGAAACGCGGGCTGTTCATGTCATTTACTTTATGGCTTGTTTGCAATCAGCTTGGGCAGGGCATGTCAGCGCTGGCCTGCCTGCTGGTGCCTGCGGGCTTGTGGGGGGGAGTCAAAGGTGCTGGAAATTCACAGTGTGCCCAAGCCAAAAAATTTCTGTGATCACTTGATTTTTTTTTTTTTTTTTTTTTTTTGCCTCCACACACAGAGGTGACATCAGCTGATGCATTACATCCCGGCGGGGTCCAGCGGGGCCCCCGGACTGTCAGCGCGGCACACGCGCGCCGCAAAGGGAACCGCGCAGCCCGGCGCCCCCGCTGCCCGGCGCCCCCGCAGCCCCCGCAGCCCCCACAGCCGGAGCCCCACGCCGGGTTTGGCCCGGGGCTACTTTTTAATTGCCGTCCGCTGGCCGTGGCGCGCGCGCGCACTCGCCATACGGCGGACTCCTAAATCAACAAACCCTACCGTCGGGGGCCGGGGGGGGGGGGGGGGGGGGGGGGGGGGGGGGGGGGGCTGCGGGGGCTGCGGGGGCTGCGCCCGCCGGGGCCGCGCCATATAATCCAATACATTAGCCGGCCGGTATAATATAATTGGGCATCGGGCTGTTTTCCCTCTCTGATTGGGCGCCATCTTGCGGCTTTTGGTTAGTAGCCCCGCGGAAGAGACCAAAAGCGCCGCGCCGCGCCACCGCCGCCGCCGGAACATTTCAATCTCAACAAGTTGGTGAGTGGCGCCACGCCACGGCCGCCGGCGTCAAAAGTCCGTCTACAAACCACGTAACTCTCACCGCCGGCCTGCCGGCTGTCTTGGCGCGTTTCCTTATCAGAGCGGGGACCGTTGTGTCTCGACGATAATTAGTATCGGAATCGATCGGCAGATGAACGGAACGACGAAACGGGCGCGGTGCATATCTGTTCGGGTTTCCATAGCACTCCAGGCGGCGCAGTCATCCTCTCTTTCTCTCTCTCTCTCTCTCTCTCTCTCTCTCTCTCTCTCTCTCTCTCTCTCTCTCTCTCTCTCTCTCTCTCTCTCTCTCTCTCTCTCTCTCTCTCTCTCTCTCTCTCTCTCTCTCTCTCTCTCTCTCTCTCTCTCTCTCTCGGCCCGTGCGCCCCAACACGGACCACCAAGGAGGACACTGTCCGGTGGCAGAGTGACCAGTGACTTGCACGCTGCACGCGTGGCGAGGATTAGGAAGGGGAGCAAAAAGGGGAGAAAAACTCGCGGAGGAAGTTCTGAAAAAAAAAAAAAGAAAGAAGCGCGCCCACCGTATCCGCGCGTGTGCAAGTGGGCGGGTGAAGGGGCCGAGCACTGTTTGTATGCTTTTCGACATCGCAGCCAAAACCTCTTATTATACTGTCTATTTTTTTTTTCTTTCGAGTAAAATGGTAAGCGATATTTTTTTTTCTAGAGCCACTAACAGATGCCACGACTCTCGCAGACTTTCTAGCTTCCGCTCTTTCGAACCAAATCCAAGGCACAGTAAGTTTTCTTTTTTACTGGAAATAAGAAGAACGCGATGTTCGTCGCGACTCTGGAATCGATTTGTCGAAACCAAGTCGGACACGAGGCGGGAGTGCCGGCCGCCGAGTCACTCGGGTGCGGTACCGGAGACGCGACAAAAAACTATTCGATTTTCGAGAGGATTAATTGTCTCCCTCGCCAATCAAACACTGCCGAAAATGAGGCTGGGAAAAACCGTCGTATAACGAATTTATATGGAATTCCGCCAGGTTTTCGTGGACACCATAAATCATACTTCTTCGCACTGTCCGAAATTTTTTCTCGTAGAATGTTGGTTTTCATTGACAAAAAATTGGCAACATAAGTAGTTGTAAACTACTCACTCTGACCCTGAAAAAAAAAAACGTCACTAAAGGTAAGCGTCCTTTTTTTGTCATTTTTAGGAGAACCGTCCCTTCAAACCATGCGATATAGTACTTTGCAACATAGTCGCTTTCCCCACCGCAGACATGCACGGAGACGCCCACCTATGCGCCATTCATTATTCCCGATACTCGTGACAAGAACGTAATTCTCATATTGCGTTACAACAACAACACACACAGACACACACACGACAGTATAAAAACGCGTGCATATTTGAAACAGCGGAGCGACTAACGACCTCGGCGTGGCGGCCATGTTTTATCGATGTCAAACACTGGTGCGGACACACCGCGCCACGCCACACGGGCCGGGAGGCCGGGAGGCCGGGAGGCCGGGAGGCCCTGCAGGCCGTGCCGTGCCGCGCCGCGCGGAGGTCAATAAATTAGGCATGGGAGTCGTTGGGTCGGGAGTGAGATGTAGGCGGGGTGCGGTACGGGTGCTGGAGAACAGACAAATTTAAAGTCACCCGTAGGGGTTTCAAAAAAAAATAATCATTGATTATTATTAATGCCATTTTTAAAATTTTAATTTTGTTAATGACTTTCTTCTCCAGGGCTGGAGAAAGGGGCAGTGCGCGTAAAACGCACCGCCGTGGCGGCCGGTATTTGAACCCACGACACGACAGCAACATTGTGGCCACGGCCACGGCAGGAGAGCGGCGGGTGAGTCTGCTCATTAGACCCCGGTCGTATATTCAGAGTGAAGCGCCGTGCCACAGCACAGGCAGCCACAGGACGGCCAACGCGGGATGTGAAAACAAGAAAACTGACAACGCGCAGTTTTTAATAATTTTATTGACTCCGGGTATAAAAGGGGCTGGCCGTTGCGTCGTAAACGGGAAGGCCGCTGCTATCACCATGCAGGGAG
Source organism: Odontothrips loti (assembly GCA_038380765.1). Taxonomy (NCBI): domain Eukaryota; kingdom Metazoa; phylum Arthropoda; class Insecta; order Thysanoptera; family Thripidae; genus Odontothrips; species Odontothrips loti. Next base: position 8,841,116 of record CM076255.1, read on the forward strand.
CCCCGGCTCCAGCTCCCCGGCTGGTGCCCTGGTGCCCGGCACCAAACTTGGGGCCGAAATTCGCATCCGCGGATTTCCACATAAGGTTTCCCAATATCAACGAGAGAGAGAGAAAGAAGAAAAAAAATAGTGCGGCGTACCGAATTTTTGGCCTGGTATTCTCTCACCGGGGAAAGGTATTGCGGGGCGCGCGGCGCGCACGAGGAGATTAAATTACAATTGAATGTCGTTTTCCGACGCACCACACACACACACACACACACACACACACACACACACACACACACACACACACACACAGCCCACCCGTCCCTCTGTAGGTGAGTGGAGTGTGTCACGCCCCCTGCCAATAAGGCGGGCCCCCACTAAGTACAGGCCCCCGCGCGCCGTCCGCGTCCTCTCGCCGCCACCAAAGGCGTCGGTACGGCACACGGCGCGCTGCCGCCGCCGCCACCGCCGCTGCCGCCGCCGCCGCCGCTGCCACGGCCTAGCGCCTACAAATTACCACCGCAGCCGCTCCACCACCGCCGTTTCAATTTTATCATAGACAGCGCGCGGGTCGGCGATGAGGAAGTAATGACATGCCCGCGTCAACGCCGTCAACGCCGTCAACGCCACGCGCGACGGGGGCGGCGTGGGGGCGGTGCGGGGGCGGCCCTGCTGCGGTTGGCACTGCGGCGCGTGCTGGGAGCGTGCTGCCGCCATCAGGGACCACACGGACCACAGCACGCAGCACACCGGTCCGGCGCCGCTTGTCAGGGTCCTTAGCAATCGGGCCATTATGGCGCCTGCTGGGTAGGCAACCACGACTAGGGTGTGCGCGCGTGTCGTGCGGGCTGGCCTACCCTGGCCCTCGCAGGCGCTCACGCAGAGAAATTATTAATGGTCACAACTAATCATGTTTCTGCCGTGCTGTAAGCGAACGACTCACCTGTAGGCAGGTCCGGGGGCGGCGACGCTGAGGTCGGCGCCGGGGGCGGCGAGCTGGGGGCGGTGTCGGGGGCGGTGTCGGGGGCGGCCTGTTGGGGACCGTCCGCCGCCGCCCCCACCAGGCTGCGGATGGAGAAGACGGACTTGGCGACGCGGCCCATGGGGCCCACCCCCACCCCCGTCAGGGGCAGGGAGTTGGTGAGGGAGGCGGGGGCCGCGTCCAGGGTCAGCGCCGACTGCCGGGGCCGCATGCTCGTCGACAAGTCCATGACGGGGGAGCCCTGGGTCCCCGCAGAGTCCACGGCGGGGGCCTCCGGGACCTCCGGGTCTTCCGGGAGGTGCCTGCGGCTGTCGGCGGCCCGCGTCCACAGGAGCACGTCCCCGACGAAGGCTACGTCGTCCTGGTCGTAGCGCCGGGCCGGCTGGAGAGCGGGGGCGGCCACCACCGCCGAGGTCATCAGGGACGCCGTCGTGACGTGACGGCCGCGGCCAGGATCACCCGGGGCTCGGCGCGGAGCTGTCCGAGAGCACACAGTCTCGGCTCACCGCCAAAGTGGCCTCCTATTCAACTGTTCAGAGCCACATCCCCGTCCCGGCAGGCGCTGCTGATGATGGTGATCGAGGCCTGCATCCAGGTGTGTAACTCGATAAGCGCGGGCAGGGCGCAGCGAGACGATTCTGTTTATTGCGGTTCGACACACACGCGCGCACGCGCACACACACACACGCACACAACACTCACGACGCGCGGACCATTACACTCGCACACTGCACGGAGCGCGCACAGACACTGCACGCACTGTGGGGACACCCTGCCGGCGAAGACGTCCTCCGGGATGGCCGTGCGCGGCACGTCCGCGATGACGTCCGCCCAGGACCACGACGACGACAGCCCTCGAGGATCGCGATGACGTCACCTTCGCACACGCTCGCGATGCGTTGCTCGCTGGGCCCCGCGGTGAGGAGCACTGACAGTAGCGGACCAGGCACGCAGCGCGAGGCGATCAGAGGGGCGCCGGGAGGGGGGGGGGGGGGGGGGGGGGGGGGGAGGGGCATGGCGCCTCGGAGCACAGGGCACGCCGGCGACACGGCACGCCCTGCCGGACTCGGCTCGGTGGCTGAGATGACAAATAAAAACCTGTTTAGTACAACAAGCACCCCTACCTCGCCCCTGGCCGTATTTCTTTCTCCTCACGCTCTGTCTCTCTCTCCTCCTCCACCAGCCTCCTCTCTCTCTCTCTCTCTCTCTCTCTCTCTCTCTCTCTCTCTCTCTCTCTCTCTCTCTCTCTCTCTCTCCCTCTCCCTCTCTCTTTCTCTCTCGCTGTCCTTCTCTCGCGAGCGCAGCCTCGGCGCGCGTGGCGGAACGCGAGGACCTGCAGCAGCCAATGGGAGCTGCGCTGCCTCCCCGCCCCTCCCCTCTCCCCCCCCCCTCCAGGCCGCCGCTTCTCCCTCCCCTCCACCGCGCCCAGCCCGGGCCGAGCCCAGGCCAGGCCCCGCCCACCCGCGCTACCCACCGGCCACCCGAAAACAAAATGGCGGCGACAAGCGTAATTTGTCCGATTAGAACATCCCCGAGATTTGTCTTAAGGCGTACTAATATTTAAGACAGTTCGCGGCAACTTTAAGACACGTCAAGGGTGCCTTTCAGACATTCTGTCCGACCCGTTCAGAACCTCAAAGACAACCCCTACAGGCAGAACCTTAAGACAATTTAGGACAGCCCGCGGGTTAAGCACCGCCTTCCGACAGCAACAGTTTAGCTCTTTGTGTGCCTTAACGGGATCCGCCTCCGCTGCCTCCGCTCGCGCGCTTAATTTGACGGTAACCCGCGGAGACTACTAGCGCTCGTTAGGCGGCGTGTGGGTACAAGTGCGGTACACGTTCAAGTGATTTACAATTAACGATCGCCGTAATGAGGCTCATTGTTGCATTAATTCCGGTGGGGGGGACGTTGGCCGCGGCCTCCGCCGGCCTCGACTCGTACCTCGCCTCGGGTGCCGCCGCGCCGCCGCCGAGCCGCCGCCGAGCCGCCGCCGAGCCGCCGCCGAGCCGCCGCCGCCCAGCCGCACGGGCGGCATGCCGTCACTGATGCCTTCCGGAAAGTAAAACGTCCATCAATCTTTCCCTTCGTCGTTCGGAATATGGCGTGACAAGCCAAAGGCGGACCCACCAGAGTCCGCAGAGCAGAGCTCCCCGCCTGCCGGGTAGGCAACCCCGACTGCTGCGTGCACGCGTGTCGAGCGGGCTGGCCTAGCCCGGCACCTGCAGGCGCTTCGGGCGACTGGTTTTTTCGTTGTAGTTTTTTTTTTTTTTTTTTTTTTGCTCTTCTGCGCACTTTGTCAAGGTCCGTGCTCCCTCCGCTTTTGTCGTCTGCTCCCAGGTGTAGTTGACGGAAAGTCGGTAAGAGAACTGACCCGAATCCTCTTGCCTCCGGGCTCCTGCCTCCGGGCTCCTGCCTCCGGGCTCCTGCCTCCGGGCTCCTGCCTCCTCCGGGCTCCTGCCAGCGGCCTCGTGTCCCACAGGAATGTTTTTACTCCTGATAGTGCAGCGCGCAGCTATCAGGCAGCCATAGTGCTCAGCCAGGGACTAATGCACGCGTGCGGCACGGATACAGAGAGGGAGAGGCGAGCGGAGGTAAGTGGGTTACGTCTCATTAGAAACAAATTTTCCGTTCTGAAAATTACAGACCGAATGAAGATGAGAAAGAAAGTATAATTGCGACCCAGTAAACACTATTTTTTTTAATGTGGTCGAAAAATTGAACGGAAAGGTTAAAAATCCTCCGCGAAAAAAAAATTATATTTTATCCACACAGCAGTAGAAATCCCAGCCGCGGTCCCCCCCGATATGCCTTTCCCCAAACCCCATCCCATCACCCTCGTGACCCAAAGTCGAGACCAAAAGCAGCTCCCTGTTTTAGAACCCGTAAACTCGGCTGTCTCCGTGGGCGGCGCCGCGGCGACGTAGGAATTGGGGCTGTAATCTGATCTTCCCAAGAAAAATTAACCTGCTTAGGTCCCGGGCAAGGTCCCGGGGACCCGAGTGCGGCTGCGTCCGAAAGTGACAGAAAAGACGGAGCACTGTCGAAATGCTTCGGAAATAATCCAAGTGAAATAGTCACGCAAAATTTTCAGATTTAATTTCTCCCCAACTGCTTTGAAAGGTTTGCAGCCTTTTTGTTTTCCAGAGAGAATCAAAATTAAAAATTTCGGGAAAACATCTAGAGTACTTTGAAGAACTCGAGACCCATGGATTTCAAAAATTTCATTCCGAAAATAATTCCGCGAAAGTTGAGTTTGAGAGGAATTGACTAAAAAGGCAATGATTGTTCGGAATTTTCCGAACACGCTTTTACGCAGTGGAGGACATTTCCGAACGCAGCCGATCGAAAGGGGCGTGAGCCGTGCCAAGCGCGTGCCGATAGCGCAGGTATGCCACTCACTCCTGCCGGACAAATTGTCCCCGTGTCTCTCTCTCTCTCTCTCTCTCTCTCTCTCTCTCTCTCTCTCTCTCTCTCTCTCTCTCTCTCTCTCTCTCTCTCTCTCTCTCTCTCTCTCTCTCTCTCTCTCTCTCCCCACCTGAGCTCATCGTGACTGTCGCGTCAAACGTCACACGACGGCCAGAGCGTCACACGCGCACACACGCACACACTCGCAGCCAACAGACCACTCCGCCACTGAAGCTTGTTGACGTTTTATCGGGAGAGGAGGAGAATTTATAAAAAAAAAAAAAGAGCGCTGGAGCGAGAAAATGCTTTCTTCGATATGATCCGGAGAAAATCGTCATCGTTGTGGAGCGTAGAGTTTGAAGAAGAAAATCATTCTTGATCGGCGGGGGGGGGGGGGTAAGAAGCGAACCAGGCGGGGGGCCTAGGTGTTTTCTCGGTGGTCTGCGGCGGTCCCGTATGTACTGACGGGTCATCATCATTTAATGACAATCAGCAACACACCCGACACTGCGCTCTGCCGACTTGAGATTTCTGCCGTGGCCATGTACTCTTCACCACGCACAGCTCTGCAGCCAGCCAGGACTCCGTCAGAGGCGAGGCGGGGGGTCTACTTCCCAGCACATCCTAGAGCAAAGCTCTTCGAGAGAAATTGGTACACTGTTGGACATGAGACACTGTTAATGCCGTGTCACTCTTACCCCGGTGTGTGTGTGTGTGTGTGTGTGTGTGTGTGTGTGTGTGTGTGCGCGTTTCTGAGCAAAATCCCAAACCTACTTCGCACTCCTGTCATTAAAATTTCTCTTTGTAGGGTGGAAAAGAGAAAATAATAATTCTGCATAGCAGTGGCCGTGTTGGTTGGTGGTATTCGCGCCGGGGGAGAAAAAGCCTCTCATCAAAAGGCGCTTTATCTAGTAGTGCACTGGGGGGGGGGGGGGGGAGATGGCTAGAGGAGGGGGACCTAGGGGGGCAGATTTGCCTTCCCCGCTCCCGGGCGCTCCCGCGGGGCTCCCGCTATGGCTGGCTTCTTTTCTAAGTAGCGCCCGAGCCGAGAGGTCTGCACCGCTTGGTACACAAGCGCCTCAATCAGCCCTCGTTAGGAAGGCCGCGACGCCAGGTCCGTGTCTCCGCCTCGGCTGCACTCCCACAAATTTTCATTTTTATTTTTTAATATATGATTTTTACTCGTTCTTTGCTTACTACTACTACTACTACTGCTGCTACGACGTGGCAGCAAAAAAAAAAAAAAAAAAAAAAAAGAGACAGGCATGGAGAACGCTTTAAATTCCTAGGTCAGACTTGTTCTTTGAGTTTGGAGGGAAAATAAGTTTGTTGTGTGAGAATGATGTGAATTATGTGAAATTACCGTAAATACAGTACCGATTTAATTAGTGGAGAATTTATTCTCCGGCCCACAGAGAAAATTCGACGGAAGAATAATGCGCTCCGCGCGAGCCATCCGGTTCTGCTTGTGCGGGACGACGGTTGGCTAAAGTACCAGGAGCGCACGGCCGAGGCACAGCTCTATCGTCGCTCCGTAGCGTAGTGGGCTAGGTGACTGGGCGGTGACCGGAAGGTCCGTGGTTCAACTCTTTGCCGGAGTAAAAATTTTTCTGAAGTCTGCCGACCGAGGATGGTGGGTAAAATATCCGAAAAGAACGTGTTCAAAGTGTGTTGTCTGAGTGACCGCGGACGTTGGGCCGCGGCCATTCCCCGGAGGTTGAATACACTGTTGAGGAGCAGTGGTTCGACGCCCGAGCAGGGGAATGGTGCTTGCCAAGACTCGGCAGAAGTTAAATGTAGAGGCCTAGGGTTCGGCCTTCTACATTTTTCAAGCGTAAGGCCTCGGAATCTGGAGTATTCGGGCAACACCTACTTGGATACATGGCGTAGAAGAGTAGAGTACAATCGGCTTCGGCCGTGTACGATCTGGGCATCCTACCTCCCTCTCAATCCGCGAGGGAGTGGCCTCACGGCCACAGACCAACTGGCTGGTCGAAGGGGGCTGACTCCTGAAATCTGGTCAGCGGAAGGGGCGATGTTGGCCGTTGCGGAAGCCTGCCTACCAAGGTGGCTGCGTCGTGCCTGTGTCTTAGCGGCGGTCAACTCCTGGTACACCGGTTCCCATCCGAACACCGAAGTTAAGCAGGAACGGTTCCGGACGGAAGTCTGGGACGAGGTAGGACCCACCCATTTTTGCCGTTTTTTTTAAACACCAAACGCAGATAATTTTCAAATACAGGAGCACCCTCAGTTGCTCAGAAGCGACCGCGGTTTTGTCGTATGAAGCACTGGACATGATGTGTAGTTTGGGCTGCCTACCTCCTGGGCGTGAACATGTTTCTCTGCTTTTCCGGGGTCATACATGTCATGAGGCACCAATTTCACGACGAAACCATGTCTAGAGGTCGAGAAATAAGGTCACAAAATCTGCCCGCTCCTCTTCACTGGCCGGGGCCGTTGAGCGTAAATAATTGAAACCGCCCCCACGCCACCGGGCAACCGCCATCAGCGCCGGCAGCCGCTGCGGGTGGGGGGCTGTTCGCGGCATTTTATTACAGCAACTACTACAGTCTGCTGGTTTCCGGCGCTCCTACCGGCTCCCGGGCGCGCGACACGCACGGCTGTAAAGTAAGCGCCCCGCCCGGCCCCGCCCGGCCCCGCCCCGCTGCACTGGATACACATATTCTAATGTGGCGGCCGGGCCCAAGGGGTCCCTTCACTCAAAAAGAAACTAATCAATTTACGCCCCCAAAAATTTCACCCAAAATAATACAACATGAAAGTCGGAAAAAGGTCAGAAAATTTCAACAAAAAATTTTGCGCCCACCAGTCCATTGGTGAAAAATGATCCCCTTCGCATGCCCTATCCACCCTATCTTTGTGTCTCAAACGAGAATAAACACCCAATTATATTTTGACAAAAGATAAAATGTTGTTTTTTCGAGCGCATCGTGTTTGGACCTATCCCTGGTATCGTCATGAAATTAGTGTCTCATGACACTCATGACCCCGGGAAAGACGAGAAACATGTCCACGCCCAGGAGGTAGGCAGCCCAAACTACATTTCACCCTCCCCTAGTGCACCCTCTGCAGTGCATTGTTTTTTTTTTTTTTTTTTTTTTTTTTTTTTTTGCTTTTTGGTGGGTTGCGCTCCGGTACCACGTGAGCCGCAGCCGAGCCGTGTGAAATGTGTTTGCAGACGGCGCTAAACAACGGCTGGAATTACTTCCGGCACGCTCTCCTTGTCTCCCTTCCGTGTCCGGTTCCGCGGGTTCCGGAGATTCTGGCGGTGGAGGGCGCGATAGTGTATGTCAAACGACTTGCCCTCGACGACAAGAAGATGCCTTAAGCCTCAAGAAGCACCTCCAGCCGGCCACAACAGTGGGGCGCGCGGCTACCGTTTTGAACTTTTGACTTTTTTGTTTCTTGCTTTGATTGCCTTGTTTCGATTACGTTATTTCAAAGCCTATGCTTCCAATCCTTCCCCTTCTCTCCTCCTTTCTCACTCTGTTCAAGCGTGTTTAGACGGGTTTAGGAAATGAGAAATAAATCCGCTTATTCAGGCAGGAACATATTTATTGCATAACCATCACAACATTACATATGTCAACTCAGACCACATCAGACTAGTGCACAGCACTGACACGTTTGATTTGATCTAAACATGAGAATGCATTAAGGGTTAAAGTGTTTAGTTTAGAAGGTGGGGGAACTGAAATTTAATGTTACTTTGTAAATGGCATTGAAAGATACTCCAGAGATAACATAAGAGGTTGAACAGTAAAGAGGTACAGAGTTAAAGTGAGTAAAGAAAATGAGGCTTACTATTGTAAATAATAAGAGATTCTTCCCTGTATGAAATGAAATCCTAAATAAGCAACATTTGTATTCTTTCACATCAATTATATACACATCCAAAGAACGCCAACAAAATAACAACATATATTACGTCTCAAAAGTTTACACTCTGTACAATTAGGATACAAAATTACAAAACTTACAGTGGTGATGTGGTAGTACTCCATATACATACAGTCTTACACAGCTTCAGACAATATCCTTTCTTTTACAAACCACTACTGCCTTACACTTTTCACAGATTTTCTGAATGGTTCAAAAGGTGATGTCCAATTATGACTTACATCAAAACTCCAAGAAAATCATATCAACCAGAATCTTACAAACAAATACAAAATATTGTTCATTGTTCAATTTTTAAATGGCTACAATGAGCTATAAATACAGTTGCAATGGAAGAGCGTTGCTGATGAAATCTTCATCATATGTTGGTGCCAAAAATAACAATTAGCTAATTTAGACTTAGGTAAATAGTGGTGACGAATTTTGCCACATTCATTACAGATACATATAACTTCTTCCTACAAAGCCTGTACATCACAATCAATTACATGGTTAACACGGTAAAATGTACACAGAATTTACAGACATGTGAAAGTCTTAACGATAGTAAATAATAAAATCTTTTCTTACATGAACGACTACTCGAAACAAAAAATAAATAACTATTAGAGAGAAGGAGAGAAAGATAGAGAGAATATTTTGTGAATGAGAACCTTCACAATAACCAAAACAGATCAAGCATCTTTGAATGTCTTTTAAACTAAAAGAACGTCTTTGTGGTTCCTCTGAAAGTAGAATATAAAGAAGGTTGAACTACAGGTAATCACAGATATGACTTCCGACAAGACACATCTAAAAAGTTCCTTCCTTGTGACTGCAAAGGTGGGTATGAATCACGAAAAATAAGTGACCAATGCCATCCCACTGACTTTAGGATGAGATTCATTCAGCAGTCACTAAGGAATTTGCAACACAAGAAATTTAGGAATAAAATTAGCCTCTAGTACAATAAATGAGATGAAAGTGGAGGGGGTAAATTCAAGGCATCTGCAAAATTGAACATTTAAAAACTTTGAGCATCAGCTGCCATGACCAGTACCTGCTGAAGACTGGATGAAATAACCCTCAGAAACGATCAAGCATGAAATAATTTTTCTAGATTGCCATACCAACTTTATCAATGTGAAACAATAAGCTTGGCTTATGAATTATCACAAGAAGCCTGAAATAGTTATGATATGTGAAGCCTATCGGACATGGCACTTTGAAATGCTTCCACCATCTTTACATGAGAGTACCATAGCCAATGCTTAGCACCAGACAAGAAGTGCACCATGGAAAAGTCATTACTTTCATAATGACAGTAAAATGATGAGCTGTGAAGCCACATTGTAGAAGTTATGTGTAAACTAGCATGAAGCTACAAATGACTGAGCATATTCACAACCATCATTAGTGGCTGATGCAGTAAGACCAGTACATCATAGGTACTTAACAGTACCTAGTATTCTCTCAACTTTATGAGGTAAAATGAGGTGAGGCACAATCTTAATCCTTCTGAACTAAAAACTTACAAGAAAACATAAGCACAAGATAAAAGTAACACAAAATCTTTGGCACAGCACACAATGTAAAATCATGCATTGTGTGACAATACACACAAAAGTATAATAGTACAATTCTTCTAATACAGGGCTATTATAACTTAATTCAACTAACAAAGCAATTAAGAGAGTTTCAAACCAAGGTGCTATCACAAAATCAACTTCCAGAATTAAAAAGAAACATTTGCATAAGTTTATGCAACACACATTGAAAACTGAACATAAAAATTTAAAGATCACAAAATGACTGATGACTCCCAACATGCCAGTTTTCAAAGTGAGATCAAACATAGAAAGGACTTAGTCATTTGTTCAGTTAAGAAAACTTTGCAGAACACATATTGTTGGTAAAGTCTTACAGTCAAATGTTTAAAAACAAAAAACAAAGAAGGTAAATATGTCACATTAGCATGCACTTGTGAGAAACTCAGGAAATGCGCTACACATTAACATTCACAGCCCCAACAATTATTGGACTTCCGCAAACGACCGGAAGAGACTGCACCTGGTAAAAAGAAGGAGAACAGTATTTGAAATGTCATTGGCAATGTTTATCATAAGTACTAAACGAAATGTTGTAAACCCACCTCAAGCGTTAAGAGAATGAGCAGGAGATCTTGGAGTGTGAAACCGCATAAGTTCAGCAACAGTGATGGCAACCTGAACGAGTCCTCTTCCCTCCAGGACATCAGCAGCACAGCAAACCAAGTTCTAAAACATTAATAGGATTTTATTAAGGTGCTGTTTCTACATTCAAAATAAAATAAAAAAAAAAAAAAAAAGCATATCCCACTGCATTCTAAATGTCAAGAGCACCATTGCAAGATGCTGCTATTGATGGGGTCTCAGAAGTTCAATTTCAACCAAAATGTGTTATATGTAGTTCTCAAATCCTGTTGTGGTTTGACACAAGGAATTTAGACATTTACTGCCATATTGAGTTAATGTCTTTTATTTTTATAACCCTTTCAAGTGCTCTCACATAACTGTAGTCCAACAATAATACCACTAGTGGCTTGCCATTGCCATATAAGTAAGTATGCACATCAGACACAAAAATAAATCTAATAGATTACACTATTACAAGAAACTATTCACACTGGCTTCAAATACAATTGTCATACAAGGACAAAATTTGTAAGAGGCTGGGGGGAAAAGAGGTACAATGGGCACCTCAAACTATCATAGAGTAAGTAGAAGAAAAGCAGAAACAAATTTAAGTAATAGTGGGTTTAAAAAGGCGATGTGTTACAAATTTTATGGCAGAACCAGCCTGCAAACTGAAATATCTGCTTACTATATAATCAGTCAAGATCAATTCACTAAGCCAACTACAACACTTTTTCTGACTTTATACCACTATTACTAGACCAAATTTAACAATGAGAGCAAAGAAAACAATAAAGTAGAAGTGAAAAGAACCAAAAGAAGCAAAATTCCCATAACACAGGCATATAAGGAAGCCACATTAAAAAACCACTAAGTAAACTTATGGCACACAAGCAGCAACACCACACTATTGACTGCAAACAGTGTCCAGGGTTCATTGCACAAACAAGTGAACATCATCAGTTTCTAGCATCAACATCTTTTGCTGAGATGAAAGAAAATGATATGGATTTGTATTTAAATTGACTCAGTGCTCTCCTTTACAAAAATAACAAGCAGGTTTGGACAGAACCTATACTCAGGCAAAAGAGTGAATATTGCCAACTAAAAGGCACAATATGAAATACCACATCATGTGGAAACCCACTAGTATATGGTTCCACGTTCATCAGCAGTCTTCTTTGGAATAGATAGATGCATGTTAAGTAAAAACATGACTCATCACGAAGAAAGGGGAGAAAAAGTGACAGGAATGTTCAATATATGAGGGTAAAAGGGAATAAATACAATCTAGACAAAATTTTGATCTGCAGCAAGATATTTGCTACAACAAAGCACTGGGCCAATAGGGTACATCAGAGAGAAATGCATAAAATAATTTACAACCAAAAATAGATTATGTTCTGATAATTTTGACATTACAATTAAAATCACATGTATTCCCATAAAAATATGAATGCAGACCACAAGAGCCAATCCACTTCAGACATGTCATAAATTTTACAAACCCACAACAATAAATAAAAATAAATTAGACCAATAAAAGTATATTGCACTCAGTCAGGCATTCCGATAGAGCAAACTTTAGGAAAAATAGTGCTTGACCCTTTAACAACCAAAAATCCACACAGGGTGGTCCCGTGACTATCTAGTTGCACACATACAAAGAAAGGAATGACATGAACAATACAAATGTGGCTGGAATTTGTATTAAAATGATACTGACAAAGAGACTGATTAGTAACATGAAGACAATAAGTCCTAATGAGAATGTGCTTGTTCTTTGGAGGGGCATATCCTAAAATAACATCAGTAAATTGGAAAAATTGCAATACAAATAAGAATTAGAAATCTATAGCAGCTTCAAATTATCACTGAAAAAGAGATGCTTCGTCTTTTAACAACTTCTGGATCATTTCACAACGTGTGAACTACAGAAAAACTAACACTTAAATAACTCGCACCAGAACTCTAATACCATCTGGGGAAAATGAAGATAAGAGTCAACTGTGCTTTAAGTAGGCACAACAACAGCCATGCTACTAAAATCAAACTGAGTGAAACACATCACTTTGTACATTACCTTAGTCTTATGCTTCTTAAGAAATAAAATACTACAGATAAAAGAGAGGGACTAGAGTCTTCAATACAAAGGGAGGGAAAATGCTTTGATTTGACTAGGAAGCAGTCATATAAGTAGGCTGCCACTACTAATAGACGATATTGCCTGAAAATAAAGCATCAGACATTCAAAATAAAATTTTGGAAGACAAAACAAAAGAAGAAATAAAATTTTACTTCAAACAAACTCACTTTAGGTACGTGAGCACAGTTTTTTTTTTTTTTAAATACAGACAATTTAGGAGGAAAAATTATTATAGAAACTAGAGATTGCTAACAGCTCGAAATGGAATGGAAATTTCCTGTTGACACATGATGAATGAAACAAACCAAAAGCACACATAAACACCACTGTACTGGAACAAAATTTAACAACCCAGTGTACAATGCACTTGAGGAATCGCTTAGGCACTGTATAATACCATCATAAAAAAAGGCCAACACAGAAGTTAATGCAAAGGGCAAAGTCTTCAAATTCAAGACAACGCTAGCAGAGTTAATTAGCAGTCTAGCTCAATGAAAGATACAGTGCTGCAGTATAGAGTGCTCCCAACCCACTGCACCAGTTTCTTGATGACTCGATTCCACACAAGTGATTCTACAACCCCAAATCCAGGTAAACTGTACCTCCAGAGCCACCAAAGCTGGAGTAAATTAAGAAAAATCTACTCTACATCACACAAGTACTTAAAATTATTGAAAGAGGCACAGGTATTTATATAAAAAAAATTACATAGGAATACAGTTTGATACTGAAAAAGTGAACTTTTCTTTGTTGTACGTAGACTTAAGTACAATGTCTATGGAAAAGACTGTAAAGAACAGAACTTGACATCATGCTTAACATAAATTAGCCTCACTCAGTCAGTACATATGGCAGAACTTCAAGAAGTTCTCAACCTCTAGAAACTTAAAACCGTTTGAATGGAAGCACAAAAACGGATAGTACAGCAAACCAATTCATACTAGTATCTAAGCTATCCTGATCCATATCACAATTAATTTAGGCTCTTAAAATAGCTTTAAAAGGAGTAATACAAAAGCTCAATACTTGCAAATTTGAGACCTTACTCAAATAAGGTGAATAATAAAATATATCTCGTAATGCTCATAGACTTTTATCACACAGATAGAGTCAAAATTATCAAACAATTAAAATGATCACTAGGATGACATTAGAAGGCAATAAAAATACAACACGCCCAATACCAAACCTTACCACCACCAAGTTTGTTCCTTTCTCACATAATGCAAAATATTTTATCACTTTTTAAATAAGGCTGTATTCAAAATGACTACAGCTTAAAGTCAATCACAATTGATGCCTGCATATACAGAGAAGATAGTGCAAATCTACCCTACCATAAATTTGTCCTAGAATACTACAAAGTCACAAATTGAAAGAAGAAATACGAAAAGCTGAATGTGAAGGTTCCACAACGTATAACTACAATGGATCCAATGGAAGTTTCACAAACCCATTATTGTATGGTAAGATTTCCAAAACAATCTTCAATATGCTAGCATCCGCAAAAAATTTTCAGTGTTAGAAGTACCTCTGTAAATGGGTACAGACTTAAGCAGGTCTAGTTTGGTGGTGGGAAGAAGTAAAGGAGAACAACAGTCATAACAAACACAATAGCACAGAACATTGTGATTTCACGATCATAAGGGTGTTTCGGTAGTGGATGATTCACCACCAAAGAAGCAACTTCATTAACTTCTGTATCCAAGTGCTTGTCTTTGAGAATATCTCTATCGTCAGAGCAGGTATCTTCATCGCTGGGGCTACTGGCGTCGCCTGTGGCAATGTCGAGTAGGCGAAGCACGGTCAGTGCCAGAGAATACAACCCTTCCTCAGTCCCCAGCACTACCCCTTCGCTACTGCACATCACCTCCTGCAACCAAAGCCCAACCAGCAGCTATGTCAGTGCAGCCAAAATGGAGGTTCATCAAGTTCACACAACGATGAATCGCCAAAGGGAGTATGGGGAACAAGGGCTGGTAAGGCAAATCAAAAATATAGATGTTTTTGTTGTCAAAAGATACAGAACTTCCAAATAAATTACTTCAATATTAGTGGCCACTCAAAACCATAAGAGGGGTGGGGATATGAATGACATATACTTTGCAAAAGGTAATGGGTGTTATGTAACCCATTGATGACATTTTTTTTTTTTTTTTAATTTTGAACTTTCTGAATGCAAGTGACTTCATTTGCAGAAGAGAGAAAGACTGGAAAGGAATTGAAGGGTACAGAGGGATCCTACATGGTTATACCCTATATCCAAATTTCATTTACCTATTATATCCCCCAAGGCTAGTGGTATAGAACAACAATCTCATGTAGCCTTTGAATGTCTTCTATGAAAAGTACCCTAGAAAGGTTTGTGTGTTTTTTTAAATTAATTTAACTGAAAATGACTGACAAAAGTTTGGGCTTGTGATAAAATCTAACTCTCAACAAATTAAAGTTTAGACAGCAATAAAATACACATTTCATGGCAATAGTTGATTACCGTTTAAAAAATAAAATGAGTAAAGCAAGAAAGTTGTGTTATTTTTGGATAGGCAAGAGTAAAGCAAAGGAACTGGTGTCAACTAAATTGTGCTACCATGTACAAAGTCAGATGTCTGTTGCCCACGATGCAGATATTGGAACTCTTCAAAGATGAGACTTTTAGCAGGAAGCACTACACCCCCAATGATATTCCATACTTAAGTTAAACAGAAAATTTCAGTAAGACATAATTTTTGTATTTTCACAATGGAGCAGATAGCACTTTCAACCCAAAGCATGTGGAGAATGCAGAAGCAATGTAACCAAAATTCTCAATGAAATAAGTACTTCAGAAAATAAATAAGAAGCAAAATCTGAACCAAGATGCCAAAGGTAACTTAGGTGTAAAGCAACAGAGGGCAACTTTGCAAATAAGCTCATAATTTATAAAGGAAAAAAAATCTATAGCTCTTTGCTAAAAAAAAAGGAAAGATATGTCTAAGTAGCTACACACCAGGCTTCGTTGAGAAGCTTCAAAAATAAATTCCTATTGATTTGACCCACAAGTAGGCCTGCAGTAACACTGGAATGAATGAGAAACTTGTCTATCTCTAACAACTAAGCCCAACTTTTCCCACAAATTGAAGGAAAAATACACAAAAGGTCACATAGTGCAGACACTATAAAAATTATTGAATTGAAAAATTGATGAGAGTAATAGCATTTCCTCCCATAGAAGAGCAGGATGTAGATATTAAGTTAAAAAAAAATCTCCAAGTTCACAAAAATACAAAAAACATACTTGACAAGGGGGAAAAGACAATACAAATCAAGGTCAAGGAGGAACAGGCATGGGAACTAAGACTTGTGACTGCACAGACATGAACTATGAATTGGCTGGTACTTTGGTGGTAAGGTAGTCAATAATAACCCAAAATCACAAACATTCCCTTTCAAAACTCACACATTTACATCATGAGCACGATGCGAATGAGTCTTTGCAACTGACAGTAGACCATTACATATACATGTAAATTGCCATGCCCCTCATGCAAAACATTCATGAGCATTTCAATTTCCAAAGTGCTACTGTCAATTGCAAAATAATGCTCACTCATGGAGAGGTTTACATTCCTTCTTTGACATGCACGAAACTGGTATTAAATTCCTATCAAAATGTCAAAACACATCTAATATACAAACAGCACTCCTAGAACTCTGTTTTTGTAGAGAAATTAATGTTGAACAGTATGAGAATCCATCTTCAAACTATAGGAACAGAAGGTATTTTTTCCCTGAAGGAAGTATATGATATTTTCAAGACAAACAAGGTCTCCATATCACCCAAAACCGAACACTTTGATACAATAAAACTTTTCACTTATTCCTTACATGATCAGATGGCACAGTTAATCCAATGATGTCATGTACAAGAAATTTAGATGAGTGGCAATATAACTTCAAAAACACACTAATGTGAATACCAGACACTAAATAAACACCATGAAATTTCCAAGAAGCTTACTATAAGAGAGAGAGGTCAAATTTTCATGTACCGGTATTTAATGATACTGCTATAAGTTTGACAGTATTAGAAGAAATGGGATGTACCAGCACACCAAACACGATAAAAGCTTATGTAACACATGAAGCAAGCAAAAGCAAAAAAGCATACAGCTACCAGTGATCAAATGTACACAATAGGAGCAGAAATGATTTCACATTTCTCTGATATCTGTCATAATATATTTGATGTGTTAAACTAAAAACTACACATTATAGAATGTTCAAAGTTAACAAATAATTTGGCCCATAACAATTTCAGAGATATTTAAGTAAACTGAGACTTTTGCAATTCCACTTATGAGTGAAACATTACCCTGACTAAAAGGAAAGAATTTGTTGTACAGAACAGTTGTACATACAGTGCAGAACCTCTTTTCTTCCACGGACATGATGGTCAAAGTCATTTTACAAACTATATATAAAATTGTGCTGAGTGTAATAGCTACATATTTGTAAAATAAAAATAGGGTGGCTAAGGAACTTTCTTTTTAGGGCACACACAAAACCAAACCAGAAGTTAGAGGGAAAACAAAACTACCGGAAAATATAAGTAATGAAAAGAGATGGAAATTGTCAATTGTCAAATCAATGTAACACTAAGGCAAATCAGCTGTTAGCAGTAGGTTTAGAGAGGAAAGAGTGAAAGTAACATCTGCAAAGATGTCCCACTGACCAAAAATGGTGCACATAAAATCATCCCAGAATGGTAGAACTTCCATGTTTTTGACTGTGGTAAAAATTTTTGATTGCAATGATGAATGGAGCTCGGCCTCCGGTTCACAGATCATTACTTTTCGAATTTGTTTATAGCTGTCAGTTTTCCATTAACATACTTGTTCTTTAAACTCTGCGAACTACTTAAAATAGTATTTGTAATTCATTTTCAATATTGTTGTTTTAAGGCTCCATAAGATTGCCTGTTCTAACAGACATTCTACAAACATATTACCCTGACAAAATCCCTTTGAAAGCAGTTTTCATTGAGAGTTCAAATTTAACACAGTACACAAGTGAGAAATGAAACTAGGCTCAATATTACATGTCTGTGAGTGTATGATAGAATGTAACCAAATTGTAGAGGGACAGTAAGATTGGGATAGGAGCACATAGATCACAGAGAAGCAATTCATAAAACTCACCTCCTCAACACCAATCTTGCGGCACGCATCCAAAAAGTTATCCACGTTTCGTCGACAACGGGCCATGGTAAGTTTTGGCTGTGAAATTGAAAAAAACAAGTTGAAATGATAATGGGTATTAAAATTAGCAAAAGTGTTGTGTACAGAAAAGTTGTTGTACTACATACCACAGCAGGTGACGGAACATGAATGCTAGCCACAGATCGTGGTCTTACGTGGTTGGCAAGATGACACAAAACCACTCCATCTGCAAGTGCAGGAGCCATATCCTCTGGCAGAACCATTTTCAAGCGAGCCTCAATTTGCTAAGGAAGAACAGATAGAATAAAAATAGGTTCATGGATAGATCACTTCATGCTCAAGTGCCTAAGTATCAAAATACGCACACTACGCAGCTGTTTAATGAGCTCAGCTTCCTCTTTGGCTTTCTCAAACTCCCTCCTCATGGTGAAACTCAATTTATCCGGTGGAACATCGCGACCCCACCGCACGCTTCTTCCTGCTTGAGTAGAAAGAATTCATTAGGTGCTGTACTAATCATGTTTCAAATTACAAGCTAAAAAACTGAAATACATGAAAAAGTATTAATCAACTGGCATTTTAACAAACAGTACCTGCTTTGTTCCGATTTGGAGCAGGAGACACATAACCGACTGAGGTAGTAACCAGCCTGGGAATGCCTTTCCCAGGAGATATATTATTGGAATTGGGTAAACCATTAACAACACCAACACTTGAAGTGGGTGAGAGAGGTTTGGTGTAACTGTTCACAGGTGAAGAATCACCACCACCATTGCTTGCTGTATTGTTGCCGTTTGTACTATTACCATTTGACAGAGATGAAGGAAAGTTCAAGTTTCGTGAAGGAGTCACTTTCTGCACTGGCTTCTTACTAATATTATTTGGCATGCCATCCACTTGAGTTTGGGGAAGTTCATTATTACTTGCATCAACTGGTGACATTTCATCTTTTGTCTAGATTTACAGCAAAATAAAAACAGGAAGATTAGAAAAATACAGTATACACAATAAGAAGAAACTTTCAATGAAATAGAATGGAAAGAAATTAATTCTTACATGATGGCCATTATGAGCAGGAGATGGTTGGAGGGATAAGGGAGCTCCTTCAGGACTTGGTGGGGTTAGTTCTCCAGGAACTCTTGGTCTGTAAACACTGGCACCTTCTTGAGCTCTTTGGTTTCGTAAGGCCTCCTTATACTCCCTGTGAAACAAGAAATATTAACCATTAATATTCTGTGTGCAGACGATAATCCTAATGACTTGTGTCTTGACCCCTGGTAAATTGATCCGGGCACACTCTCCGAAGCATAAATTTTTGCTTTTAGTTTTTACAAACAAAACTTTACTGGGATATAAGAATAAAAACTGAGAGTTAGTGAAAATATAAAGGATGGAAGTGAGATACAGCAGGATGAAAGCTCCTTTCCTAAAATAGAGAACAAGCGCACACATTCCACTTCTCCTACAGCCTACCTGTAGGTCTGAATGTGCTCCAAAGGTCTCTTTTCTTCTACCAGTCCATTGCCATTTACAGGGGCGTCAGAAGGTGAGTCCGGGCTATATTTGGAACTGCAAAGAAGGACAACACAAACTAACAAAACATCCAGCTAATTGTACGAGAGCACACTGATTACAAAATGAGTGCACGCACTTAACAACAAAACAGATAATAGCAAATATTCTTTGGCATGCAGCATTGCATAAGCAATGCATGCTACAAAGAAGTATCAGCATATCACTTTGGCAAGAGTCTACAGCCTAATTCTAAAAGATGAAGCATAACAACAAGTTTCCTATGGTTTTTGCATTTTTAATATTCTAGTATATTTTGGCTTGCTTTCTAAACTCCCAAAAACATTTAAAAATCAAATCACACATTTGAATCTAAGTAATGAGAAATAATTAAAGTGCATGAAAGATATGGCATTCATCAAAGTATTAAGTGAAATAAGACTTCAAATCGGCTGAACAATGTTCCACAACAAACAAAAAAAAAGAAGATTAAAATGAAAATAAACTGTAGAGACATGCCAATAAAACTTTAACAAACTTTAGAACAAATTAACTTACATGTTTGGTTTCTCAAACCGACGAGCATCACTTCTATCTGATTGTGATCTTTCTAGTCTCTTCTTCTCCTGCGGTTCCTGAAAGTAAAAATGATCGTAAGATTTTGACACCTGTGAGAAAGTAACGTTCAAAAATAAAGAGAAAATTAAATTTCTGATTCTGCCAGGCTGTACAAGAAAAGCTTACCTTGCCAATGTCATCTTCTGCATCTCCAGGGCTACCAGTGGAGGGTGTGGAGGAAGCACTGCCACTGCCACTGCCATTTCCATTTCCATTTGTTCTAGTAACAGGGGCATTGCCATTCAGCCTAGTCATAAGCGGTGAGCGCTTGCCCAACCGCTCTTCTCCAATCTGCTCGTTAAAACCATCCCACACCAACACACACCAAATCATTAGTCTCAGCTTTGCACTTGTAGGGAGTAGACACTCAGGCCACAAAAAAAAAAACAATATTATAGGTCAAATTTTAAACACTCACCCCTGTGAGAACTTCCTGAGACCAATTGTCTGATGTACTATAGCCACTGTCAACAGTATATCGCTTGTTGTGTCTAAGGTTCCCACGAGGATCTGACAATTTTCTATGAGTGCGCCTCCACTCATCATTACGGTGCTTCTTGACGTCAGACAATGCTCGAGTTTCCAGGTACTTAAAAACATGTACACGCCCCCTTGCACATAGCTAAAATGAATTCAAAATATTGAGGGTCAGTACATATTTAAGTGCCCAAGTTCACTATAAGTTTCTGTTTTTTTAAATTCGCTTTTGTTACCTTGGCAGGTGGTGATGTCAAAGGATTGTGGTTAAGGTTTAAATAAACTAGAGATGTCATAGACCGTAATTCCACAGGTAAGCTAGAAATACGGTTGCCACTTATGTCTAATCTCTCCAACCTCAGGTATGTCAGTTCTGCATGACAAAATAAAAACAATAAATTAGTACAAAATATTTTCACAAAAACCACAAACACAATTAAGTTGGCCAACTTCCTCACCCAGAGGGACGTCACACAGGGCGTTGTTACTGGCATTCAAATCACGTAGCTCTGACAGGTCCCCGATCTGCGGCGGGAGGGTGGCTAGCTGGTTGCACGACACGTCCAGCAGCGTCAGATCCTGCAGCCTGCCCACGTCCTCCGGGAGGCTGACCAGCTTGTTGTTCCCCAGGAGCAGGACCTGCAGGGGCAGCTGGCAGACCGCGCTGGGCAGGACGGTGAGCTGGTTACGGCTGAGGTCCAGGTGGACCAGGGACTGCAGGTACACCACATTGTCCGGGATGGCACGGATAGTGTTGTGGTAAAGCTCTAGCCTCTCCAGAGACGTGAACTCGGTAACTTCGATAGGCAGGTCCCAGAACCTGTTCTTGGACAGATCTGCAACACACAGAGGAAAAACGGGGCAAAATTACAAGACTGCTCAAAAACACTTTTCTTTCCTTTTTTAAATGGTAATCGCGCAGGGCGAAGGGCAATTTAGCATGAAACGCTGCCGCCGCGGGGGAGTGAGACCCCTGAGCAGGAGGGGGAGGGGGTCCAAAGCCTCGTTCACAATCCCCGAAAGTAGGGGAGGGGAAGCAGACGACAGGAGACAAAGGGGTTGTGGCCCGACAGTGCGGGCAGAGAAGAGCGCCTCATTGACTACAACAGGGGAGAGGTGGAGGGAGAGAGACAGAGGGCGTGTGTGAGGCTGGAGCCGCGCTGGAGCCGTGCTGGAGCCGGGCGCTGGGAGATGACAGCGATAGGGAAGCTGTGCTGTGGTGACGAGGTAAAGGCCCTCCAGGCCCTCCACTACAATGGGGCCGGGAGGGGCGGTGAGGGGGGCGCGGCCTTTTCAAGGTTCATTGACTAGACTGACGAGAGGGCACAGGAGAGGGCGCATTCCACCCTCTTTACTGCCGCCGCTCTCCTCTCTCTCTCTCTCTCTCTCTCTCTCTCTCTCTCTCTCTCTCTCTCTCTCTCTCTCTCTCTCTCTCTCTCTCTCTCTCTCTCTCTCTCTCTCTCTCTCTCTCTCACCTCTTGCAATTTCCTAAATTTTTCCTACCTATACGAGAGAGAAACAGAGAGAGGGAATAGCAGTAGCGTGGCGCTCCCCGATAGGTCTCAGCTCCCGACGGACCCCCCGCAGGGCTTAGGTTGGGTGGCCAATGCTCCCCCCCCCCCCCCCCCTCCTCCCTGACAGACAAACCCGGCAGTCGGTTCGGCACAGCATCCCTCCGTCCTTCTCGCTCCCCCAGGGACGCCGATACACAGAGTGCGTTGGCCCGGCCCGACGGTGGATACCTCTCCCCACCGCGGGGGGTCTATCTGCCCGACTGTCTGGCAGGGTCGGGAAAACGTCCACAACCCATCGAAAAGATTCCTGTCAAAATCCGGGACGCCGAGCGCCTGCGACTGCCGGGGTAGGCCAGCCCGCACGACGCGCGTGCGTGCAGAGGCCGAGGTTTGCCTACCCGGCAGGCGCCGTGTTCCTCCTCAGTTGGTGCGCAGCCGCTACGGTATTTCCTCCCCCGTCGAGTGCGCGGCCCCGGCCCCGGCCCCGGCCCGGGAGTTCGGTGCGCCCCGCCGTCTGGCCCCGCCGGAGCCCCCGCCACCCCACCAATAAAGGGTAAAGACCCGGGCGGGGCGCGGCTCTGTCTGCGTACGGTGCGGCCGCAATGCCGCTGGGGGTTGGGAGCCAGACAGAGGCGCCCAGAGTCCAACACATACCGGGCGCCGCCCTCTAAATGGCGAGCCCTGAGAGAGGGAGAGAGACAGAGAAAGGGGGGGGGGGAGAGTGCATATGGCAGAGAGAGCTACTACAGTGTGTATTTGGCGGCGGCGGCCCCAAGGCACATCCCCGTCGTCGACTGCACCGGTGAGGGGCCCCGGGGAGGGCCGCGGCCGGGGGCAACTGCAACACCAGAGAGCAGCAGCAGCAGCAGCAGCAGCAGCAGCAGCAGCAGCAGCAGCAGCAGCAGCAGCGGCCTATTTCGGGGGCCACAGCAAGACCAGAGGGCGCCCCAGAGGGGGGGGGGGAGGGGGAGTTAAGGAGATGGGAGCAGAAGGGCCATAAACTTGGCTAACTCTACAAACTACTGCAGCCATTTGCTGCCCTGATGGAGGCAGGCGACTCGCGTCACATTCTCGGTCGTCGGGGAGGGGGGAGAGGAGGGGGGAGAGAGGAGGGGGGAGAGGAGGGGGTAAGAGCGCGAGCGCACGCCTGCCGGCCCTATACCTTTTACGCTGAGCTATGCTTATGTGCCCCAGCAAACGCCGTGTGTCCTCTGCTTTGTTTTGGAAAGGTCGACGTCCTCTGCCCGCCCCATCCCCTACCCCCTTCCTTTTCGCACCTATTCTCTCTCTTTGTCTCTCCTGTTCCGCTTTGCCTTGTGCCACACCCAGAAGCAGCACCAGAGTCGTCGTTGACGTAACCAGGAAGGCCGGAAAACTGTCCCGGCGCGGCCACACCGGCTGGGGGCTCGGGGCCCGGGGGCCGGGGGCCGGGGGCCGGGGGCCGGGGGCCGGGGGCCGGGGTGTTACATCGCGGCCCCGCCCTCCGCCAGGGCGCCCCAGGCCAGGCCTCGGGGGTGACCAATAACCCCGCCCACGGCCCCCAGATGTCCGGCCGCCAGTCTTTAGGCAGCCCCGCAGCCTCACGGGCTGACCCCAATGTGCAGCCGTCAGGGGTGTGCCCTCCCCGTCGAGGGTGAACCCCCCCCCCCTCCCCCCTCCAATTCCAGGCCGACGGACAGCAGAGGTGTGCCCCACCGGTCCCCACCGGTGTAAAAGGCGGTCAGTGACCCCGGCTGTGAGCAACCACGGCAGTGAACCCCCTCAGCCCAGGGCTGCCACGCCCCAGTCACACAGGCGTAGCCCCCCGCGATGCACTCACACATACACACACACACACACACACACACACACACACACACACACACACACACACACACACACACACACACGTTGTTTTCGTCACTCCCACAACACCTCTCGCGCGCGGACCCGTATTGTGGGCGTTGTCCCCGATCAACAGACAGGTGCGCGCGTTTACACCGCACATTTTTTTTTTTCATTTTTATATTTTATTTTTTGCATAAGGAAACCTTTTCCCCAACATGGCAGAGTCTCTGCCCCGTGTGGGAAATACACAGCAGATGACCCCCCCCCCCCCCCAAAGCAAAGCGTCTGAGCTCATATAGCAGGCACACAGCGAGCCGAGCCGACCTCACCTCACAGGTGACAGGAACCCACACACACACACACACACACACACACACACACACACACCAGTGCACAGCAGAGGGCTGGCTGGGGCCTCCACCACCTCCCAACGCGGCTGCAAATATTTACCGACGCGCCGCCCCGCCCTCTGTTCGCGAGCCGAGCCCCGCGCGGGGCCCACCGGCAACCCTTCTTCCGCCCCCTGCAAATAACACGACGCCCCCGCGCGCCCCGCCCCGCACCGCCCCGCGCCGCATCTCCCGTCTCGCTTGCTCTCGTTCTATTCCTGGCGATGCGCCGCGGCGGTGGTGGCACCGCCACTGTCTCTCTCCCACCCCCACAGGGGGCGGGGGCGGCCAGCCAAAGAGCTCGTAATAATAAGTCGGTGTCGTAAAGAAGGAGTAATTTTGAAAAATTCCGGAGAGTGGAGCGTAGCATAGCGCAGTGAGCCAGGCGCACGGCTTCATTCAACACGTTCGGTGTTTCGGCTCGCCTTGGCACCGCTTTGCATATCACCTCCATCACCACCATCACCGTCTCGATGGAGGTCTGGACTGGGGCCCCCGCCTCTGATATGCAAATGCATCGGACCGCGCCGGCCACAGGGGTCTGGGCTGGGGAGGGCCGGGCTAGACTTCGCAGAGTTGGGGAATTCGTAAACGGATTTAGATAAAACTCCAGCAAGAAGGATAAAGCCCGCTAAAACTGGACTGAATAATTTAGATTGGAATCCCCTCCCTGCTCCAGCCGCCGCCGCCCCTCACACCGCCTCTTCCGCCCGCCCCCGGCCCCGCCCCCGCCCCGCCCCCAGCTCGTCTTCCGTGCTCCCGGCATGGCTATGACTCAGTGCCGCCGTGTCCACTCGGCCAGAACGCCCCTCTGCCGGCCGGACCCCTACCCGCACCCCTACCGAGGCATGGGGCAGGTTAGGGAGGGTAACAGTAACTCTCTCTCTCTCTCTCTCTCTCTCTCTCTCTCTCTCTCTCTCTCTCTCTCTCTCTCACTCACTCACTCACTCACTCACTCACTCACTCACTCACTCACTCCCTCACTCACTCACACTCCCTCACTCACTCCCTCACCCACTCCCTCACTCACTCCCTCACCCACTCCCTCACCCTCTCACTCACTCACTCGCGGCCGATAGTAAGCGCCACGCTACACACAGGCTATTCTTTTCTGTCCTCTTCGCAAAATATATTTGCAGTGCTGTATAGCTGGAGTCACCCGTCCCCGTCCCCAGAGCGGGGAGGGTTGGCCCACTTCTTAACGTGTACAGAGTCCACCACCACCACAACTCCTAGCCGGCGAGCAGCTAGAGCACGTCCGCACACACGCGGACGCCTCTAGTTGGCAGTTGGCGTGCATCTCTCTCTCTCTCTCTCTCTCTCTCTCTCTCTCTCTCTCTCTCTCTCTCTCTCTCTCTCTCTCTCTCTCTCTCTCTCTCTCTCTCTCTCTCTCTCTCTCTCTCTCTCTCTCCCCTCCACTCCCTGGAGACTCTGCTGCTGAATATAAGTGGTTGGAACAGTGAGAGAGGGAAGCGATGGATTTCTGCATGCAGCGCCACGCGCGCGCACGCCGCGCCCCCTAACGAGCGAAACGCGTACCAAAACCGCAGCGTGGGAGGGAAGCGCCGAGGGGGAATATAAAAGCGATAGCAACGGCATAGTCCGAGGCAAAAACACGGCCAGATAGAAAAACAAAGAATTAAATCCGACTGAGAACATCAACGTATATTTTTTTCGCCGACTTCGTCTTGGTTCACAAAATGACTCGTTCTTTTTTTTTTTTTTTTTGGTGGTTAAGTGCGCACTTGTGCTTGCCATGGCAGTTACTACTCGTATATTAGCGCCCGCTAACTTCACCCTTCCCCAACACCGCTAGCGTGACGTCACAGCGAGGGTGGGGGTGGGGGTGTGTCCGTGCAGCAGGGGTGAGCAGAAGAGGGTGGGGGTGAAGGAACGGAACAGCTGGCCACGACCGATGCGTGATACCGAAGCCCATCCCACGGCCACAGCCCGGCACGACCGTAGCACGCCATGCGCCACATGGGCGCACTAAGTCGTTCACTCCCATTCACTCGCCCGGCCGGCCATGTGCGCCCTCATTCATTCATTCATTCATTCATTCATTCGCCCATCCATTCATCCGAAGACAACGTCCACGAGACAGCATCCCAACAATCGCACAAGTCCGAGAAAAAAAAAATAAACAAAATGGCGCCTGCCGGGTAGGCAACCACGACGCCTGCGACGCACGCGTGTCGTGCGGGCTGGCCTACCCCGGCATTCGCAGGCGCTCATCAGGAGCATCCAGGGGTTGTTTGTGCCGCAAACTTTGCCGCCGCCACCGCCACCGCCACCGCGCAGCAGCAGCAGTAGCAGTTGCAGACTGCAGGGGGGGATGCTGTCCTCTCCAGTCGGTGATGGACGCACACACACAGACACAGACGCACACGCACGCGACAGCCCAAACTGCAGTTGCAGAGTCTGCAAAACGTCACTCTCTGAGCCCCCGACCCTGGAGTTCTAGACGCCCTGACAGGAGACAGCGCTGCACACACACACACACACACACACACACACACACACACACACACACACACACACACACACACAGCCAGTAGCCGCCTCTGCTCCGCCCCTCGTTATATACGACGTTCCTGCCAGACGACAACGACCCCGTCCCCGCCAACTACCTCACTAAATAGGAAGGCCCCCGGACAACGTGAGGAGGGTGGTCTGCCGGCGTCCGCCCCCCCGCCTCCTCGGCCTCCTCACTGTACACCCTGTCCCCGACAGCAGAGTGCGAACGAGCCAAAAGTTTCTCATCATTCCGATTCCCCCCCCCCGCCGCAGCCGTCCGTCACTCACTTCTCCTCCCTCGCATATACTGCGTTTGTCGTTATCTACGAGCAAACAGACACATTCACACTGACGCACGCACGCACCTCTTCCCACGCGTCCGATAGTCACACCCAACCCTCTCCCGCCCCCACCCCCGCACCCAGGCGGCACGCAGCAAGAGTCCGACAACACGCTTCGAGATGAAGAAGAAGGGGGATAAGAAGAGGAAGAAGACCGTCAAGAGTTGGCGGGGGGCCCGAACAGAGGGCGCTGCTCCGACCTGTCGTGTCGAGGTGCGGGCGGGGCAGGCGGGGCGGGCGGGGCGGGGGCGCAGTCAAGCAGCGCACGGCGGGCACAAGCGGCGTCGCGTCTCATGGTAATTTCATGCCCCCCCCCCCCCCCCCCACAGGGGGCCATGGCCTTGGAGCGGCGCCTGCCTCCCCGTCCGGCCCTCCAGCACCTCCGGCCCTCCGGGCCCGGATGCCACTGCGGGACACTCCATCAGGGTTACCACACTAATTTTCACATGGCATTTCCCATGACTTTCCGGACAAAAATTTGAAAATTTCAATGACCGTTCCCACATGATTTTTTATATATTTTTTTTTAAATTTGTAATTATAAAATGTATAGATTTTGCCATTTTTCCATGACTACCACCATCACTGCCCCGGAAATTTTCCAATTTTTCCGGAAATTTCAGGGGCACTGGAAACACTACTTGTGGAAACCCTGTGCAATGCATCCTTTGGCCGCGTCCGTCCAGGATGTGACCTATTACAGCGGTGGGATCCGGGCGATCCGGGCCGCACGCCCAGACAGTGCTGCACGTCAGCGGTCACCTCTGGGCAGCACTGCACGGCGCCCATATCCCTCCTCCGCCTCACCAGGCAGAGACAGCAGAGAGAAGAGCTTCTTACAGGTTTTTATTACTTTGTGGCCAAAAGCGCCCCCCCCCCCTGCGAGGTGCTCGGACACCTCACACCGTCGGCCACACCGCTGCCGTCAGAGCCCCCCCGGGGGGCCCTGGGGGCACCGCCCCAGGCAGCGGCGACAGGCTGACAGACGGGGCGCGGGGGCCCCCAGGCGCATACAAATAAGCCCTCTCCGCATCTGAGTGTGTGTGTGTGTGTGTGTGTGTGTGTGTGTGTGTGTGTGTGTGTGTGTGTGTGTGTGTGTGTGTGTGTGTGTGTGTTTGACCACCGCACGGCCGCACAGGGCCCCCGCTGGGAGCCGCTTCCAAGTGGCCACAGCCCACAGCGAAGCGTCTGTGGACGATCCGACCGCAGCAGCAGCAGCAGCAGCAGCAGCAGCAGCAGCAGCAGCAGCAGCAGCAGCAGCAGCAGCAGCAGCAGCAGCAGCAGCAGCGGCAGCAGCAGCAGCAGCAGCAGCAGCAGCAGCAGCAGCAGCAGCAGCAGCAGCAGCGGCAGCAGCAGCAGCAGCAGCAGCAGCAGCAGCAGCAGCAGCAGCAGCAGCAGCAGCAGCAGCAGCAGCGGCTGCAGGTGAGCGCCAGCCGACCTCTGACCTATCGGCGCGGAGCAGCAAATCGAACCTCGTCCCGAAGGCCGCAGAGCCGAGAGCCGCCATGGCAGACCACCGGCCGGCCGGGCCGGGCCGAGCAGAGCCCCAAACCAGGAGACAGATTGCGAGGGCCAGGGCGGCGTATTGATTTGGAGAGCGCGGCGACGTGACCGCGATGAAAAATTCAGAGCGTCGTCTGTCCGCCCGGCCGCGGCGAAGACGGCCTTGAGAAGGGATCCCCAGAGGATATACATATGAGAGAGAGACAGAGCGCGCGCGCGCGCGTGTGTGTGTGTGTTACTGTTACCCGGGGGAGTGAGAGAGACGGTAGGGGGCACTTCCGGTGTGCGATAAGGCCGGCATGCCCGCGTGACGGCGACGGCGGACTCGGGGCCAAACAACACACACAAACACACACGTTGAAAATCGCGGCAACATTCTATGAGAAATATAACGGCGCGCTTCGCATCTGATCTGATACACCGGGGCCGCACACTTTCCCTGCCATAACGCTGGACAGCGTCATGCCTACGCGGTGATCTGGTCCAGTCCCACGGGTGGCTGCTGCTGCTGCTGGAGTCGCCGCGTGTGCACACAGCGGACGCGATACACTTTACTTATACGCCCACCAATCACCATAACGCATCCTTATTGGTCCAATAAAGTGACCGTCCGCCTTGCGCCCGGCCGGGCCATAGCATGGCATAGCATGGCCGGCCGCCCCTGCTGTGGCCAAGGCTCATGGCGCACGGCGGGGCTCGGGGGCGCGGCCGTAAACCGGGAGGCTCTCTCCCCCAGCCCCCTCCTCCTCCCCCAGCCCCCTCCTCCTCCCCCAACCCCCTCCTCCTCCCCCAGCCCCCTCCTGCACTCCAACGGACGTCCCCCGGTGTGTAATGGTAATAAAAGGCAGGGGCGATATCCATTCAGTAAGGCCCCTGCGACGGGGAAGTCCCCCCCCCCTCCTCCACCCACGCGCGTGGAAGCAGCAGCAGCTTGGTTTTACTTTACAATTGGAAATAAAAAGTCGATAACAGCGGCATAAAAAATAGCATTATACGTTAGGGGGGGGGGGGAGCGGGCGAGATGGCGATGCAGGTAAGAAAACACACCATCATCTTCCGCGACATTTCAAAGCGGCGCGAAAGACGGCCGCGGGTTCAAACCCGGCCCGGGCCGAAAATCCCCTTCACCTCCCCTTGGCCGCCACTATTCCATGATTTACGGCATGTGGGGAGAGAGAGAGGGGGGGGGGGGTAATGCCCTTCACCCCATCAATAGAGACAACCCCGGCATCACCGCACGTGTGCCCGAGCACACACACACACACACACACACACACGCTCGTATGCCGAGACAGTGACGAAGTGACAGACAATGCAGACAAAATGCATTTCGTTGAGCCCTGCGCCCCCGCCCGACCCGTCCCGTCCAAGTCGATTCGAATGAGTTCCGCTGCTGCGCCAGACTTCTTACTACGTAACTGACATTACATAGTGGAAGTGAGTGAGATAGAGAGAGAGAGAGAGAGAGAGAGAGAGAACGCAAGGCTTCCGAGCGAGTGCGGGAGAAAGGGAGAGATCAGCGAGAGAATGAATGAACACGCGTGTTCCCGGCCTCATTCATCAGTCCTCTCATACGTATCGAGGGCGGAGAGCTCACCTGGAGCACTCGCAGGACAGCACTTTAAATCCGAACTGGGCTCTTCGCCTCCGCATTAATCTCCAGGGCGGCCGCGGCCACGCTTGGCCACGCCCCCCGAGGCCCGGATGGACTAAGGGCTCCTCCCGCCGGCCCACACCGGCGGCGGCAGCGCCCGCCCTTCACCTTTCGGCGAGGACCCCGTCGACAAAGGGCCCTTCCCGCCGGCCGTGACCCCGCAAAGGGCTCCGGAGGCCCCCGGGGCAGCCCTTTAGCGCAGCCCGGCGTCCACTTCCGGGGGCCGCGGCCCACCGCCCCCTGGCATTTCCAAATGTCACATGGAAGGCGGCGCCGTGTGAGCAGCTGGCGGCCCCCGCGGCCCCCGCCGCCCCCGCCGCCCCCGCAGCCCCCGCCGATGCATGCCGGCATCCTCTACGGCAGCCTGACGTGAGTGTTGCTGCAGTTGCTGCGGCACGAACCCTTTGCCTCCGGGGCGCGGCGGCAGCCGTCCCCGATTAGGAGGCGCGCGTGAAAATTAGACCGTCCTGACCACTGCGGCCCCGCGGCCATGCACTCGGGGCCTCGGCCAGAACCACGGCCAGAGTGTGGGAACGCCGCCGCGGCCGCCAGACGGCCGGCACGCCACATGGCCCCGCGGGCCGCCGGCATCGGCAGCACGGACACGTCCTCTGCCAGGACATCGCCGTCGAGGTCCTGGACGACGACGACGACGGCACGCGCCGAGTTATGCGAGGCGCCCGATGACGACACCCACTCCACGGCGGCGTGTTTGCGATAAATATCACGTCCGCGACGACGCCCCCCACCACACCTTTCTCCTCCCGACGACGACACTTTGATGGCCGCCGTCGTCCTCGAGCGGAGATGAGAGCAGCCTGGACGATAACGGATGCGTCCTCAGCCGCGGCCCTGCCTCCCCCCTTCGCCGGAAACGTTCACAAAAAGACCATCTCATCCCCGCCCCCGTGCTCCCCCTCCCGCTAATGTCGCCCCTCTCCCTCATCCCCTTCCTCCCCGAGCAGGGCGTGCCCGCACGGCACTAGAGCACTTGAAGGAAGAGGGCTCCGGCCCCCTGCCCCGCGTGGGATCTCGCCCCCCCCCCCCCCCCCCCCCGGTTGGCTACGCCGACGGCGGCGGTTACGCCAGCAGCAGGGAAAGCCCACGGCGACGACGAAATCCCTTTGCTGCATCGCTGCGTCCCCATCGCACGGCGCGGCCACGGCGCAGCCACGCCGCAGCCACGCCGCGCGCACAAATGGCTCCGCCCCGCCGACGCCAACCCCACCGGCCCCGGCCCGGCGCCTGCAATCACAACAACTACGGCGAAAGCGTGCGCCGAGCGACGACAGCAGACGACAGTCGGAGGCGCGGCCTGGATAATAATGGAATCTAATTTTCTCATACACCGCCGCCTCGCGCCTCCACCAGAGCTCCCCGCACAACGCCCCGCGGTCGCGCGGCTTGTCGTCCGAGTATAGAGGAAGAGGAGCCTTGAGAGAGTCTCTGTCGCGCGTGCCGAGCTGAGCGCGCCAATGTGAATGTGAAGGCGAGAAGAGGCACACGCGTGCGGGCTGGATCCTCCCGCGAACAACACACACACACACGATTGGCCTCATGCCCCGCGTGTGTTTGTTTACTGGCGTCACCCACACGCCGCCGGGAGGAGCGGGGGCCGGGGGCGGCCGGGGGCGGCCGGGGGCGGCCGGGGGCCCTACTCGCCACGCCAAAGTCTTCATGCACCGCGGCACTGAAAATAAACAGGGGGCTGCGCGTTCTTGCAAACAGCGCGCCACGCCACGCCGGGGAAGTTCTCCACCGCCCCCGCCTTGTCTTGTCTTTCCTTGTGAGCCGCCACCGCCGCCGCCACCGCCACCGCCGCCGCGTTTCAGGTCATCCTCTAAATAGGGGGCAGCGGCGGGGTCACAGCGCGGAGGTAGAGGAGGGGGCGGAGGGAGGCGTGTAACATTCGACGAAATTGCTCCGGGGGCGCGTTAAGAAACGAAAGGGAGGAAAATAATAAAAATAATACTAAAATGAAACGGCCGCGCGGCCGCCTGCTGTGTCTCCCTCCCCTCCACCACCACCCCCCTCGGCAGATCACCGCCACGGGGAGATGACGATGACCCCCCTGTCGTTGGAGGGGGGTTACGTAAGTGGGCGACAATGCGTTAACCTGCAGCAGTACAGTACCTCCCCCCCCCTCAGCCAGGGCGATCGGACGGTGACGGTCCTGGCTGAGGAACTGTTCGTACGGGTTGTGTTGTGTGGGAGCCGACCGACATGGGGACCGTGCGGTACCGTCATGCGTAAGTAGGACAAGGACGACCTCTGTCTCTACGGCAGAGAGAGAGAGAGAGAGAGAGAGAGAGAGAGAGAGAGAGAGAGAGAGAGAGAGAGAGAGAGAGAGAGAGAGAGAGAGAGAGAGAGAGAGAGAGAGAGAGAGAGAGAGAGAGAGAGAGAGAGAGAGAGAGAGAGAGAGAGAGAGAGAGAGAGCGAGAGCGAGAGAGAGAGAGAGAGAGAGAGAGAGAGAGAGTGTGTGTGTGTGTGTGTGTGTTTGTTTCTTACATCCTTGTCATGAGAAGTAAAAACAGTTCGGTAAGAAATAAGCAGAAAACGTTGGTGTACCGGTCAGCCGAAAATCAGGTTTGCAGCAGCCACGCTTGCGACAACATATTATACCAGAGTGTGCGCGAGTGTAGTATAGAGCCCCGGCAGGGTACCACTCTGGCAGCGCGGGACCACGTGGCCGCTCATGGCAAGCGCGGCCATAACCCGCGCGCCGCTCATGGCATGGCGCTCTCTGGCTGCTGCTGCTGCTGCTGCTGCTGCTGCTGCTGCTGCTGCTGCTGCTGCTGCTGCTGCTGCTGCTGCTGCTGCTGCTGCTGCTGCTGCTGCTGCTGCCTGCCGCCTCCCCGCCCCGTCCCGTCAGGCCGGGCCCATGGGCTCTGCCGCGTTCCGCAACGCATGACTCATGGTGCGAATGAGTCTCTCCAGTCCAGTCCGGGCCGAGCCAGACACAGCCGCCAGCAGCAGCAGCAGCAGCAGCAGCAGCAGCAGCAGCAGCAGCAGCGCGGCGGACGCACGTGTGTGTGTGTGTGTGTGTGTGTGTGTGTATGGCATAGCATAGCACGGGAAACACATCACAAAAAAATAACAAATGATAACAATCATCTAGAAAACATTATTAGCAGATGATAAATGTATCATCTGGGCGTGGAACCCATTTTCACCCATCTCCTGGTCCAGGTACGACCCTCGCACTAGAAAGTTAATGGGAATACTACAACTCCCCGTGATTTATTCACCATTCACATATTTCAAAAAATAAAATTAATCTACGACAGCCTTGCGGCGCATCGAATAGTACAGGCCTGTATGAGTCATCTCTCCCCCTCTCACTCTCACACCTCAGCTGTTGCCTTTACCATCTCTCTCTCTCTCTCTCTTTGACCCCAGATGATGAACGGGGTCAGGATGGGCCAAACAGGTCTCTCCGCGTGGGGCCCTCTGACCTTGGATGTGGGTCAAGCACCAATGAATATCACCAATGAATATCTCGCTGACGACAACACGTGGCGGCCACGGCACGGCACGGCGCGGCACGCGTGCGACGAAGACAAGCCAAAGACACTTCACTGGACGAGAGCAGTTCGGTATCATCTGAAAACCAACCAGCACGCGGTGCTCTCACGTGTGTCCGTCTTTAAGGCTAAATCGGGCAAACCTCCCCTCTCTGGCGCGCGCGTCTCTGCCCGGGGGAGGTATCAAGTCAAGCAGAGAAAGAGGGAGGGAGGGAGAAGAGGGGGGTAAGAAGAAACCGGGGCCCTCCGCCACGCAAATGAGTCACACACACACACATGGCGGCGCCTTGGGGCACACACGTAGGGCGGGCACGAGACACATACCAGTGCGTACACTGCCAGCGTAAAAAAAAAAAAAACTCGACAGCAAAAGACGACCAGAGGGACGAAAGGGGTATTTTGTTTTTACTTTCCCGCTGCTTGTCGGCAAGGGAAGGAAGTACGTCTTACCTAAGCCTAGTCCGCACCGTACGTCTACTTTACCATAAGCCACATGCCGGAACAGACCGTGTGGAGGATGTAACGCTCACCTGCAACAAAAGAAAAAACACCGACGTTGTAGAGAGAGAGTGTGTTTCACAGCATTGATTCCTTGAACAGGGTGTTGAGGTTAAATAATAGCCGAGTTTAAAAAAAACACCAAGCAATACCGAAGAAGACAAAACGCAAAAAAAATCATGAAAAATTCATTGCTGGAGGCGCAGACGCTCTGCCGAGATTGCATCTCTGCTGTAGAGCCACAGTCCGGGGGTCACGCGGTGCCCTCAAGGTCACAGTCACAAAACCCAGCGGGAGCGTGTCGCAGCCCCCCCCCCTTCTCCTCCTCCCCTCCCTCCCCTTCGCAGCATCGGGGCGGGGTGGTGGGGTGTCACCCCCCGGGCCAGTCTCCGCCTTAAATAGGTTCCACGGAAGGGGGAGGGGGGCAAACACGCGATGGCAAACACAATCACCATACTTGAAGGGAGAGAGAGAGGTTGGAGAGGGAGAAGGAAAGGGGGGCGGGGAGCCGGGCCTTCTCGTCAAGGTACTGTACATATATATACTATTTGTAGCGCGGCGGCGGCGGTAGAGCGTCACTCCGAAACGCCCCGGCCCGCGCCAACACACACACACACACACACATTCATACATCCGCCGCACGCCACCGCAGCCTGTTTCATGTTGAGGGGGGCCCTCGAACACAGCAGCAGGAAGACAGAACGACACCTTTCCGACGAGAGAGAGAGGGAGAGAGAGAGAGAGAGAGAGAGAGGAGAGAGAGAGAGAGAGAGAGAGAGAGAGAGAGAGAGAGAGAGAGAGACACGCGTCCGGTCCGCCTGTAGGTTGCTGTAGGTCCGCCGCCGCCGTGCTGGGTAGGCAACCTCGGCCGGCTGCAGACGCGGGTGCCGTGCGGGCTGGCCTACCCTGCTCGCCGGCAGGGGCTCCCTGCACTGCGGGCACGGAGGCCACCCCCCCCCCCCTCTAATGACGTACAGAGAGTTTACTGCAGCACTCCTGCTGCAGCTGCACCGCGAACACCGGGTTTGGGTCGAGTCTTCCGCAATCAGGGTCGCACACACCGACGAGTCATGCACCAGCAGGGGGGGATTCTACGTTGCAGATTCTCTCAGTCTGTCCAGGCCGACGTCACCCCAAAAAGCCAGTGTATTCCACGGCGACACCGTTGCACCGCTGCTATCTCAGCCGCCGTGGTCGTGTTTTTTTCGCGCTGCTCAGCGACAACTGCAGCGCGGAGCGGTGGTGGTGGTGCTGGTGGCAGCCGCGAAGCCTCGGCCCGTGGAGGCTGCCACCGCCACCACTACCACCACCACCACCGCGGCAGCAGCAGCAGCAGTGTAAACTAGAGCAGCACGCCGCGGGGCTGGAGGCGGCAGGGGGGCCCCTCTGCCCCCCGCGAGGCTCTGCGGGGGCCACGGCACGTGCCGAGACCGGCGGTAATTAAAGGCCCTCGCAAAAAATTATTTAAAAAATACTTCGCTTATCTGGAGTGCGCACAATCACAACTTCAAACTTCCCGAGGGCGGGATTCGAACCTCTAACTTTCCGATTCCGCTTGTGTACGGTCCTTGTCACATCACAGGCCCGCACCCCGCACCTTTCCCTGTGCTCTTATCACAGCAGGCGCTCTCGGGGTTTGGCCGGAAGTGTACGTGTGTGCGTCAGGCGATAATAGCACCACACCTCTGATAACGACACACACGCACCCAGGCGGCCTGATTGGCAGGGGCCGGCCATGAGCTCGCTCTCTTTCTCTCTCTATCGCATGTCCGAATAACCATTTGCCACGGCTCACGGCCCTCTTAATTCACTTACGCCCCCCGGGGCGGCCCAAGGGGCGCTCTCTACCTCCACCTCTCTCTCACACACTGCCGGCACGCACGCACGCCCTACTCCGTCTCTCTCTCTCTCTCTCTCTCTCTCTCTCTCTCTCTCTCTCTCTCTCTCTCTCTCTCTCTCTCTCTCTCTCTCTCTCTCCTTCGCACCCTTCACCTGTTGCTGCGCGCATACTCGCCGCGCGTGTGTCCACTCCAAGGACCTCAGCTAGCCAACGGCCAGTCCGGACCTCCCGCGAATGTCGGCGGGTTCGAATCCCGGCCGGGCCCGAGCCGCTTCTGTTCTGTTTGTCTCTGCGACGCGGCGTGTGCCGATAGCGTTAGCGGACAGTGGACGCCGTGCCTGTGCCGTGCCGTGCCGTGCATGTGCCGTGCCGTGCCGGTGCCTTTGGAGTCGATGACGTCATGCAGCCCGACCGACTCAATTAGGGAGGACCGCCGCCGAGGACGGCAAAGACCCGAACGGACCACGCCGCG
This sequence comes from Odontothrips loti, assembly GCA_038380765.1. NCBI lineage: Eukaryota > Metazoa > Arthropoda > Insecta > Thysanoptera > Thripidae > Odontothrips > Odontothrips loti. The sequence continues at coordinate 8,877,601 of CM076255.1, forward strand.
GCCACGCCGCTTTGAATATGACTCACGTATTTATTTCCGCACACAAAAAAAATACACCAAAAAAAAATAACAGTTAAGAAAGACTAGTGAAAAATCTCAACGCGCGCCACAAAAGAAAATCATGATACGTACATTTCCAAGAGACCTAAGAAAAATCCTAATTAAATACTACAACAGCGAGGACGCAACGTTAGTCTTCTTCTTCTTCTTCTTCCTTCTGCTCTTTTTGCAAAAACGAGGAGCACAGCAGAAGGACGAGAGAAGACGCTGAAAAAATACAAAGCCGTCCGTGCGGTCGCACGATACACAACACAAGGCGGAGAGCACCATGCGCGCGCGCCACCAGGAATCGCACACGCACAAAGAGGGGCCTGGGAAGGAAAGGCGACGCAAAGCAGACAAAACGCTCACGGGGGACGGATCCAGGAGGGGGGGGGGGGGGGGGGGGGGGTTGTGAGCCCCAACACAGTCAAGCAGTTGGGGGCCACATCGCCCATCTGCAGGAAAACTAACCACTCTACTTTATAATTTAATACATATATTTCATTTTATTTTGCATTTTTATTATTTATATTTTCCTCGAGTTTCCTACTTGCAGCGCGGCAGCTGTCGCACACACACACACACACGCACGTAAGGCCCCTGCCTCGCCCGGCCCTGCCGCTGGTCCTGGTATAGTGTCTGGTCCCTAGCGGTGGTGGTAGTGGAGAGAGGAATTCATTTCACGCTTGGAAATTCGATCCATACGGGCCGTGTGGCGCAGCGTGCGTGGCTCTGGCTCTGGCCGCCAGGCGGCGCCACTGCAGCGCCGGCTCGCCCCCTAACGCCCACCCCATGCGCCCGTCATATCTGTCCATCCATCCGCGTCAACCCCACGACCTGACCTGGCCGTCAACGTCAAACGCCGCGCGAGTTGGAGTTGGAATACCCGACTTCTTCCGCTGCGGCACAAACGGCGCGAGCCGGGTTGTTTCTAGGCGCCGCCACTAGAGGGAGCTGCTCACTGTCCGCAGGGGGTCCTGGCCGAGCCCAATACCGGCGTCCACCAGCCGCGTCAGCATCGTCACCATCCCCTCCAACCCCCCACACTCCCTCTCTCCCCCAGCGAGCGGCGCCACTTCGGCCGACCAACCCCTCCGAATAAGCAGAGCGAGCTCCATCTGTCTCTCTCGCTCGCACGAGTGCGACGAGGAGGGAGAGGCGGGGAGTTTGGCGAACGCAGCTGGGGCGGCGGGGGCGCAACGCCAGCGGGACCCCCTCTGGGGCTCCAGACGTCCGGGGGCCGTCTTATCATTATACACCGGGAGGAGCGGAAGAGCGGCGGCGAATCGTACACTGCCAAACATTTACTCCCTCCAGATGCTGCCAAAACTCCACAAACCCCTCCGCTCCGGCCGGAAGACGATCAGGTTCGGACTCATAATATTGCACGCTCTCTGTCTCCCTCTTGGCAAAGTTTTGGTTTGATTTCGGAGAAATAATGTTTGTTCTCTCTCTCTGTCGGCCCTCCTAGGGTGCCGCCCCCCGCGGGGAATAATCCCACACTGCTTGTAGCGCCGCCCCCGGCGCCCACCGCCCCCGGCGCCCCGCCCCCCGGGCCGCCTTTTACTCAGGACTAATGAAAAGGGCGCCCGGACGCGGTACACTGCCAACAGAGAGGGACAAAAGCTCTGTTCGAGACGCGTATTTACTGCTAATTGGCGTCAGCAAACACGGCCGCCACCCCGACAGAGATTACGTCTCACTCCATTATCAGCGTGGGAGCGGCGTACACTTCCACACACACAAATCACTTTTCGCACCCCATTTATGTAAAAACCAAAAAAATGTGTTACCGCGTTGGCAATTTTCGGGAGGGCCGCAGGCCGCACCACCAGACAAAGAGTATCCCCTCTCTCTCCCTCTCTGCCGTCAGGAACCGCCTAACACTTGCAGCTCAGCTGCGTGGGCATTCCATCTACGTCCAAAGCAGAGTAAGAGCAGTGCACCCCTCCCGGAGAAAAAAAAAAAAGAAGAAACATTTTTTTTTTCGGCAACGTTTGCAGTTTTGCGGGGCACACGGGGATATTCGGCAACAGAGGGTCGTCTCGTCCGTCGTCTGACAGCGGCCTGTTATACTGGGAGGAGCTTTCCAGGAAATCCGTCTCCAGCTCCAGCACTGGCTCCAGCGCACACACACACACACACACACACACACACTACTCCTGCTGTCCAGTTCGGCCGACGGAGCCTTACTCGCTTCGCCCCGCGTAACTCCTGCCAAAATTCGTCCAGAGCTGCGCCGTTTCGTTTCGGGTCATTCGGTATGTGCGTCCCGAAAAACAAAAACAAAAAGAATCCGCTGTTCGCCCAGCGTCCGGTCCTTACGCTGCTGACCGCAGGGAAAAAGCAGAGTGAACCCCAATATGTACCGTTGGCGGCCAGTTCCACACAAATGTATGTATCTGAATTGCGCCCAGTCTCTGCAATACCACAAAAACTCAAAATTACACGACGCACACACGGCCTGCCTTCGCGTTACACGCGTTACACACTCCTTTAGCGCCGGTATTCGAACCCGCGGCCGCCGCACCGCACCGCTAATTAGTTTCTGGCCTGGGCGTCAACAACTTTCGCCCCGCGCTCGGTGCAGTACGTACAGTTACTAACGAGAGCGAAACGAAGCAACATAATGTCTCCATCTCGCTTCCCCTCACGCGACTGTACTATACTATACTCCACGCCAGCGTGTGAGCGCCAGTTTCATATAACACACTTGCCCAGATTTCAGAGCAATACACGGAGGTACGCAGTCCCGGGCAGTGTAGCACGCACCGAGTGTGGGGCGTATTAGTGACCTCATCAGAAAGCACCACTTTCTTGGCCTCATCCCGCGGCTCAATCACAAGCCGTATCGCATCCAGCGCGCACGTCAGAGATATGTGTGAATGGGGCGGGTCGGTTTGGAATGTGGTCCTGTGTGTGTGTGTGTGTGTGTGTGTGTGTGTGTATCTGGATCACGGCCTAACGCGCCCCTCACCCTACATTGTGTACAGGTGAGCTATCGGTTCGGATGTATCTCGGCGAACGAGGCCCCGGAGTCCCGGACATGGCATGACTCACGGAGTTCCAGGGCTGCCTGTCCAGCACAGCCTTTGAGCCCCCCCCCCCCCCCCCCGGGACAGGTAAGGCGAGGCTTCTGCGCAGGTAGAGACCCCCTACCCCCCCCCCCCCGGTAGTTCACCCGTCCTGCCCGTGTTCCACCTGATCGTAACAGGTGCCGTCTGCACTGGGCGTCCGCAGGAAGGTGTCCGAGGCCGCCGAGGAAGACGACGTCCGCCGGGGCCGCCCACGCCGCAGTGGCAGAGCGAGAGAGAGAGAGGTCGGCGGGCTGCAGTCGTGTACACCGCGCTCACTCCCACCCGCACGGGGCCCGCCACTTGGCCCGCCGCACCCCACGCGAGGAGCAAAAGCAAAGATCAATCGGGGTGGGCAATGCGGCGTCGCCCCCCCCCTACCCCCCGGCGGGGCCTTGAACCCCCAATGGGGCCGCGACATCAAAAGGGTCCTGTCCTCCGAAGGTCCACGACGGCCATTGGCGTGTCACCTGCGACGGCCAGGACGCTGGACCCCCCCGGTGCGGCGAGGCCACCCGGAGCACCGTTGGCAGGGCGACATCGCCGTCAGGTCGATGTGTGCCCCCGGCCAGGAGTGCGGGGGTGCCGGCGACGCCCGTTTCTCGCAGTGTACCCGGGGATGGTCGAGAAGGGTGTGTGCGTGAGGGGGAGGCCTCGGAGCTGGGTGCGGGCAGGGGCGGCTGGCTGTGAGCCGAGCGGAGCCAGCCGAGCCGAGCCGGGCCGTGCTGGGGGCGGGCCATGGCCGCAGCCGCAGCCGCAGTGCCGCGTTGCCATATCGCCTGTCTGGCACCGGCGCAGCACGGAGTCGGGGCCGGAGAGCGCGGCGCGGAGCGGAGGGCGTAGCGTGGCGTGGCGTGGCGTGGCGTGGCGTGGCGTGGCGCATTCGGAGCCGGTCGCCGGGTCGCCGGCCGGCGAAGGCAGCCCGCCCAGCCATCCGAGCCCGGCCCGGCCCGGCACCCACGCAGACATAGTGCAGCAGGACATCGACATCAGCTGACGGCCGCCTAGCCGTCGGAGCAGTGCTGGGCTGAGTGCTGAGCTAGGCACTCCCGTCTCGCAGAGGCGCCTTGCGGGTGGATCAGATCCACGGCTCACGGCTCTACGCCCCGAAAAAAAGAGTCATCGACCCCGTCGAGATTCGAACCCACGGCCGGCGCGGAGGGCTGCTGACAGCCGCTGCGCAGCCGGCCCCGCCCCGCCCGGGCCGCGGCGGCCGCGCCTTTCGCAACACCACTCGGCCGTGTCCAATGCGAATGGCCGCCGCGCCGCACTTTGTCGCGACTCACGCAACTCGGCACCGGGGCGAGTCCAGTTACGCGAGTCGACGGGACGCGCCGTTCGATATCTCGAATCAAATCATCGTCGGCCCACCGAGAGGCGTCGAACCCGCAGAGGGATCCCGCGCAGAAGGAGATCCTCAAGGATTCTCTTCGCACGGCGGGAATGCCCGCGGCTTTTAAACGGTCTGGTAAACAAACGGGCGCTTTGCCGGCGGCAGACACAAGCAGACACGGACCGGGCAGGCAAGGTCACGCGGCCAAAGCAGGTGGATCTGCTCCCAGGGCGCGGCCGGCCTAGGGGGTGGGGCCTGACGATTGAGACACAGCGGCCGGCCTGCAGATCCAATCAGACGGACACAGACCCGATCAGGAGCGCGGCCTTTCGGCGCGGCGCCTCCTACCGATTGCGATTCGATTCCTAGCGCGGGGCGCGGATCGATGCGAGTTCCGGTCCGGTCTTCACTTCCCCGGAGGCTGTGCGGCTGCGTACCGCAGATCCATTAGCACCGCTCCCTCCATCCCTCTCCATCCTCCTCCTCTCATCAGCCAGCCGCGCTGCACCGACAGAGACAGACTGCGTGATTTTTCTTATATCGGTCCGAACCGCCGCCGCGGCCGCACGCGGACCCAAGAGGGAGAGAGAGGGGAATAAGTCACGGTCTCTCGACTTGCGATCGAGTGAGAGTGAGATGGCACGCGTCCACGGCCAAGGGAGGCGGCGCAGGCGCAAGGAGGAAAACCTTAGGAGGAGCGCCGCGCCTCCCCTCCCCCGCCACACACACACACACACACACACACACACACACACACACACACACACACACACACACACACACACACACACACACACACACACACACACACAAAAGGAGGAGACGCAGAAGGGTGATGTAGGAAACGTGATTACTACAACCGATCCCGGTGGCCGTCGATTCCGATCGATAGAAAAGACCGTCTGACCGCGCCGCCGCCCGGTCGGAAAGAGAAGAAAATGAGCCTAAAAAGAGAACAAAAAACGTCCTCGAGGCCGGGCCACTAATGAAGATGAATGAGCACAGAGATTATCGGACGCGTGAGCCGATAAGCCGTGGGAAAGGTTTTAATCGGCTGCAACCCCCCCCCCCCCCCCCTCAATTTTTTTTATAAAATAACAATAAATAGGGAAATGGCAAACAGCTGGGAAGCATTCTAAAAAATCCGAAAAAGACTTGAGATTTACGTTTTTTAGTTTCTGGAGTACGCCCAGCATCTGGCGGAGGAGTATCCTACTCTCGTTTTCCATCAGACGATCGGTCGGTGGTCAGACAGACAGACAGACTCCTAAACGGGAGCATCTGCCACTGCCGGCCGAGGTGTCGGTGTCAACCCAACCCCCGCACAGGAGAGTCTCCTGTTCCTGTCCACCTGCACCTGGTGTGCGGAGGCGGCTGCTACTACTGCTACCTCGGCACGCGCCGCCGCCGGGGGGCGTCCAGAAACCACCTAACGCCCCGCTCAAACGAAAGTCCTGCCACGGTCCGCCCTCCAAGGTCAGCCGCATTAAGATCGATACCGCACTCCGCGCTCGAGCGCCCTGCCAGAGAAACTCGCGGCGCTCGAGAGCTGTTACGTGGTTTGAGAACGACCCCCCACGGCATGGGCAGCCAGGCGAGCGGCCGGCACGGGCCACACCTGTCCTGTCCGACCCAAGCCGAGGAGCAGCAGCCGACACATTGCGGCCCTTGTCCTGATGGCACTGGGGTGCACTGTCTAAAACATTTTGTGGGGGGCAGCCAGTAGTGCGGAAACTGTTGCAGTAAAGTGACCACTACGATACATCCTGAAACGTAAAGTGTATGATACAAACTACGACTTCTCTGGAGCAGCCGATTCGTGATCAATATAATAAGGCAGAGGATGTAAATATTTTGGCACACAACTTTCCTAACATAACAAAACGACTGGTGCAAATTGCCTGTAGCACACCACAACTAGCTACTGACAGCTCTAAAATGATAACATCAACAGAAAAAATATTTGGTGGAATATTCACCGTAGCAACAGTCTGGGATGAAATTTAAAATATCTCACTGGAGAAAATGTTTACAACACATCCTTTCCAAACAACTAAACAAAAACATGGAGACAGCCTTAAAATATTTAAGACACTCCCCTATGCTGATAAATCAGAGAAAACTAGTCCTCCCTATAAACAAACAAAAACTATTCCTCTTGGCTGTTCTAGGCTTGCCAAAAATATTATCATCCATTGCACACACACACAAAACAAATATCACTCCATTAAAACTTCAAGCAATAAGAGAAAACTTTTTGCCTGCACCATTGGTTAAGTCGCACACGAAATTTCAAGGAACGGGAAGGAAATTCACAAGAGCCCGAACAAGGAACCCCACTGTCCAAAGCAAAGCAGTGCCAGAACACACACAAACAGAGGACACGGCCTCTCAGGGCTGGACTCCTAGGGAGGAGGACGAGACCTTTACCTGCAGTGACGGTGTCGCTCAGGTCATATTTGCCGCCAGTCTTCGGGAAATCCTTGAGCTTCCTTCCACTCAACTTGAGCTCCCCACTAACGTGAGCATCTTCTAGTATTCTCTCTAAAGATCTCGTTAACTGATGTGACTGCCCGCTCAAGAAAGACGCGCACCCCTTCGCCATGTTCCATGTCTCATTGCAACTGACGCCTGCTGTGATGCTCCGCCGCTCCGCTCTGCTGCCGAGACCCCTCCCACCGCCCCCTCCCCTCCCCTGACGTCACCCGTGCTGTTGATGTTTTTGTTGTTTCCCCCACCGCCGCCTTGCGTCGTCTGCAGCGGTGTCGGGCAGAGAACCAGTCCTCGCGGTTTCTCCTCTTGATTACGCCGACCTTTTGGGTACTTCAACACAACGTTTACACCAAAACTATGTCTCAGATACACGATTTTATATTTAAGACTGGTCTTTTATCCGTGAATTTATGTACGAAATTAATATTTAAAAATTGGCTTTGAGATGTGCTGCCCTCTAGCGAGCGTCTGAGGAAACGCCCGCTGATCGGGGATCAAGAGGGCTGTGCCGCACCAGGCACGAACCGATACGGGGTACACAACAAACGGACAACAGCTGTTTCTCACATCCAGCAGCAAGATCTGAGATGAATTGGCGTCAGCATGCCATCACTGATGATACATGACTGAAAAAGCGTAAATTAAATTGCGTGACGTGAGATGTTAGCGTGCGACAGTAAACATGTCCAAAGTTTTTTTGGTTAGACCGCCATGACAACTTGGCCAGTTTGTTTAGATTATAATCGATCGAAAGTCATGCCGGGGAGTGAACACTACGGCAGTGCGTGGGGTGTCAGCAGTAGTGGGAAGAATGTTCCGGCGACGGTATGCCCCTCGAAATGTTCTTCTCTTCTCAGTGGCATTTACTGTGAGCTGGAAAACATTTTGCCTATACTTCCCGTAGAACTACGCGTGGGCGTACTCTCCTTGCAGGGTGCTTCCTCAAATCACGATTGAAAGGAAAACCATTTCCTGTTGCAGGAAGGCGGGAGGCATGGCTTCAGGAGGGCGCTGTCTTTGCGCCCACGGTAAAGTCCTGGGTTCAAATACCAGCCGGGTGTTGTACTATACATGTTCTCATTCATTCCTACACTTACTCCTATCCTTCAGTCTCTATGACTGATCAGTTTGTAACCGTGTAGTGAAAAATGTTTGAATTTAAAAACCCGTTCGGAGAAGTTCGAGGAGCTGTCCGTGGGAATCGAACCCACCGAATCCAAAGTCGAAGAGACTAAGACCCGTGCCGGCGACAGTATGCTCCCCGGACCACCCCGAACAGAGTTGATTGTTTTTTTTTTTTTTTTTTTTTGTGTGTGTTTCAGTGTTTTTGATCTGTGAGCGAAAGGCTCGCTAAGGGCCGCGATGGAGAGGCCGCGGACGCGGCTGCTCGAGGGCCCGGAGATGAGGGTGTTCGCGGACCTGGTGGAGGGCGAGACGCGGCTGCCCAGCAACCTGGCGCCGCTGCCCGACATGAACCAGTTCCGCGCCAGGGACGGGGTGCCCCCGCAGCCCCCGCACCCGCTGCTCGAGTACAGCCTGTCGCGGCAGAAGGAGGAGGAGATCCAGCAGTACCTCCACCGGCTCGCCGTCCGCACCAGGATGCAGCTGCTGCGGACGAGCCCGCCCGAGGTGGAGAACCACGAGCTGCCGCACACAAACGAGCGGTACGCTGGTGGGAGCGAGTTCAAATCCCGGCAACAATTTTTTTTTTTAACGAAAATATCGAAAGCCCGAGAAAATGTGGTTAAGAAAAATTGTGGAGCAATGATTTTGTTTCAGGTACGTCTCGCTGCTCCGCGACCAGGTGGAGGCGGTGGAGCCCCCGACACTGCTGCAGGTGTGGGTGGACCGGATCTCGGCGCTGGTCCCGGCGCGGCTGCGCGCGCTCTACCCGCACGAGATGAACAGCCTGTTCCTGGAGGTGCGCGACGAGTTCGACGACCACATCCACGACATGACGGTGCGCAGCATCATCCGGGACCCGGCGGACCCGGTGGACCCTGGCGGCCAGCAGAGGCCGGCGCCGGCCGCGGTGCCGGGCGTGTGCAGCAAGCCCCTCGGCGTGGGCCGCACAGAGCGCTACCACATCTTCCTGCAGGTCAGCGACAACAAAGTCCAACTTATCGACTAAAAACAATTCACGAAAATTCGCCAAAAATCCAAGCTTCAAAGTTATACGGCGACTGGTGTTTGAACCCGGGACTTGCAGCGCGTGGAGATCCTCCGCGAGAAGCTGTTCATCACGCACCCGCTGGTGCGCGCCATCCTGCGCCTGGCGGACCAGCACATCCCGGAGCTGCTCAACGACTTCAGCAAGTACCGTGAGGGCGGAGTCGTGGAGCTGGCCAAGCTCAAGTCCAGCATGTTCAACGACATGAAGCGCAGCGAGGTGCTCGTCACGCAGACCTGGTACCCCCGCATCGTGCGCCTGTTCGACGACAAGAAGCTCCTGGCCTCGGTGCCGCGCAAGCACTGGCCGCAGCTTCTCAAGTGCGCCTCCAACGTGCTGCGCGTCCAGGTGTGTAACAGACCCCAAACACGCTCTTAAATTATGAGTCGTAACAGCGAATTTTTTTGTAGATTTTGGGACAAGCAACATATTTTGTTGTGAGAACTAGGATTTCGTTGGGGCAACTAAAAGTCGGTTGGGTCAGCCAAAAGTGTTTTTTTTTTTTTTTTTTTTTCATTTTTCGCGGACAGTTGACCTTTAGCTGCCCCAACTAAATATGTTGCTCGTCCCGAAATAAACGGATTTCTTTTGTTGTGGCGGCTAATAATTTTTCAGCGTCAAGAACCAAACTGCACTCCGTTTTCAAACTGTGGCACCGGACATAGACAAGTAAAACCGTTGCTCCCGCTGTTGTAAGGTGACCGAACTGATGCGACGTAGCATCAGTCACTTTTTGGAGATCATGAGCGACAAGGCCAAGATCCCCTTCTTGAAGCTGGACATCTTCTACACGGACAACGGCCTGGAGCTGTACCCCACCGACAAGGAGATCTTCGAAACCATGGCCAAAGTGCGTATGGGTAAAAATATATTTAAAAAAAAATAAGAATAATAAAAAACTTGTTTGTAACAGTGTCTCGGAGGGGAAATAAAATTTTGTGGGATGTGGTGCTGTTCTGTTCCAGGTTGTGGAGTCGATCTCTACCATTGCACAGGACCTGCCGTCCCTAGACACGTGGGTGGACGTGAGCTCACGCGAGGAGCTGATCCCCATCAAGCTGTGCCCCGAGTACCTGGAGGACATGCAGCAACGGCTGCAGTACAACCTCGAGTGGCTCTTCCGGCCCGTTCAGGACCACCTCGATCACCTGTCCGAGCAGTACAAGATGTTGTACAGTGACGCCCTCAAAGCGGTAGGTGGGGACCGCAAAAAAAAAATTGTGATCAATCTGAAAACTTAAATTCTGATTAAATTCATTTTTTTTTTCTTCAGGAAATTGCAGACTACTTGTCAGAACGGCACGAGTTCGAAGAGCTGCGAGAGAAGATAGACTACCTGAACGGCTTCCTGGACAGCATCTCGGACATGGTGGTCAATGAGTACTTCCCCGTGGCCAAGCTGTGCCAGTACGACGTCATTAAGTCGCTCAAGGAGTGCGCCAACGACTTCATCAACACCATCGTCACGGACATGGTCAACGAACACAAGCGAGAGAACCGGAGCATCTGCGCGGCCTTTGAGAGCATCGTCGAGTTCGCACAGAGGGTCAGGCCTGGCAGGGCACAGAAGGGGTGGTCTTACTGAGCGCGCGAACAATGTCCGGCAACTTTGAAAACAATTCGGCAGGTGCCGAAAAACACGGAGGAACTGATGGCGAGCGGCGAGTACATGCTGTACGCGACCACGACGCTCATGGAGGAGCTGCAGGAGCGTACCAAGCGTCAGATGGACATCACCACCGAGTTCATGGAGCTGACGGGGCTCGACGACGAGCACATGGCCCTGAACACGGCCATCGTCAACTGGCAGACCGACATCAAGCGCACGTTCGAGCTCAACGCCTCGCTCTACGAGAAGTACAAGGTTTGCTACGGCTTTTGCGGGCGAGTTTGAAATACAATTGGAAATGCAATGGCCGTGGGACGAATTTTTCATATTTGCCAGGTGGAGTTCGAGGAGGTGCTGAAGGCGCGCACGGACAAGCTCAACGAGGAGGTGGCGGACCTGGCGCCGCGCCTCGTCATCCTCAACAACATGGACAGCGTGGAGAAGCTGGCCGACTACTGCGAGAACATGCGCAAGTTCATCAAGCGGCTCGAGGAGTTTGACCGCGACGTGGCCTGGATCAACCGGGAGGAGACGCTCATGAAGTTCAGCGTGTCCAGCTACCCGGAGCTGGACGAGCTGAAGGCCATCATCATGCCCTTCGCCGAGCTCGTCTTCAGGTGCGCCTTGTAATTTTTTCTCACGTTCGACTCTTCTTGGAGGTGTGGGTTCGATTACCGGGCGCTCCTGTTTTCTTGCCAGCTGCTACAAGTGGAAACGCACGTACCGCCTGTGGATGGACGGCACTTTCGAGGACCTCGACGGCGCCTACATGGAGGAGACCACGGACAACTTCTACAAGGAGACGCAGCGCATGCAGAAGGCCTACCGCCAGAAGATCAAGCAGCAGGTGACGGAGAACTACAAGCACCGCTTCAAGGGCAACATGGACGACCCCGACGTCAACAACCACCCGGCGCCGCTCAAGCTGTGCTACCAGGTAGGTCTGGTATGGTTGTGGGTTCGAATACTCGTCTAGGAGATGTCATTTTTTTTCTTCCTTATTTCGAAATTAGGTCCTGGAGCAGATCAAGGACTTCCGGTCGAACGTTAGGCTGGTGTCGATCCTGTGCAACCCCGCACTGACGCGGAACCACTGGGAGGAGATGAACCAGATCCTGGGCAAGAACATCACCCCGGACGCCGGCACCACGCTGCGCAAGATGGCCGAGCTGGGCCTCGACCCCTACATGGAGGAATTCGAGATCGTGAGCGTGGGCGCCCTCAAGGAGCGCCAGCTGTACGAGAACCTCCGCAAGATGCAGGCCGAGTGGCAGGGTGTCCACTTCACCACCAACACCTACAAGGAGACCAACATCCCCATCCTGGGCTCCCTGGACGACGTGCAGGTACAGTCCGGCCCGACTGCAGGGGTTCCATGTTCCTGGGTCCATCGGTGAAGCATTGCAGCCATATTTCTTTTTTCTCCAGGCGCTGCTTGACGATCACCTGGTGAAGACGCTGTCCATGAGGGGGTCGGCGTTCGTCAAGCCCCACGCCGCGGAAGTGCGGGCGTGGTACGACCTCATCTGCCGTGTCAACGCCACCCTGGAGCAGTGGGGCCGCGTGCAGGCCGGCTGGATGTACCTGCTGCCCATCTTCTCGTCCAAGGACATCTGCGCCCAGATGCCGGCCGAGAGCGATCTGTTCAACGAGCTGGACCTGGTGTACCGCCGCATCATGCAGAGCGTCGTCAGGGACCCCCGCGTCCTGGAGACCGGCGGCGGCCCCGGCGTCCTGGAGAGCCTCCTGGACTGCATCGAAAGCCAGGAGAAGATCAACGACGGCGTGAACCGCTACCTGGAAGAGAAACGCCTCTTCTTCCCTCGCTTCTTCTTCCTGTCCAACGACGAGATGCTCGAGATCCTGTCCGAGACCAAGGACCCCCTGCGCGTGCAGCCGCACCTCCGCAAGTGCTTCGAGGGCATCGCGCGCCTCGAGTTCGACGAGGAGCTCAACATCCACGCCATGTTCAGCTCGGAGGAGGAGCGCATCGAGCTGTGCGCGCCCATCTCCACGGAGGAGGCCCGCGGCAGCGTGGAGCGGTGGCTGGTGCGCGTCGAGGAGCAGATGCTGGAGACCATCCGCGACGTCATCTTCCGCAGCTGGAAGGTGTACTCGGTGCACCCGCGCGAGGAGTGGGTGTGTCAGTGGCCCGGCCAGGTCGTGCTGTGCGTGTCGCAGGTAAGGGGCAAGGTCACGGGTTCAAATACCCGAGTCATTCTTTTTATTATTTTTTTAAAGCTTTGATTTTAAATTTTGATGTTGTTGGCTGTGATGACAGATCTACTGGACGGCGGAGGTGCACAACTGTCTCAAGTCGGGCCATCCACGCGACCTGGCCAAGTACCACGGTAGGCTGGAGGAGCAGCTCAACGACATCGTGAACCTGGTGCGCGGGAAGCTGTCGCGGCAGACGCGGGTCACCCTGGGCGCGCTGGTCGTCATCGACGTTCACGCCAAGGACGTCGTATATGCCATGGCCGAGAAGAATGTGTCGTCGGAGCAAGACTTCGAGTGGCTGGCCCAGCTCAGGTGTGTGTTGTAAATGGTGTTCTCGAGCTGCACACGCAAGTGTTACGTTACGCCCCGCTCTTCATCTTCAGGTACTACTGGGAGGACAACTGCATGGTGCGGCTCGTCAACGCCACCGTGCCGTACGCCTACGAGTACCTGGGCAACACACCGCGCCTGGTCATCACGCCGCTGACGGACCGCTGCTACCGCACGCTCATCGGCGCCTACCACCTGCACCTCAACGGCGCCCCGGAGGGCCCCGCGGGCACCGGCAAGACGGAGACCACCAAGGACCTGGCCAAGGCCCTGGCCGTGCAGTGCATCGTGTTCAACTGTTCCGACGGCCTCGACTACAAGGCCATGGGCAAGTTCTTCAAGGGGCTGGCCTCGTCGGGGGCCTGGGCCTGCTTCGATGAGTTCAACCGCATCGAGCTGGAGGTGCTGTCTGTCGTGGCGCAGCAGATCCTGTGCATCATCGTCGCCATCCAGGCCAACCAGTCCACTCTCAACTTCGAGGGCACGCAGGTAAGGATCGCGGGCTCGAGCACCGGCCTGTTTTTTTTTTGTTTTTTTTTTCTCCTCTGCGATTTTCTTTACGAATGGCACCTTTTGGCCCGCGTCGTGCAGCTGAGACTGAACCCGGCGTGCTACATCTGCATCACGATGAACCCCGGGTACGCGGGCCGGTCCGAGCTGCCCGACAACCTCAAGGTGCTGTTCCGCACCGTGGCCATGATGGTCCCGGACTACGCGCTCATCGGCGAGATCTCGCTCTACTCGTACGGCTACGTCGAGGCGCGCAGCCTGTCCGTCAAGATCGTGACGACGTACCGGCTGTGCTCCGAGCAGCTGTCCTCGCAGTCCCACTACGACTACGGCATGCGCGCCGTCAAGAGCGTCCTCTCCGCCGCCGGCAACCTCAAGCTCAAGTACCCCGCCGAGAAGGAGGAGATCCTTCTGCTGCGCTCCATTATCGACGTCAACCTGCCCAAGTTCCTGAACCACGACGTGCCGCTGTTCCAGGTAAGCGTTCTCTGGGGGGTAAGCGAGCTCTCATTGGTAATGCGCCACCCTGTGCGTCGCTGACGGCCCTCTCCGTGCAGGGCATCATCTCGGACCTGTTCCCGGGTGTGAAACTGCCCGATCCGGACTACTCGGCCATGCGGCGGGCGGTGGGGGACGTGTGCCGGCGCCACAACCTGCAGGACACCGAGTACTTCGTGACCAAGGTGATCCAGACGTACGAGATGATGACGGTGCGGCACGGCTTCATGCTGGTGGGGGAGCCGTTTGCCGGCAAGACGTGCGCCCTGCACACCCTGGCCGAGGCCCTCACCATCATGGCCAGCGAGGGCGAGGGCTCCGACGAGTTGGCCGTCGACTTCCACACGGTCAACCCCAAGTCCATCACGCTGGGGCAGCTGTACGGACAGTTTGACCCCGTCTCCTACGAGTGGTCTGACGGCGTGGTGGCGCTCGCCTTCCGGGACTTCGCCATGGCCACAGACGGCCGCCGGAAGTGGATCATCTTCGACGGCCCCGTCGACGCCGTGTGGATCGAGAACATGAACACGGTGCTGGACGACAACAAGAAGCTGTGCCTCACGTCGGGGGAGGTGATCACCATGACGCCCACCATGTCCATGATCTTCGAGGTGATGGACCTGCTGCAGGCGTCCCCGGCCACCGTGTCGCGCTGTGGCATGATCTACCAGGAGCCGGGCACCCTGGGCTGGCGGCCGCTCGTTGACTCGTGGCTCCGCGCCCCCTCGTCGGGGGCCTCGAGTGTGCGCCACGTTGGGGGCCCCGTGGGGGCTAGCGCGAGCGGGGCGAGCGGCTCCGACGGCGACAGCCAGTACGCGCACCACGCAGCGTCGGCCACCCTTGTGCCCCCGACGGCGCCTACCCCCCAGGGCAGCGCCCACGGCAGCGTGGGGCCCCCGCGGCCCCCGGGGGCGCCGTCCCGCTGGAAGGAGGAGCACCACCGGCTCGTCAGCGACCTGCTGGACTGGCTGGTGCCGCCCTGCACGTACTTCTTGCGGCGCCACTGCACGGCGCTGGTGGACGCCGGCGTGTCCAACAACGTGCGGGGCGTGCTGCAGCTCGTCGAGATGCTGCTGGACGAGGCCACCGCCGCCGTCGCATGGGAGGAATTCGACAAGTACGCCGTCAACTGGACGCACACCACCTTCATGTACGCCGGCGTCTGGGGCTTCGGCGGCGCTCTCGACCAGCCCTCCCAGGTTGTTAAAAGACTCCAGTCTCCAATACCGTCCCGTCACATTTCAGTTACAAAAACAAAAACAAAAACAAAAATTTAAAAATTAAATTAAAAAGCTAGTTGACCGTTCTAATCTTTTTATGTCTTCCGTGTCTCCGTCAGGAGCGGTTCGACGAGTTCTACAAGGAGCTCTGGTCCGGCAACAACGAGGCCCACCCGGTGCCCGAGAGCGTGGGGCCCATCGAGGTGTCCATTCCCCACGAGGGCACGCTGTACGACTACGTGTACCTGTACCGGCAGAAGGGCGCGTGGAAGCACTGGCCGGAGCTGCTGCGCTCCGTCAAGATGACCGAGACCATCAACATCCAGCAGATGGTGGTGCCGACCGTGGAGTCTGTCAAGTACATGCACCTGCTGGAGATGCACGTGCGCAACGGCGTGCCGTTCCTGCTCATCGGACCCACCGGCACCGGCAAGAGCTTCTACCTGCAGGACCTGCTCATGAACAAGCTGGACCAGGAGCTGTACGTGCCCGCCTTCCTCACGTTCACGGCGCAGACGTCAGCCAACCAGACGCAGGACCTGGTGCTGTCCAAGCTGCACAAGCGGCGGCGCGGCCAGTACGGCCCGCCGCCCGGCAAGAAGTGCGTCATCTTCGTGGACGACATGAACATGCCGCAGAAGGAGGCGTACGGCGCACAGCCCGCCATCGAGTTGCTGCGCCAGTACTTCGACCACGGCAACTGGTTCGATCTCAAGGTGGGGCCTGGTCGTGGGTTCGAATCCCGACCATTATACTTTGGATTTATTTTTCACTGGCACCTGGTGGCAGGACTGCTCCAAGCTGTTCCTGGACGACATCCTCCTGGTGACGGCGTGCGGGCCCCCGGGCGGCAGCCGCCAGGATGTCTACCGCCGTTTCCTGCGCCACTTCAAGTTGTACGCCATCAACCCTTTCAGCGAAGACAGCATGACCAAGATCTTCACGAACGTGCTGCAGGTGCGCTTTAACAGAAATCAAAGGAAAGTTTTTAATCCGAGACTCGAACCGCGACCCCCCGTGACTTGGCCTTCCTACCGTACAGGTGGGGCTGCGGCGGACAGGCTTTGGGCAGGACGCTATGCCGGCCATCCAGTGCGTGGTGGCGGCCACGCTCGACGTGTACCTGTCAGCGACGCGCGAGCTGCTGCCCACGCCCGCCAAGTCGCACTACGTGTTCAACCTGCGCGACGTGTCCCGGGTGGTGCAAGGATGCTCGCTGGCGCGCAAGGAGTCCGTCGACAGCAAGCGCTTCTTCGTTAGCCTCTGGACGCACGAGGTGCTGCGCGTGTTCTACGACCGCCTGGTGGACGACAAGGACCGCGACTGGCTGTTCGGGCTCATCCGCCAGTGCGTGCAGACCCACTTCAAGGTACGGTTCCGGGTTCGGGTTCGGGTTCGACTCCCTGTGAGATAACGCCGTCTCTCTTCCCTACCCAGGAGAGCCTCGACGTTTGCCTGGAGAGGCAGGTCGCCGAGCACGGCCAGGGCCAGGGCGCCGTGACGCGCGAGGCGCTCGACTTGCTCATCTTCGGCAACTTCATGGACCCGGACGCCGCCGAGGACGACCGGCGCTACGAGGAGATCCCCGGCCTGCAGACCTTCAAGAGCCTGGCCGAGGCCATCATGGACGAGTTCAACTCGGCGCACAAGACCAAGATCGACGTGGTGCTGTTCCAGTACGCCCTGGTGCACCTGGCCCGGGTGTGCCGTATCATCGCCTGCCCCGGCGGCTCCGGGCTCCTCGTCGGCGTGGGGGCTCGGGCCGCCAGTCGCTGACCCGGCTGGGCAACGCCATCATGGGCAGCACCATCTTCCAGCCGGAGATCACCAAGAACTACGGCGTGAACGACTGGCGCGACGACCTCAAACAGGTGGGGCGTAACCTCCTGTCCGGGAACTCCTGAACCTGTACGCCTCCGACAAGTCCCTCTGGTCAACATCGTGGTCCCGCAGGTCCTCAAGGAGTCGGGCGGGCGCGGCAAGGACACGGTGTTCCTCTTCAACGAGACGCAGATCAAGGAGGAGGTGTTCCTGCAGGACATCGACGCGCTGCTCAACTCGGGCGAGGTGCCCAACATCTTCCCCATCGACGAGAAGCAGGAGATCCTTGAGATGGTGCGGCTGGCCGCGCAGGGAGGCAACCGTAACATGGACGTCAGCCCGCTGCAGGTATGAGAAATAGCATGCCGTCGATGGGAGAAGCATTTTTTTCCGCGCCTATTTTACGCGTACTTGAACCCGTGCCCCCAGGTGTTCGCCTTCTTTATCAACCGCTGTAAGCAGAAGCTGCACATGATGCTGTGCTTCAGCCCGATCGGGCCGTCCTTCCGCGCCCGGCTGCGCCTGTACCCGTCGCTGGTCAACTGCTGCACCATCGACTGGTACGAGATGTGGCCGGAAGAGGCGCTGGGCATGGTGGCCACCCGCTACCTCGCCGACGTAGCCCTGGACTCAACCGTCCGCGGCTCCGCCATGCAGGCCTGCAAGTACTTCCACGCCACGTCCAAGGTGAGGGAGTCAGTGAAAAGTGGGTGGCAGCCGCAGGGATTCGAACCCGGTCTTTACTGATGCGTGTGTTGCCGCAGGTGATGGCGGACCGGTTCTACGCGTCCACGGGTCGGAAGTCGTACATTACGTCCTCCGCCTTCCTGGAGCTCATCAAGTCGTTCGCGCGCCTCACCGTGGCCAAGCAGAAGGAGCTGATGGACGCCAAGAACCGGTACATGGGCGGCCTGGATAAGCTGGACTTCGCGGCGGCGCAGGTCGCCCAGATGCAGACTGAGCTGACCAGCCTGCAGCCCCGGCTGGAGCACGCCATGCGCGAGTCCTCCAAGATGCTGGCCATCATCGAGCAGGAGACCATGAAGGTGGAGCAGGCCACCAACCTGGTGCGTGAGGACGAGAAGGTGGCCAACCTGCAGGCGGAGGCGTCGCAGGCCCTCAAGTCGGAATGCGAGGCGGACTTGGCGCTCGCCATCCCCATCCTGGAGGAGGCCATCAACGCCCTCAACACGCTCAAGCCACAGGACATCACGCTGGTCAAGTCCATGAAGAACCCGCCCGACGCCGTCAAGATGGTGATGGCTGCGGTCTGCATCATGAGGGACATCGCGCCCGACCGCGTCCCGGACCCCGCATCGGGCCGCAAGATCCTGGACTACTGGGGGCCCAGCCTCAAGCTGCTGGGCGATATTAACTTCCTCAACTTCCTCAGGGACTACGACAAGGACAACATCCCACCCGCGCTCATGGCCAAGATCCGCAAGGAGTACCTGCCCAACAAGGACTTCAAGCCCAGCGTGGTGGCCAAGGCTTCGAGCGCCGCCGAGGGCCTCTGCAAGTGGATCATCGCCATGGACATGTACGACGTGGTCGCCAAGGAGGTGGCGCCTAAGAAGGCCAAGCTGGAGATCGCCGAGAAGGAGTACGCCGCCACGATGGCGCTGCTGGAGGAGAAGCGCGGCCAGGTGCGCGCTCTCGAGGACAAGCTGGCTCAGCTCACGGAGCAGCTCAACGAGGCCAACGAGCGCAAGCAGGCGCTGCAGGACGACGTGGCGCTGTGCGAGAGCAAGCTGGAGCGGGCCAACAAGCTCATCAACGGCTTGGGCGGGGAGAAGGCGCGGTGGTCGCAGGCCGCCAAGAGCCTGCAGGCCAACTACGACTGCCTGGCCGGGGACATCCTCGTGTCCTGCGGTGTCATCGCCTACCTCTCCACGTTCACCACGCCGTTCCGCGTCGAGGCCGTGGCCAAGTGGCGCGACCACGTCATCAGCCTCCAGATCCCGTCGTCGCCCGAGTTCAGCTTCGTCAAGGTGCTGGGCTCGGAGATCAAGACGCAGGGCTGGAACATCCACGGCCTGCCTCGGGACGCGTTCTCCATCGAGAACGCCATCATCGTGGACTGCTCCAAGCGGTGGTCGCTCATGGTGGACCCGCAGGGCCAGGCCAACAAGTGGGTCAAGGGCATGGAGAAGGCCAACGACCTGCGAGTGGCCAAGCTCACCGACGCGGACTACATGAAGACGGTGGAGCATTGCGTGTCAACGGGCACGCCGCTGCTCCTGGAGAACGTGATGGAGGACCTGGCTGCACCGCTGGACCCCGTGCTGTTCAGGATGACCTTCTCGCAGGGCGGCAACACCTACATCAGCCTCGGTGACAACGTGGTCGAGTACCACCCGGCCTTCCGGCTCTACATGACGTCCCGGCTGCGCAACCCGCACTACCTCCCGGACGTGTTCAACAAGGTGACCATCGTCAACTTCGCGCTCACCGTGGACGGCTTGGCGGACCAGCTGCTCGGCATCGTTGTCGCCAAGGAGAGGCCCGATCTCGAGGAGAAGCGCCAGAGCCTGATCGTGCAGAGCGCCGCCAACAAGAAGGCCCTCAGTGACGCCGAAGAGATGATCCTCAAGACGCTGTCGCAGGCCAAGGGCAACATCCTGGAGGACGAGACGGCCATAAGCGTCCTGGACGAGTCCAAGCTGCTGTCCGAGGACATCATCAAGAAGCAGGAGGCCACCCGGGAGACGGAGGAGAAGATCGAGAGCTTCCGCCACAACTACCAGCCCATCGCCAAGCACTCGGCCTCGCTCTACTACTGCGTCACTGACCTGCCCAACATTGACCCCATGTACCAGTACTCGCTTGCCTGGTTCATCAACATCTACATCATGTCCATCGAGACGGCCAACAAGTCGAGGGACCTGGACCGGCGTCTGGCCTTCCTCACCGACACCTTCACCTACAACCTGTACTGCAACGTGTGCAGGTGAGGTTGCGAGCGCCTGGTGGGTATGCACTCCCGTTAAGCAGCGCTGTCGGGCGGGCTGGCCTACCCCGCCGGCGCTCTCGTCACACCACCTGGGCCACTGTCGCGTTTTCTGCATTCCAGGTCGCTGTTCGAGAAGGACAAGCTGCTGTTCTCCTTCATCCTGTGCACCACCATCATGCTGGCCAAGCGGACCCTCTCCAGGCAGGAGCTGAGCTTCTTCCTGACGGGGGGCGTGGGCCTGGAGAACCCCAACCCTAACCCTGGCAAGCCGTGGCTGCCGGACAAGTCCTGGGACGAGGTGTGTTCGCGTGCGTGTGGAGTTGTAGGAAGGCGGGGCTGCCCGGACAGCAGTGTGAGTGTGCCTGTGCCTGTGTTGCAGGTCTGCCGCGTGGACGAGGTCCCGGGGTTCGCCGGCTTCCGCCAGGCGTTCGTGTCCGCCCTGTCCGAGTGGAAGCAGTACTACGACGCCGCGGAGCCGCAGAACACTGTGCCGCCCAGGGCGTGGACGGGCGGGCGGGAGCCCAGCCTGTTCCAGCGGCTCATCTGCCTGCGGATGGTGCGGCCCGACAAGGTGACCCACGCCGTCAGCGCGCTGGTGCAGAGCCACCTGGACAAGCGGTTCGTGTCGCCGCCGGCCTTCGACATCGCACGCTCCTACGAGGACTCCAACTGCCTGGCGCCGCTCATCTTCATCCTGTCGCCCGGCGCCGACCCCATGGCCGGCCTGCTCAAGTTCGCCACCAAGATGGGCTTCAGCAACAAGTTCCAGTCCATCTCGCTGGGGCAGGGCCAGGGACCCATCGCGGCGGCGCTGATCCGGGACGCGCAGGCCGCCGGCGGCTGGGTCTGCCTCCAGAACTGCCACGTGGCCGAGTCCTTCATGACGCCGCTGGAGAAGATCTGGGAGGGGCTGGACACCAACAACACGGCGCTGGGCTTCCGCCTCTGGCTGACCAGCTACCCGTCCGCCGCCTTCCCCTCCGCGCTGCTCCAGAACGGCGTCAAGATGACCAACGAGCCGCCCACCGGCCTGCAGCAGAACCTGATGCGCTCCTACCTCTCCGAGCCCGTCAAGGACCCCGAGTTCTTCGAGGGCTGCCCGGGCAAGGACAGGGTGTTTGTCAAGCTACTGTACGGCATCTGCTTCTTCCACGCCGTCGTCCAGGTAAGATTGTCTTTTCCAAGAAGATGGAATTCGCGGTGGAGTCATGTCGCTCTCATTTGGTTCGTATTTGCACTTTATTTTTCATACAGGAACGCCGCAAGTTCGGCCCCATCGGCTGGAACATACCCTACGGTTTCAACGAGTCCGACTTTGCCATCTCGGTTCGACAGCTGCAGATGTTCATCAACGAGTACGAGCAGGTGAGTACTCCGCCCTGCGACTGACGGCCTGCCTCCGCCCTCCCCCACCCCGACCCTCGCCTGTCCTGCCGCAGGTGCCGTACCAGGCCATCTCGTACCTGACGGGGGAGTGCAACTACGGCGGCCGCGTCACGGACGACTGGGACCGGCGCGCTCTCGTCGTCATCCTGAGCAACTTCATCAACGACGGCGTGGTCTCGGACGCCAACTACTCGTTCTGTTCGGGTGTGCCGACCCCCGCCGCCGCCGCGGGCACCGCAGCCACGTACGGCCTGCCGCGCAAGAACGACTACCGCGAGTACGTGCGCCACATCGAGGGGCTGCCGCCGCTGCCGCCGCCCATGGTGTACGGGCTGCACGAGAACGCGGGCATCAGCAGGGACCTGCAAGCCACCCGGGCCCTCATCGACACCATGCTTGCCGTGCAGGGCCAGGTTGGTCTCGGGTTCAAGTACCACCCCCCTCCTCCTCCTCCTCCTCCTCCTCGGATTGAGGTACGAATTTTTCTCCGTCTTTTGAAGGTGACGATGGAGGGCGGGCAGACGGAGAACGTCGTGCTGACGATCGCAGCCGACATCCTGGCCAAGCTGCCGCCGCTGTTCGACCTGGAGCGGGCTGCCGCCCGCTTCCCCGTGTCCTACTCCGAGTCTATGAACACGGTGCTGGTCCAGGAGATGGAGCGCTTCAACCGCCTCGTGGGCACGATCCGACGGTCCCTGCAGGAGCTCCAGCGCGCCGTCAAGGGCCTCATCGTCATGTCCCCCGAGCTGGACGCCGTGGCGGGCGCGCTGCTCGTGTCCAGGGTGCCGTCGGCCTGGGCCAGCGCGTCGTACCCGAGCCTTAAGCCGCTCGCCAGCTACATCGCGGACCTGTGCGAGCGGCTGCGAACTCTGCAGGCCTGGCATGACCAAGGCCGGCCCAAGGTCTTCTGGCTGTCCGGCTTCTTCTTCACGCAGGTGGGCGGGGTGTCTTGTCTTGTAGTGCGGCTTTAGCAATAACCAACCCGGAGAGTCTGAACCCACATCTGGTGTGATCCGCAGGCGTTCCTGACAGGCGCCATGCAGGACTTCGCCCGCAAGTACACCATCCCCATCGACCAGCTCACCTTCGACTTCAAAGTGCTGGGAGGTGAGGACGTGACCGCGGCGCCCCAGGATGGCGTCTACTGCAACCGACTGTACCTGGACGGCGCGCGCTGGGACCGTTCTAGTGGCACGCTCGCCGAGCAACTGTCAAAGGTCCGAACTCTTCAAAATTAATCTCAAAATCTCCTGCTGTTCTCACCAACATCCCTTTTATTTTCCTGTTTTTTTTTTATTTTTTTTATTTTAGGTTTTTGTTTGGTCTGATTGAAAGTACTTGTGAAGAACACCAAATTGTAAATTTCAAAATGTTTTGTAATCTTGTATTGTGTCATTTCACTTTCAGGTACTAAATGACATGATGCCCATCATCTGGTTCAAGCCCACACGCAAGCAAGAGCTGAAAGAAGGCCAAAGATATCGGTGCCCCCTGTACAGAACATCTGAACGGAGAGGGGTGTTATCAACCACAGGACATTCAACGAACTTTGTATTGGCCTTGTTACTGGATACGGCAAAGCCCCCCAATCACTGGATCCAACGAGGAGCAGCTCTTCTGTCTCAGTTAGATGATTAAGATTGATAGTCTGTGATATTGAGGATAAGGGAGACCAAATAAATTCTTTTGGAGAAATAATTATTTTAATTGAAAAATACGCTAACAAAAACAAACACGTCACATGGAAAAAAATTAGTATGCCCTGTGTGGCCAATGGGGAAGCATGGAGGGAGGGTGTCCAATACAATGTCTGCCCTTAAGAATACGCCTCATGAGCACTGAACGTCCTCCATGAGTTTGGATCCGCTTCTCCCATGTGAACTTTAATCTCTTGTCCTCACGGGGTTTTGGAAAATAATTCCGTACTTTGTGGCGAACTGACAGGAGGGACCATCCCCCACCAATTAAAGCAGGGGTTGCTGAAGCGCAGTTCAGTACAGGTGCTCCAGTAGCCAAGTTGGGTACACACTGATCATAAGCAGAAGTCAGCTTGGCTGCCAGTTGGTGGAGTCCACAGGTACGCTGCGTGCTGGTGTCCACGAGCCGTCTGCAACACGAAAGGAAGCTTGTCATAAAAACGGAACACATTGATTCATTCACGTATTGGGAGGTTAAACCGTTGTTTACATTATTTCTTTAATGTCTGACGCGGATAGGGAACAAAGCAAACTTACCTTAAGACACTGAATTTGGTTGTTAAGCAAAGAGCCATTTTGAAGGGTAATCAAAGGTACAAACACTACTTATTTTCAGAAATGCGTTATATTTTCACTTCTTTCTGCTGCTGGTCTGCTGAACGTTCAATCGAGTTCACAATTTTTCATCACTCATCAATGTCGCTGATGTCTCTATGGCAAATTTACTGTTGCGTCCACTAGGTGGGCGGTGGCCAAACGGGCAAACCCCAACGGGACCGTTGTTATCTCCGCCCAACGGCTTCGTCTGCGGGAAGGCGCAGCGCGCGCTTTCACGTCTTATTGTCATTTCAGTGACAGATATTTGAGGTCGAGGCCAGAAATGTTTATTGATCGGATTAACCCGTGAGTTTGGATATTTTTGTGACCATGAGTGCATCCAGGACGCTTCTCATTGCATCTAAAAGCCAAAAAGAGGTCCACGATGATTACGACAGCGAAGAAGAACGATACCAGTGGGAGCGACAGCGAATGCTGGAGAAGGTTGAAGAAAGTGCGTCTGCTCTGCGAACTTTGTCCGAAATAACTCGGCCGTATACTACAGGAGCCCGTAGGGCGGAGAGGGAAGAGAAGTATCTGAGGGACGAAGAAATTGCAGTGAAAACTTTTGTGAGCAATTTCATTAAGAGCAAGGAAAACAAACCACATTCCAGTGCCTTTGAATCTCAGACTCTGGACGAGAGCAGTGACGGGACAGATAAGCCCAAAACAGATGCTAGCAGGAGGAAGAGCATTTGGTCACCTGTCAAACATGTCAAGACTACTGATGTGCAGGCCGTCTTGGACATGGAGAAGACTCCAAACTGGAGGCCTCTGCGTAAAAGTAAAGCAAGACAGTCATTAGCTCAGTTTAATGTAGAGAATGCCCACTCTCCCTCCGTATGTGATGACGATGTGTCAAGTCAGTGCAAACCTTTACCAGATTTCGATACTGCATGCAAAACCACAGAAGACCTTCGCACTCCTTTACGAGCAGTTGTGGGCCTCAATCAAGCACGTGGAAGAAGGATGAGCAAATCCTGCTCGTTTACCTCGGAAGCAGCATCTACAGTATGTCCTTCAGAATCTGATTCTGAAGCCATTAATGACAGTTCAAATGTCGCTACTGATTCCCAAGAAAAAGTGTGTCCTAGCTTGATCCGAGAAAATTCAGTGGAATCAGAGCCTGTCCATCAAACACCTTCAAGATCCTCATCCATAGACTCCATGGAAGAAGGAACTCCCATCTCCCAGACTCGTAACTTTTTCAAAAATTTCAAGTCTCCTGTGAGATGTTCCCCAGTTCTTCGTCAAGCATTTGGTGAAGAGTTTGCTAAAGTCAGGGGATCAATAGGTTCCCCAGACAAAGTAGTCAATTTAGAAGAATGTAGTAGTCCTAAAGATCCATCAAAAGTACTCAAAGGTACAGTCGTCATATATCTAGCATATTATTCATTTCAAATGATAATTTTTTAACATAGAAATTTAATCTTGTCTTCTCTGAACATTTCTTTAGGTTTGGTGGCCTATGTTGAAGTGAGGCGTGGAGAAGATGATCGAACTGGGGGCTTCCGATGGAAGCTGAAACAGCTGGGAGCAACTGTATCAGATACTCTCAACAAAAAGGTAAAGCAAAATCATTTTTCTATTTTGGTATAATTTAATTTAATTTTGTTGTTTGAATTCCACCATATCTTTTTGTGTTTTGTTCAGGTCACCCATTGTGTTTTTCAAGAGGGTTTGTTGTCCACATACCGGAAAGCCAAGCAGATGGGTGTTCATGTTGTTTCTCCACACTGGGTTATGGCTTGTGATGAAAGTTTTACACATGCACAAGAATCTCGATACCCTATTGAAAAAGAAGAACAGTATTTGCTTGCAGACCCCCTCCAAAAGTGCATCAAGGTATGTAAATGGTTGTGCTCATTTGACACTGAGGCTTGTCCTAGTCCATTAATACTATTTATCTAATGGTTTTTCTCACATTCTAGAGACCTAAGATCATGTCTCCTGATTTAGGGTCAGGACGTGATGAAAAGATGCTTTCAAGGAGGCTACAACGTAGGAGTGTGAAAATAAATTCTCCTCTTGTTCGGTCAACATCACATGTTGTTAAGACACCATCTCCTGTGGTAAGATGTTGTGCTTTACTCTCTTCTGACTTCAGTAGTTTTGGACCATCCCCCTAACTTTCCTATCTATCCTTTCGGTACTCAGAAAACATTGATTGTCAGAAAGAACTCGACACCTAGTCCCAAGACAAAACAGGGCTCTGATCCTGAAGATGATTGGGATGGCTTTTTAGCCATGGTGGAAGCACAGGTACGAGAAAAAGCAAAATCTAGGAGAAAAGCTGGAGAAATTAATGATACACCAGGAGATTTTGAGACGAGGCTTCAGCAGTTACTAGGTCGTAGTGATGATGATGCACAGAGCTCAGCTAAAAAAGCCAGCCCTCCTCTTGCTTCCATGTGAGTAACGTATGATTTTTTATTAGAACTGCCAAGTTGTACTTTAATTAACTCGATCTGTTTGTTTGTTCTGTAGATTCCAGAAAGGTAAGAGCTCCAACCCTTCAATTGTGAAAACAAGCCCAAAAAAGGTGAAGAAGGTAAAACCAGCACTTGAATCTGGTGCCACTAGTTCGGTCATGATGAACTGGCTTCATGGACGTTCTCCAGAAACGGGCCAAAGTTGTGAAAAGAGAGATCTATCTTCACATTCTGCAGCTCTTGCTGCTTCTGCTGCTGCTGATGAGATATTAAAGACAATGTTTACATGTGGTGGTTCTAAAGACAAAGATAAAGTTGATCAAGCTCTGGGTGTCAATGTCCCTGCAGAATCAAAGCAAAATACAAGTGATAACATGGCAAAATTGGATTCAGTTGTCCCTGTCAAAATCAACTCTAAGGACAAAAAAGAACCTTTCATTTTTACAGCAAAATCTGAGACCAGAAAGGATCAGCCTAAAAAATCAACCAAAAACCCCAAAGCTGTTATTAAAGGAAATGCAGCAGGTTCAGATGCTTTGCGCAATTGGTTATCAGGTATGACGGGTCAAGTTGCCTATAAACTTCAGGAAAATGTTACCACATTAGTGAAAAATTCAAAGTCGCCCAAAACATATCCGAATCAGAATTCAACTGATGGCAGAAAAAGGAAGGTTGAATCATTTGAAGAAATTCCTCTTGATGGCACAGAACGTAATATGGAACCCATCAATCAAGTGAAGAAACATTGTGGAGAAGTTACTCCTAAGAGAAATAATTCATTTAGTTACCAGGATGGATTTTATTCAGACAATGCAACAGAATCTCCATCCAAAGGTTCTGCTGTGAAAAAAGACAAGAAGAGACCAATGGATCTAACACCTAGAAGACGTTCTCTACGACTGACACCTGTGAAAGACACATCACTTGCAGGAAGCATCACTATTCTAGAAACGGTGGAAGAAACTAAGGAATCCTCATTTATGAATGCTGGAAGGTTAACACCAAGAAAGCAGCCTTCTAAAAGTATTTCTAGTAAAGCAACTCCAAGCAAGCAACCTGCCAATCTTTCCAAGAAAGTAACACCTAGCAAACAAACTAACAAGGTAGAAAAAAGTACTCCATCAAAGAAATCAGCAACTCCAAGCAAGTGTACCAAGTCAGTGAAGTCTGGCAGTAAACAAGATTTTACTTTCAAAAGTAGCGTATTTAATGCTGTTTTTGGCTAAAAGGATACAGTGATGCAAATGGTCTCTCTAATACCTGTCACTAGTACAGTACCTACAGTATTCAGCTAAGAAAGGACTTAAAAATGAAACACTCTTACAGTACCTACACCTTACTCCAATGAATGAGATTATTTCCTAAAATAGTGAATTATTTTATTGACTGAGATTTTGAGGTGGTGAACCACATTGTTATTCACAGTCAGCTTTCTCAGAGTTTCTTCATGTTCTCTTGGCAGAACATTTACCAACTAGGTTTATCCACAGAGCATTACATGTATTTGTGATTATTCTGTGTTTCGACTAAAAAACAAGAAGTAATTTACTCTTAAAAATTTGGGAGTTATATGACTGATGATTTTAATTTTTATTGCCTATCATGTTAGAATTACTTATTTCTCTCCCATTTCCTGTGATCTGACTTCATTAATTTGTTATATTTGAGCCTTCTCAGTGAGAAGTATATTCAAACTACATTGAATCAACATCAAGCCTCTCACTGGGCTCATCTTCAATGCCAGCAATTTCTGGGTTAAAGCTGTGTTTTATGTAGGTTGGGAGTGGTATACCTTTTATTATATATAGTATGTTTTTGTTATTTTAATTTCTTGTTTGTGATCATTTATAAAGACAGCATGAACCAGTTCAACACTAAAGTTTGCGAAAGTTATGGACGTGGGATTGTAGAATTTTAAGAAACAAAAATCATAAAAGAACATAAATATTCGGGCTACGCTAGTTAACGGTCAATCTGTTCCACTTTAGTGGTCATTTTGAAGACATTGATAAAATTTTGCTTTTTGTCTTTTTTGTTATTGGTGGGTGGGGTGAGGTTATTGAGCTCAGGCTTGAACTGAAGCAAGTTCCTGATTTATTATCATTAAAAAAAAAAAAATTGAACACAAAATTTACTTCAGTTTATTAAAAATAAAATGAAACTACTGATATTTTTTTCTCATTATTTGATCCTTGTCCCATAACATGCGGTTCCATCTGATGCATATGTAAGTTACTCTACAGTGTGCTAACGATATGCAACAACTTGCATTATAAAATAAAACACCGATTCATTTTCTCCGACTGGATTCACTGAGATCAAGAAGAATCCTTACTTTCTTTTCGACATGGTCTTCCCCGTCTAGCTCTGGGAGTACAATTTTCTTCATGTTGCTTGCTTTGTTCTTGCAGTGCCTTTATATCTTCCTCAGTTTTTAAGTGTAACCACAAAGGGGAAACATTTGTCCAAACTGGATTTGAGTCCTTACTGACCATGCTTCTGGACCATATAGCTGGGTTAAAATGCAAATACCTGTTCATGGACAAATCAGTATGAAGCTCACATCAAAAACTACTTTACCCAATCACTTATATGGCACAGTTTAATTTTACCTAGTGATTAATATGTTATAATCTTGCCAATATGGTGGCGCAGCTTCAAACACCCACATCAAAGGGAGTGATTGTTGGAGACAGGCACAATTATGGATTTCCAACATTGAAACAATATTATAAAATGAAAAAAAATAAGATCCAAATGATTTTTTTTCTTTCTCTGGAATTTTATAGAGAAGTGAAAAATTTGTTCTAAATAGAGTAATTTACATGTCTCAAATTAAATTGTTACCTCCTGATGAGGCGATCACGAGCCGGATTGGAGTTATCCTTGACAAGGCTTCATAGTCTTCAAGGTCTCGCATGGACTGCAAATGAGTGATGTGCTTTGATAGCTCATGAAGCTTTTCTGTTTCTTTATTTCCAAAGCTGCATAGAAATAATTCATCCACTTGAAAACCTAAAGTTGCAAGAAGAGTAAGGACTTGCAATGCTGGGGGGAAAAAAGTATAAAAATATTTGTTTTTAAAATTGAAGGGAACTTGAGAATCAATCAAATTCCACATGAAAAAGAAAATGTAGCACACCGACCAGTATCACAAGATCCATCCAAACATAAAATACTTAGAGACATTTTCTTCAGCAAATCTATATTTGAGGTAGCTGAGTGAAACAGTTGCCACATCTAGATGAAAGAGGAAAGTATTAATAATGATTGGACACCTCTCAGCAGATACACCAGAAGATACGAGTAGATAATTTGTCATACATTTCTTCTCCAATCTAATGTTCGAGGTTTCATTAAACCATGCATCTCTGAAGTGAATGGTTCACATAAAAAGCAGTTCCATGGATTTGCTTCACGAATCTTGTCTATGACACCCAAAGTAGCCTTCATCACTATGCATTTGCAGCAATAAGCTCTGCAACCACAGAAGACTCCAGATCATATATACACCTCCCTTTTCAAACTGGTCTGAATACATCGCACAAGACACTTCAAAAACCTGTCTAGCTAAATGAAAGTACCGGTAAAAGTTGTCTGACCTGAAGCAAGAAGGCTGGCTGCACACCATCAAGTCTCCGAGATTCATGCAAATGCTGCAGTGGAACTGTGCCAAAAAATGTTTTAGTACAGTGGTGACTTGTGAAGATTACAACTTCATTATTTGTGGAATTGATACTTACTGCAACGAGATCTAAGCCAACAGAGTAAGAATATTCCATAAATTTTTTCTGAAATAGTAGGAGATGATAGGAACTCAAAATGCCAAATACGTAGCTGATGAGCTCAATGATTACATTTTACATACCATACATGGATCGCAAATACTTCCATAAAATAGTGGGTGCTGCTGTAGGGCATTTGCTTCGGCTACACAAGACAAGCATATGTCTTCAATAGGTATAGTTCCAAGTCGAACTGAACTAATCAAGTCAGCTTCCTTACTTGAGTATGTCAAGTACATTGATGAATCGGCAGCTTCATTCTCATCATCACAATTATCATATTTCACCCTAAGTTTAAATAACTTTTCCCGGACATGCTGGGAAACTATTCCTAAAGTACAAAACTATTTCTATATGTGTGCAGCCCAAACACAAAGTTTTGCATATATGGTTTCAAAGAAATTTACCTCTTGTTCGAATCACACTGTATTCTTCAGGTAGAGGGAATCCCTCCAGAGCCCATGCAAAGGCCTTTGTGATGTCCCAATTATCTGTGTCCAACTCCTGATGCTTCCTAAACTCCTAATAAAATTATCAAGCAAATTAGCAGAAAGACCCCCCCACAAAAAAAAAAAAAAAAACACATTGCATTATCTGTTTAATGAACACTTACTGTGATTGCCATATAAACCCCACTTTTAAAACCAATGCTTCCTTCAGGCTTAATGAACTTTTTATAGCCTGTTCTAAAGTCAACCAGCTTTGACATTGCAATCTGTATGCAAGGAAATTTTTGTTCGAAAGATCAAAACATGTTTGCAAATACACAGACACCAATACATATTTGTAATATTATTTTCCTTACCGGCGAAACTCTACCATCACCGTACCAATACACAAAATATAATGTTCTCTTCCTCCCAAAGAAGCTAGCTTACCACAATCTTCTTTATTTACAAGAATAGCTGCAATGTAAAATTAAATCACAGGAAATGTGCAAAAGAAAAGATATCTGTACCAGATTGATTTTAAACAAAGTATCAACAGGTTTGGTCCAGCAATTATGGGCAACAGTTTCTGATTTGTTTCACAGTATTTTCTGGGGATATACTCACCTGGCCACCAGCGATGATTTCTTACTTTCGCCCACACAATATCACCTTCTTGAGGGTCCATCAATGTAATTATAGGCGAAATACTACGCTGGCGTCCCTGGCGTCCCCTCTTCCTCCGGGGGGTGCTTAATGGGCTATCACTACTCTCGCCTATCCCTTCAGAATAAATATTTAAAAGTTCAATAATCCCAGCCTTTTCATCCCTTATTAAATTTTTATTAGTGAACATAAATTTCTTGTACCTTCATCCGGTTCAAAGCTGCTCCCACTGGAATTGAGATCCATTTTCCCCTCTCTGCAGAGCCAACGGGCACAACTTAAGTTGAGGTCGGGTGGGCCACAAGTGATGGAGCATGGAAGGGGACACAGAACCGACCACCTCATGCGGGGGTGCGGAACGCGCGAGACTGTTGACCAATCAGAGTGCGAGTGTATTCTCTGCCTCTTTCTCTCCCCTGCAAGTGTGACTTCCTTCTGATAAAGCAGGCGGTGGTGCAGGGAAGGTGAAGCGAGGTGAAGGAGGGAAAGGGAAGGTGGCCACCGTCGGATCGACCACCAGTGATTCGAGATATTTTTATTTCGTCCATGTGGGAGGACTAATGATCTCATGGTTTGGCCCATTTCCATGAGGGGAAGACATTTAAAAAATATTTAATAACTGTTGCAACATTTGCTACTGCTACTCCGAGGTAATCGGTTTCTTTCCTTCTCAGACTCTCCAGCTTCCTCAAATGACGTGGTCTCAATGATGTGGGGTGTAAGATTA
Organism: Odontothrips loti; assembly: GCA_038380765.1. Classification (NCBI taxonomy): domain Eukaryota; kingdom Metazoa; phylum Arthropoda; class Insecta; order Thysanoptera; family Thripidae; genus Odontothrips; species Odontothrips loti. The sequence goes on from CM076255.1 coordinate 8,909,592, forward strand.
TCAGAAGTGAAATGAGGAGAGGATATTCCAGTGAAAGTGAAATTCACACAACAAATCGTTTAATATCAGAAAATGTAAATTCCCTAAATCCTAGACCTAACAACTGCCTCAAAAATCTAAGGCAATGAAACTTTTTTTTTACCCACAGGAGGGCAAACGAAATTCGAGATCACAAGAAATCTAATGCACCAGTTTTAATCAAGGTACTAAAACCCTTACAACATTTCACTCAACTTTATCCTTCAAATGTTACAATAAAAAGGGTGAGAAAACAGGGCAACAGGCCTACAAACATGTAGTGACTAGGTACTGAGCTATTCTGTACCTACTAAAGTTAAAAAAGTTAAGATAAATTATTTACAATGGTTTTTGTTTTAGTTTGAGCTTTAAGTTTGAAAATTTATTGCAAGTTATATGGGCTACAAGGAATAAAGGCACACAAAAACCACAAAACTGGACAGCAAATTCTAAGGCACATCGTATGTACAGAATTTACATAAAAATTGATTTCTTACCCATAAAACAGCAGTTCTTGTTTAATTCACCTAGTTCACAAATCATTTACCTTTACTCTGAACTTACACATTTAAATAACAGACCACAAGGAAAAAAAAAAAGAACTGACAAGCATACAAGATTAGGTCAATACACGTCTATGAAAATTTCATGTCAAAAAGAAGAAAGGTTGATGAATTGATTGAACTAACAGGTGCATCCAATAACTTCATGATTTCATATTATTCAATCAGCGGCAATAAAATTCAACATAAAATTTGTTCCTACAAAAATAGATAGAGGGAACTAACAATGTTCCACATCAGTTTCAGTAAAATCTTTACAACTAAAATAAGTTAGAGTTTAGTATCTAACGTTTAAAAAGAATTTCCTTCATGGAAAGAGAGAGAAGACATATCTCATTGTCTACAGCTGCCTTCAAAACCAAATTCTATTAGTTCACAATTGAAGACAGTAGACAATGCGCCATAATCATAGAAATTACTTATCTGATGTGTCCATTTTCTCTTCTTCTGATTTGTCTTCTGATTTTTTATCTTCTTCAGGTTCTGTCTCTTCCTCCTTTTCTTCCAGATTCTTTTCTTCTTTTGGACTGCTTTCTTCAGTCTCCATTGATTCGGCAGATTCTGCAGATTCTGCTTCAGGTTTCTTTTCTGTTTCCTCTACTTTACCATTGGACTTAGCAGATGACTTAGTGGTTCCTTTGGCATTTGTATCTTTAGCTGCGCTCGCTTTGGCTTTAGCATTTACTTGTTTAGATGAGCTGGCTTTGACACTTGCTTCTTTTGAGGAAGAGCTAGCTTGAAGACTTGTGTCAGATGCCAATAGGACTGTGTGCTGGCCTCCAGCTGATACTGCTTTCACAACTTTGTTTTCCAAGGCTTTAGCTTTAATCCTGGTTGGAACCCATAGATCTGAATCATCATCTCCCATTCCAAGTTGCATATTAGAACCCATTCCCCAACTATAAACTTCACCTACAGGAGGAAAAAACCAAATAAATAATGCTGAGATACAGAACCAAACTAGACTAATGCATTGAAACAAATCAAGTCTTACCATTATCTGTCACAGCATAAGAAACATTTCCCTCACAACTGATGTCCACAACGTTTTTGTCTTTAAACGTAGCTATTAGAGTGGGCACAGCAACATCCTCTGCGTCTTCTCCTAACCCCAGACGACCATACTCTCTTCTACCCAGAGAGTATACTTGTCCTGGAAAGTTACTCAGTTACAAACATGCAGTCAAATACCAAATTCACATTTATGTTTCTTAATGTGACTACTCACCATTGTTATCCAGAGCAAGAGTGTGATGTTGTCCACCTGAGATCTGAACCCACTCATGCAAGCTCAATGGACCAGAAACTGAAGGGTGAAAATGTGTTTTCTGCTCCTTAAGACCTGAGTGAACAGAAATTTATTACAACCAATTCTTGAAATAACCAAGGACACATAAAATGGAAATAAAGAACTCATTTTACCTATTTGATTGTAGTTGTTCAATCCAAATACATAAATTTGATTATTTTTGTCTTTCGCAAATGTAGCGTAAGTAGCAGTCCAAATGTCAACAAACTCTGGCTTTTTAGTAGGCTTAAATGGAACTGGTCCAGGTACCAACATGTTACCTGCAGCACATGAAAGGTTAAGGTTAATGAGATACTGACAAACAATCCATGAGTCAATGTTTAACATAACTGTGCATACTCATGCCCTGCCGACTCATCCGGTCAGCCCCTCGTTCGGAGACTCTGCCAAGCTGGCCCTGTTCTCCACAACCAACAGTGTGAATTTGTCCATCTTCAGCAAGCATAACGAGGTGATCAGCTCCAGAAGCAATTTTTACTATTGGGATTCCAGTTGGAAGTTGAATTGGCTTCTTCTCACCGCCCTGCAGAGTCAGACCCATAGTACCATGGGAGTCCTAAAAATAAAAACAAATTGAAAACAAACTGATTTTTCGGACAAGCAGCACACACTTTAAAAATAATTCAGGGAAAAAGTCTGAGCTTACTCGGAACGAGCCCCAGGCGAAGACTCTACCGTCCTCGAGAAGAGCGGCGGAGTGTGAGTCTCCTGCTGTTATCTGAACCACTGTTCCAGGAAGAGACACTGGTCCAGGTTCTGTCTCTGAACCCTCTTCACTAGTATCTCTTCCTAAGGCGCCTTCATCATTACAGCCAAAACTGGAAACCTAATAAGTAATAACCACAGCAAAATGTATAAACTGCATGTTCATAATTAAGAGAAAGTAGCAAGCAAGCAGTTAAATGGGTTTATCACTTACCTCTCCTTTTTTGTTCAAGCAAATAGTGTGCATTCCTCCAGCACACATGTCAATCAAGTTATCCAGCTTAGGAATTAAAGCAGGGCGTCCTTTCTCCATGACATCAGGTCCCAAACCAAGTTGGCCCACATCTCCCTGACCAAAGGTGAAGATAACTCCTGATGTTAACTTGGGGAATCTTCTCTCTGGCACCCCAAGAGAAGCTAATTTAAAAAAAAAAAAAAAAGAAAGAGAAGATTAATTTAAATTACTCCTGTCAACACAATCAAACACAGAATGCTGACTTACTTTTTGCCTTCTTCGCTGGCTTAGGACCAGACTTAGAGGGAGGCAAACTTCTCCGGATGCTCTGACGCTTCCTGCTTGTCCCGTTTTGCATTTTAGAACTGCGAAAAACCAGTACAGGACAGTGAAACAGCGACACACATCTTATCTGATTAGCTTGAGGAAAAGGTTATTGAAGTAATTTAAAAGTTAATAAATGTTACATCTACCAAGTCATCATGAAAGAAAAGAGAATACGAGCATGTAAGACTAAACGAGGTCAGAACAGACTGCTAGAGCAGCGAGTTAGAGCAAAATGACCGTTATCAAAGGACTCGAACCATCATCATGTTTGAAACCAAATCGTTATGCGACCAACAAACACCGCTGGCCACTTGTATGCGGGCAGGCGGACAGGTAAACTAAAAGTCGTAATGGAAGAGACGACGCTTGCCTATCAAAATGACGTTAAATCAATGATCCCTTAACACTTTATGACTTTTCTGAGCTGCGTCACAGGACAAACCATGGATTTGTAGGTTAGAGTCCATATACCGTACGAGAAAATGGAAGCGTGGAAACAGTGCAGTAAATGCAGTCAAAGAATTATAGGTGCGTGGACAAAGTCCTTGTAATCTCTCACGTGCAGAAGTACAAACCTGGCTGAATAACTGATCCTCGTCAAATAAATCTGCGCCAATACAATTTCACACGTTTGGGTACAAGACCAACGTCGCTTTCAATGCAACAATTGGCGCCGGTGAAATTCAAAGTAGATTACCAACTTCCGATTTCAATAGCCCATTTAAAAATGTCTGCTGCTGCTGCTCATACTTGGGTGTCACAGTTCATGTTTTGTAGTTCTATCCGTATAGAAGACTGGAAATTCGATTAAATAGTGTTCAAATATCTGAAAAGTTGAACGCAAAACAACAAGTTACGGTATGTTTTAAACGGGAGGAGCGAAATTGGAAGATGGTTTTTTTAGGCGGGAACGACCTAGTGTATGAGAAATCTACGGAGCAGTTACAATATCACACCCTCCACAGATAATTTCGGTTGATTAGCGCTAGGCTATCGACTGTTCTGGTAACGAGTACTAAATTTATTTAAAGAGAAATAAATTTGCGTGGTATATTTGCCTTTAACCGAGTCAACAGTCCCTGCTTGACAAAGGAAGGTTTGCTGTGTAGTACTGTGTAGTCCTGACCGTACTGACGATGAAAAATTAGAAGAAAAGGGGGAATACCGGATAGGTAGAAAACAGATATGTGGGATATGTGACATGAAGTTGGAAGAGTCGTTCCTTACTCCTTCTCTCTCCTGTGAGCGGGCAGTGTGAGCGAGGTCAATAATATTTTTTTTAAAAATAACTCCGTATAAGCTTCTCGAATTTTTATTTGTTTTCCTATAAAAATTATCTCTACAAAATATTACACACAGTTCTTCAACGACATTTTATTTAAATAGAAACGTAATATCAGTACTCTTTCGAACACAACAATGATGAGTTTGAAAATAAACTCAAGGAAATAACAAGTTATTGGGGCCCGCGCTGGTCGCACGAATACGCGGATGTTGTGAAGTGCCACGCTGGGCGGGGCCATGGCCGCCATGGCGGGTGGCGCGACGGGGCGGGGCGGGGCGCGGCGGGGCGGGGAGGCGAGGCATGCAAGTGTCAGTCAGCGGCTTCGACAACTTTCGCTGTAGGAAAAGGTGAAATGGAGCCGATCGCATTGACAACCGACCGCACGAAGGCGGCGAGAGACCGATGGACGGCAGATAGCGAGGGAGAGGGAGAGAGAAAGTGCAGTCCCATTACAGTGCGCGTCGGACCTCGGACATAATAATCGTTTAGTTACTCGCCGGCTCACATTTGCCTCGTGGTCTCGTGACTAGATTGTCCATCAATAAAGGGCCCTTTTTTTTCGTCCACTGCCAGCGCGAGATGTTTTCCCTTTCCAAAGCCTCTTTTCTTTTAGATTTCTTCTAACGGAAGATGGCCGACATTTTTTCCGATCAGGTTTATCATTTCATTCCTCGACCGGCGGTCCGCACGCGTGGCGTAGCCTTTCACTTTTCAAAGGCCACTCCACGCGTTGGACGCCCCCACTCCCCCTCCCTCCCCCTCCACGCCGCGTATGGCCGTGCCAACGCCAACCAGATCCGCCAATTCCGATTTGTGAAGCCGCCAAAATTGTTTCTCAGACGACCTTTCCGCCAATCCGGTCGCCCCGCGTGAGGTTGGCTCGAGTCGCGGCGGTCCGCGATAATTTTTATGCAGTCGCGTTCGCATGATGAGTGGGATGATGACGATGGTGATGACGATGACAATGACAGTGATGATGATGATGCGATGAACGATGACTGCGTTGAGTTGGCTTGTCACGGAGGTCAGGTGGTGACAGTAGCCTTCCCTTACAGAATGTCTTTTGTTGGTCTCTTCTCCGGGATGGCCTCCCCACAGAGATCAGCCGACGTTTTTCTCGGCGCGAGAGCAAATTCACAAATAATAAATTTAACGGTCTAACCCTCATACACTACTCGATGACTTACTCGCCCTAAACGTCTTTGTAAAGGGTCCGAAAACTATGATATCACAAAACAACGACGCGCGTGGGCGTCCGAGGGAGGGAGGCCGCGGGTCACAAGAGCACGGCGGGGGCCGCGGGGCGCCCCAGGAGGGGTCGCCGACGGCCTCCCCCCTCCCCTCCTCTTCTCGATCCTCGTCGCGGCCCCGTCTACTTCTTGGAGTTGAAGCCGTCGCCGGTGGGGTCCAGGATCCAGGGGTAGTTGTTGGGGCACTCCATGCAGGTGAAGAGGCGCACGGTCTCGCCGGGCAGCTCCCGGGTGGTGAGGGGGCAGGCGTTGGGCAGGGAGCAGTAGGGCTGGCCCTTCACGTCGCACTTCTCCTTCCACTCGGCGAAGTCCCTCAGCGAGGTCAGCTCGGTGGGGTTCTGCATCCACTGGATCACCTGCAAGCCAAACGACATCGTGGAGGTGAGCGGGGTGGTGCCGGGGGGGGGGGGGGGGGGCGAGTGGAGGCAAGCGGAGCCGAGCGGAGCGTATCGGCCACGGCATCGGAGATTGCCATCGGGGGTCGATGGGGCCGTGCCGCGCCGAGTGCGGGCGAGTTGACACCGCCGTGCCGCGGCGTGCCGTGCCGTGCCGTGCCGCGGCGTGCCGTGCCGTGCCGCGCCGTGCCGCGCCGTGCCGCGCCGTGCCGCGCCGTGCCGCGCCCTGGGCTTCCGCCTCCAACGTCCGGCCGCCGCGCGCCCAACTAACAAACAGCCACCGCAAAGTAAACCCGTTTAACCGCACGACCTCCGTGCCGTGCCGCGAGATACGCCGAGTCGGATAAGTTGCAATCAATAAACAACCGAAATCTGGATAAGGAAAACACGCGTAGATCTGCGGTATTCGAACCCGAGCGCTCTAAATCTGGCGCCTGAGGTCGCGGCTCAGGCACAACCCTCTCTCTCTCTCCCTCTCACCTTGGAGCGCTCTCGGGTTGAGATGCAGCAGGTGGCAGCTCCCCGCCCCGCCCCGCCCCACGCGTGCATCCGGACCAGAACGCGGTAACGGCCCGACGGACGCGGCCCTGTTACGTGGCGGTTTTAACGCTGATTGCTCCCCCCCCCCCCCACATTATGCAACATGGCCGCACCGTTACACGCGTTCCCGGCCGCGCCGATAACCGGTTGTGGATCGTAGAGAGGAAATAAGTATCTTCCTTTTGCTTTATTTTGTGTTTCTGTGCTGCGGCGCGGAGCGCAGAGCTGCCAACCGGTTGACAACATTATATGATCGACTTAAAAGGAGAACGGGTCGCGGTCTTTTTGCCCGGCCGGTTGGTGTCACTGCGGCACTGCCAACCGCACCGCGAGGAAACTTCCATCCCCGCGGCGGCAGAAATAGCCCGACGGCCGCGGGGCGATAAAAGAAGCGCGGGGAAAGTGAGCTGGCGCTGACCTGCAGCATGGTGACGAAGTAGACGTCGTTCTTGTCCAGCACCTCCTCGATGAACTTGATGAGCTCGTCCTTGAACTCCTTCTTGCTCTTGAGCCAGGAGGCGTGGAAGTGCAGACCGAGGGGCGCGCGGTTGGTCGAGTAGTGGCGGTTGAAGTTGTGGCGCAGGAGGCGCGCGAACTGGTCGCCGGTCTGGATGTTGGAGCAGGAGTCCACCATGTGGCAACCGGGCAGCGACTCGTCGAAGGTGGGGTCATCTCGCCTGTCCAGCTCGTTCATCACCATCTCCCAGACGGGGTGAGACCTGCGAAAGCATTCCATGAAAAATAAAACTCATCGTTTCTGCTGCTGCCTTTTCGTGCCACTGCAAGGTGGTTTTTTCACCACAAATTGTTTTTTTTTCTCGTGACACTGACCTTGAAGGGCAGTTTTGGGCGTTTCCGTTGCACTTGTGGGGCATGCGGAAGTACAGGGTGTAGGGCCAGATGGGCACGCGGCCCAGGGAGGCGGTGATGGAGGCGTCGTACACGAAGAACTGGTCGGCCATCATCTCGAACTGCTTGTTGCCGCCGACGCGCAGGTAGGGGGCGCGCACGCCGATGATGGAGCCGTCAGTGATGTTGGAGAAGCGCTCGATGATGAGCCGGGCGCCGGCCATCTCGGCAAGCCAGTCGTCGTATGAGCCCGAGGTCCAGTAGTTGGGGTCATCCTTGTGCGTCAGCGAGAACACGCCCACCTCGTGGCCGCGGCGGTGTAGGTCCTGCAGCAGCATCACCGTCACTACCCCGACACGGCCAGCATCACCACGGCCAGCACCGCTGCCGCCACACCGCCACGTACCTGGAGCGCGGCGTAGTTGGTGTACTTGTGCGAGGCGAAGAAGGTGCCCCTGATCTGACAGCTGTTGGGGTTCTGGCGCTGGCCGTTGAAGATCTCGTCGTACAGGTCGACGTTGTCCACGTTGACGGCGCCGTTGAAGGTGATGGTGATCATCTGGGGAACCTGGTTGGGCTCGATGTTGCCGGGGATGCGGGTGCCGTCGGCGGAGCAGAAGCAGTCCGGCAGCACGCACTGCGTGGGGTCGCAGTCGGGGGAGCGGTTCGGGTCCGTCTCCACGCCTGCGTGCGTTCAAGTACACATTTTAGTTTTCCATGAAACGTTTGGACAGTTTTTGTTTTGTTATTGCGAATCTCTAAGTGAGGTTAGGTTGTACTGACTGCAGGCATTCTCGTCGGACTCGTCCTTGCAGTCGGGCTTGTCGTTACAGAACAGCTCCTTGTCGATACACTCGCCGTTGCCGCAGGACAGCTTCCCCTCGGGGCACACGGGCTCGTCCGTCTTCAGACGCGGCAGTACTTTCCGGGGCTCTGCGGGGGAGGATGTGGCGCCGAGGCCACGCAGTGTTAGAGGCGCCATGCGAGAGAGCGCGCGCGCACGCACACGCTTACATTTGCCCGTGGCTGCCCTTGGGAAAGTCTCGTTTCTTTTGCCATCATTTTTTTTTTTCATACAACAAAAGCAACGGGACATTTCTCTGCACAGTCGCCAGGCGTGGTCGTGTGGTCGTGGCAGCACTCGCAAAATCATGTAAATAGGTTAAATGCAATCAACAAAATCATCATGTCAGAAAAAGAAACCACGCATATACACACACGCACGCACGCTCGCTCAGACACACACGCAAGGAAAGGCAAGAGAAGGACCTCGGAAGGCGAGGCGTGAAGAGACATTTTTTTTACAAGAGCATAGCGAGGAGACGAAAGCGGTGCACAACAGGCTGATGCATGCAAGCAGAGTGCGCTCATATTAATTAAAAAGTAACAATAGTTTGTTTACAGTGTTGAGGCATGCAAGCGGAGGATGGCCGGGCACAGTCCCTGGCAGGGTAGGCAACGGGGAGACACCGGTGCATTTGTGTCCTCATGTTGCCTACCCTGCCGGGGGCTCCGCCTCCATCGGACCACTGCAGTGCTGTGCCTCGAGACACGGTGGCTCAGAAAATGAAAATGAGTGCTTCTTCGGTAGGCCGAATCGACATCGGGTGATTTTTTTTCCAAAAGGAATATGATACAACTTTTGTGCGCGAAAATTGCAACTTTTAAAAATAGGTGATACTTGTTCCCAAAAGCGACGCGTGAGCGTGCAAAATGAGGCTGCCAATGCTGCCATTCGAGTGACTTGATCGAGCTCTACTTATCAAGGTGGCCAACCCAAGAACGTGTTCCTTCTACCGGCAATCCGTGCTCGACTACTCCGACTGGTCCGCCACCTCTGTGGGAAATTATTGCAGTGTCGCCACTTACTCTCCAAACGGTTACAGTTGGTCACTTTACCCTTCCAGTCACAAGTTTGTTTGTCAACGTCGAACGCTAGACCGGACGGGCAAGTGATTTGCTTAATACCAGCCTTAGTGCACCTGAAGAGACAGCCAGAAGAAGAATCAAAACATTAGTAGAGCCGAAAGTGGCAGGCAGAGAGGAGAGGAGGGGTCAGGGGGGGCTCCCAACGAAGAGAGGAAACACACAGGAGGAAAGGAGGATAGCCGAGGGGTCCCTCACTCAAAAATATCAATGCACACCCTAAAAAAAATCAGTAAAAGTGGGATTTTTTTTATTTAAAAAAAAATAGCTATACCAGAAAAAGAATGAAAATGAAAATGTGGGTGATCGTACACGTGCATGACGAGTGAGGGGCCCCTTGAGGACAGCGGAGGGCACACATAGAAGACACATTTTGGGGTTGGTTTTTGTTTTTGGCAGCGAAAATATGCAGCGAAACGGAGCGAGGAAAAATGGAAAAATGGCGGTTCGCAGCAGGAAGACTTTAGAGAGAGGCGTGCCGCGTGGCGATTCGGGGCGCGGGCGGAGCAGCCTACTTACTCTCGAGCTGGTTACAATTTTTCACATTGGTTTTCCAGTCACAAGTCTGGCGTTCAATATCAAAAGCTAGGGCGTTGGGGCAGCGCACGCCCGCGAGTCGGGTCACACCGTTCTCGCTGGCACGGTCACACCTGAACGGGAAGAAAACAGCTTTATTCTCGGACTTGGGGTCATTGTTTAAGAAGTCGTTTTAGGTGTTTTTTTTTTTTAAATCGCTTATATTTTTGGAACCATTTTTTTGTAGCACGATTTAGATTTACGGCGGTTTGAGTGCAGCGGCTGGTCGGCACGGACTTTAGTGTTTGAAACGTGGCTCTCGAGATGCGAGGAACGACCATCAGTTTTTTGAGGGAGGAAAAAGGAGGACAGTTATAGTTTAATATTAGGAACATTGGCTATCATCTGAAAGGGGCGGGAAAAAAATCAATTCAATACTGGCAAGGACATATTTGAAACATAATTTTGGAAACGAAGCAGCAACACGTGTAACTGAACCCACCTCACGACGTCTCGGCAGTCCCCCTCCGTGGTGAGCCGGAAGTACTCGTCGGGGGCCCTGTCTTGGCACAGCTGCTCCGCCGTCTGCTTCTCCTCGGGGTCGGCGGGGTCCTTGTCATCCTGGCGCTTCTCCCGCACCAGGTCGGCGGCCAGCGCTGGAACACAAACGGGCGCACACTCACGGTCAGAGACTTCGACGCACGGGAGGGGCGATGGCGCAGCGGTAGCGGCGCAGCGGCTAGAGGGAGAATCACTACTAATTTCTAGTCTTTTCTAAAAAAAAAAAAATTCAAATTCAAACTTTTAAAAAAAAAAAATCGTCCAAAATTTGTACCGCATTTATTTTTTTCCAAATAAAAAAAAGGGGTTACGGAAAATTCAGTATTCCGATCCGGTGGTTTCAAAAATAAAAATAAAAAAATAAACAAAACTTAAACTTGAAAAAACTTATTTCCCGCCCTCTTCACCCTGTTCTGGCTGGCCTCGTGCCCAACACTTCGCATCCTCGTCTTTCACGCGCGCGGAATGATGTGCAACGAAAGCAGGTTGTTGTTGGCGGAGCCTACGGGGAGAGAGGGAGGGAGATGGACAGTGGAGATGACGGAGGCTCCGCTAGCAAATGGTGCATTGCATGGCGCCGCTCCCCGGGCTGCATTGTTGGTGCAACAGCGCATGACACACGGCTTCCAGGCGGCTCCCTAGGGACCCCCGCCCCCCCCCCCCCCCCCGCTGACTGCACCGGCTCACTGCTTTGGCAACAAAAACTGGGGAGGGAGAGAGACGACAGGAGTGTGCAATAAAGAGGGTGGACTCGGCTCTCTCCCTTGCTCTGGCCGAGTGCAGTCGAGTGAAGCTGTCGCTCTCACTCTCACCTCATCACCTCGAGAGGGGGGCGTGGCCGGCCGGAGCGCGGCCAGCGTCAGTTTCACCTCTGGAAGAGCAAGAAGGAGGCGAAGACGGGGGAGCAGAAGGAGAAGAAGAAGGAGGAGAAGGAGGAGGAGGAGTGTGACCTGACCTCAGCCGAGAGTGGCGGTTTGGTTTCGGTGACCCCGCGAGGTCTCTGTGCCAAGGAGCCGAAGACGATTGAGCGTGTGGTATGGTGTTGGCGCCTCGCAACAATTGCTCACGCGATGTAGCACACACACACACACATACACACACACAAACGCGTCACGGCACGAGTAATGGGGTGTCGAGGTTGAACTTTAAGAGGGCGACGCGGGCACAGAATGCATGTACCGCATTACCCCCACGGCGGCCCCGCGCGCGTTGACATTCTCGCAGGGGGGTCGGCGGGGAGGTGGGGCGGCCGGCGCCAAGGGCGTCCCTAACCCATCCCGACGACACGCGGCGACAAACAACACGACTGCCGTGTTGTGTCGAAACCGCTGGACAACTGCTGCTGCTGCTGCTGCTGCTGCTGCTGCTGCTGCTGCTACAGCTGCTGCTGCTACAGCTGCAACTGCTGCACCTGCTGCCCCCGAGCCGAACACCGGGTTCGAATTCCGACGGAGACAGAGGACGTCGAGCGCCTGCGATCGCCAGGGTAGGCCAGCCCGCACGACACGCATGCACTGCAGCAGTCGTGGCTGCCTACCCAGCAGGCGCCGTGGGTGCGCAGAGCCCGCAGAGCTTCCGTCAGGCGGGCGCGGTGCGCACACCGTTTGGGTTTGCGGTGTAAGACCGGTGCCCCGCCGGTGGGGTACCGGTACCGGTCGGGCCGTGGTGTGACGCAACAGGCCGCCCCACACCCGCCCCACACCACTCGCCAGACCCGTCCTGCCCCCAGGGCGTGCCCCCAGGGCGTGCCCCCAGGGCCCCCGATGGGTCCCCGACGCCCCCCGCGGGGTACCGAGCCGGTGTTTTCAGAATGACGGCGGCCGGGGCGCGGCAGTGGAGGAGAGGTGGAGTTGCGACAACACATACGAGAACTGGAGTGCGCGGCGAGAGGGCGTTACACGAGCAGTCGGCACACTCTCAGAAAAAAATTGAATAAATTCTACCACCATTCTAGGCTCCACAGCACGACTTACAGAGTTACGAGAAATACAAAAGTTTCGAAATGCAAAAAAAAAAAAAAACAATTTTTTTAATTAAAAGATTGATTAATTTAGAACGGATGAAATCTTGTAGCGAAATTGGTATACATTTCTACTTTACATCTCCGAAAATATTCTTTCAAAAATTTGGCATGGATAATTTTAGCGAGCCAATTTTTTTTTTTTTTTTTGTGACGTCACCGGTGTGGCTTGTTGACGTAGGGGTGTGTGACGGCCCCCGAGGCCCCCCGAGGGTTCACTGGATGACTCACCGGCGGTGACCACGAGGCAGGCGAGCACGAGCAGCGTCCTCGCCATGGTGTGGACCTGACGTGACGTCTCGCGCGATCTGGCGCTGCGCAGAGACTGGCTTGTCTCGCGTCGGAGTGAGAAACCGCCGTGCACTGAGGCGGCAGCGAAGCAAGGAAGCCCGGCCACAACTTTTTATTTATATATATATACCCACCCCTCCTCCCCTCGCTCGCCCCCTCATGCGCCCCCACCGCGCCCCGCAGCCTCCCGCGGCGGGCATGCGCGCTGGAGAGGGGGCCCCGCCGTGCCCCCCTCGGGCCCCCCGAGCCCTCGCGGGGGCCTCAGTCTGCCCCCCGTCCGGCCCGTTGGGGTAAGGCGCTACTCCGGGCTGGAGCAGGGGCTGCAGGCGAGTGCTGCGCTCTGGCGGACGGCCGGGGAAACAGCTCGCTGTGCGGTCAGCTCCGAGCTCCGCGCGACCGAAGGCGACGGGACGGGGCGGCAGACACCGAGGACGGCGACGGCCACCTTGTAGTCGCCCAGGAAGAGTGCCGCGGCGGCCACCCGAGCAGGTGTGAGAGCACGACGGCCTTCTTGATGTGACGTCCGCCACGCACGTCTTTTGTTTCAAGATTAATTTTTCTCCAATTCCAGTCCGGAGCTGGCGCTTCCCTCGTTGACAACACAACTCCAAACTCCCCGCCGCCCCCCCCCCCTTCGCCCGGCAGCTGCCCTCCCCCCCCCCTCTTCCCCTCCACCGCCGGCCGTCTTCGGCTTCCCCCATAAAATGCGGTGTCCCTGCATTGGCACTTTCACTTGTTGGGGTTGGGTTGGCCGGGCCGGGTCGGGTCGGGTCATACCGAGCCACGCGCTCGGAAGCGAATCATCATTAATTTTTTTCCCCTCCTCTCTTACGTTTGCTGCCGAGCTCGAATTGAGACGTAAACACCATCATTTATTCAGCGCGCCGCCGCCACCGCCACCGCCGCCACCGCTGCTGCAAACGTCATCTCGCCTTTCTCCGTTTCGGGAAGGCGCGGAGAAGCGGCGGTGGAACAGTGAGGCAACACGAAAACACAAAACGTAACGCGTATAACGTTGTGACGGACGAGATAACAATACAGCGTTACGGGCATGACCGACCGACAGAGAGAGAAAGAGAGATATGTCATCTGCGCATCTGTAAATTTATGCAGATAGTTTTTTTTTGTTGTAAGTTTCGGAGGAATGATGACGCCGAAGTTGAATTTCGATTTTATGAATTTCGAGCGAGGATTACAAGAGTCTTGGCTGCACGGTCGACTTTCGCACGTCTAATTTCGGCTATCTCGGCGCGCACTCACATTTGCAGGGGTCTGCTTGCCTGTTTGCCCCTCCGGCCGGACGAGAGAGAGAGAGAGAGAGAGATAGAGAGAGAGAGAGAGAGAGAGAGAGAGAGAGAGAGAGAGAGAGAGAGAGAGAGAGAGAGAGAGAGAGAGAGAGAGAGAGAGAGAGAGAGAGAGAGAGAGCAGCGTTATCGGATGCGGCTGGCGGGAGGGAGTGGGGGGGTCCGTCGATGGTTAAAAAGTTCGCCCAGAATGCGATTGTCCACTCTCCGAGTTGGCGGCTGCGAACCGACTCCGAGTCGTCGTCCATCACTAAGTACGCGTCCCAGCCCAGCGTTCCTGCCCACCTGAAAACCGCGTGAACGGCGCCGCGCGCCTGCGAGCGCCAGGGTAGGCCAGCCCGCACGACACGCGTGCGTTGTACAAGTCGTGGTTGCCTACCAATCAGGCGCCTACTGGCGAAAGAAGAGAGGGTTGCACTCCTTTTCTTTTGTCGCGCGCGCGCGCAGACACAACTTGGTGGAGGAATTTCCGAGGGTGGGGTGCACTGTACTTATGAACGGTGGTGTCATTGGAGTGTAGGCAGCCGTCGGCCATACTGATGCAGTTAGGTTGGCGTTCACCTTCGCACTACCCCCTTCCCCCCTCCCCTCCCCCCTCCCAGTGCCCCTCCGGCCCCCTCTGGCGGTCAACAGCTCTAACGGTCCCGTCTCTCTCTCTCTCTCTCTCTCTCTCTCTCTCTCTCTCTTCTGTCTGTCTGTCTGTCTGTCTCTCTCTGTCTCTGTCTCTCTCTCTCACTCTCTCACTCTCTCTCTCACACACACACACACACGCACACACGGAGGCGGCAGGCACGGTATGACCAGCGCATCGGCTTAATAGTTATGTTGGCGGCGGCCAACTGCCGGACACTCCCCGCAGCGTTTCACTTGTCGTCGAATAACAATTATTATTCGCGATACATTTTTAATTTTATTCATCGGAAAATCGGCGGGAAAACGGTGGTGGTGCTGTAAGCGGGCGAACAATGCGCGCCTTGCGATATAACTGTGGCGGTCGGTGTGTCGACACGAAACTACAGAGCTATGGCAGCCACGGGAAGAATAATTGCCGATTGTCAATCCTATATGTGTTGGCCCGTAAACGGCGCTGTAAGTCCTTGGGCGTGAGGCAAAACCACACGGCAGCCAGTACCGACTGCAGCGCGCTCTCTTGGACACCTAAAACTGGCGGGGCGGCAAACATCTACAGGGCCGTGAAAGAAAGAAAGAAGAGGGGCAAAACGGTGCAGAGGCCACTACTTAGTGCTAAGCAGTGTTTCTATGAGCTATCCATCTATCTGTCGCATGCTGCTATACATGCCATGGCAGTTTTGAATGCCGGCGGTGCCGTTTGCAGACCGGGAAATGTGTAATAAAATCGCGGTTTCCTTTTTCTCCCTTGCGCTGTCCAAGAATCCTCTCTCTCTCTGTCTCTCTGTCTCTCTCTCTCTGTCTATTTCTCTGTGCGCCGCGTCTTCTTTACGACGTTCGTGTACCTCTTCGAGTGCACGCCATAAACGGGAAATCAGAAGGCTCCGCCGCGGCGGTATGAGAAACTTGTTGTCGTCGCTCATTGAAATGACGATCGTGTTGCTGAGGTATCGTGTCCAGAAACAAATGTGGGCGTGGCACGCCAGTGCATACGTACGTCGGATAGTGAGAGAAAGAGAGGGGGCGTGAAGAGGTGTGAAATAGACGCCAAGGAATAGGAGATCAAGATGAATGAAAAAAACTGTACAAACTGTATAGCACCTCAGCATGGATTCCCATCCATTTATCTCACTCCCCCTCTCTCTCGTACTGTCGTGCCGTCTCGCTTCCACTCCCACATACCGGCGCCCTGCTCTCAAGTTTTCGCACTCGCCTCCCGCTCATCTACGCACACGCGCATGTGTCAATGGCCCTTTCTTTTCCTTTTCTCCTTCGCCCCCGCCATGGCCGTGCATACAAAGTCGGCCCAGTGATACTGTTGTTGCTGCTGCGGCTGCCAAAGGCTTTCTACTCCCCCCCCCCCCCGTATTTACCTCCCCCCCTGGATTTTCAATCTCTCTCTCTCTCTCTCTCTCTCTCTCTCTCTCTCTCTCTCTCTCTTCCTCGTCATTTCTTTCACTGTCTCACCATCATGCACGTGTGATGGCTGGCTATCACGTTTTCATAGGGCGGTGACCCGTGCCCCCGCCTCCCCCCCCTCTCCAGACCACCATCGTTCGCTGCCCATATTTACCACCGCCCTCTCAACCGGCCAGGGTTTCAATTGCCATTATTCTAAAATACACTCTTTTTTACGAGAAATGTTTTTTGAGAAGGAAAACGCGGAGCTGGACGCGCGGCTTTCTCACTTCTAGATTGCCGAAACTTTTTTCCAATTGTCATATCTTTTTTTTCTCTCTCTCTCTTTTCCTCGTGTAGCCCAGTGACAGCATGTGTGTGTGTGTGTGTGTGTGTGTGTGTGTGTGTGTGTGTGTGTGTGTGTTTTCACCTTTGCTCCTTTGAAGCCATAATGGGCCAGGTTAGGCGCGCCTACTGGTCGGCGCAGCACGGCTCGGCGCGGCTCGGCGTCGCGTTACTAACCTCACCCAAGGACAGCGCCGCCCGGCGACAGGTAGTCCGCCCACCCGCCCGAATAGAGCTTTCCAACGAGACTTGGAGACGGAAGATGAAGAACAAAAACCCTTCCAGACCGGTAACTCCCCAGGGCAGGTATGAGAAACTTGAATGGCGTTTTCGAGTGACTTTATGGAGGCTAGTTGCCGTATTTGGCGCGTCCCTTGTGCATCGATATTTCGATTCCAGCCCTCTGCAGCGTGTGTGCGGGTGGTGCTGGAACAAACTGTCGTTGGCGCGTGCTTGTGCCTCCTGCTGAGAGGCTACAGGTCGTGGGTTCGACTCCCACAGACGGTTTCGCGCACTGCCCTCCTCCAGCTCGTGGCACACGGTTCGACAGCCGCGACACCAAGGCGAAAAAGTGGTCGCAACTAATTTTTAAGTTGATTTTCAGACAAGCAGTAAATTTTTGTTCGGAGAAGTGATTTTTTTAGGGAACTAAATTTTAGTTGCACCCACGAAACGATATTTACTCCAACAAAGATGTTCGTTGCAGGTATTTTTTTCTGCTTTTTGCTCCTTTAGTGAACCTCTACGTTGAAGCAACTAACGTTGCGTTGGTGCCACTAAAATTTTGTTCCACCAACAAAAATGGAGTTCTCCGAACAAAAATTTACTGCTTGTCTGAAAATCAACTTAAAAATTAGTCGTCTTTTTTCTCCGTGACATATGAATAGCCCAGCCCAACGAAATTTTCACCTCGTTCCCAGGACTGATTCGGAAGAAAAACGACAAATTTCCGGGCCTACTTTGCCCACCTGACGTCCCTACTTTGCCTACTTTACTATCCTACTCGCTTACTCTACTATCCTACTTTGCGCATCTCACGCACTGGATGTGGTTGCGAGGCGGAAGTCCAGTCGGGGTCAGCAGACGACAGCCGTAGCTTCGCACCGAAAAATCCGCCATAACCGCCCGCCCATCTTGATGCTCCATCTTTTTCACACTCCTTTTCTTTCTCCGGGCGGCGAGCGTAGTATATTACCAAACTTGGAAATGAGTTCCGTTTAGCCGAGTGGTTCAGTTTCTCTTCTTTCCAGGTGACTCTTGTCTTGTCTCGTCGCCAGGCCCGTCCCGTCCGTCTCGTCCGGAGGCCCGGCCCGGCTGTGGGCAGCGGAGGTGGTCGTCCCGGGCCCCGCCCTGTGCCCGCCTGTGCCCCCCGTGGGGCTCCACTCACGCCGTTTGACCCACCACGCCGCGCCAGATCCGTGCAACTCGGCCACCGTAAGGGGACAGTTACACCCCCACTCCGTCGCCGCTCTGTTTCCGATCGGATCTTTTCCTGGGTCTCTCTCTCTCTCTCTCTCTCTCTCTCTCTCTCTCTCTCTCTCTCTCTCTCTCTCTCTCTCTCTCTCTCTCTCTCTCTCTCTCTCTCTCTCTCTCTCTCTTCCTCTCTCTCTCCCTCTCTCTCTCGCGCTCTCTTCATCTCTCTATCGGTGCTTTGCGCGCGAAGGGAGATATAAATAGACTGCACCCACCTCTCTCTCTCTCTCTCTCCTCCTCCTCTTTCTTACGCCTCTCAGGCATACCAATAAGAACAGAAAGCCCCAACGACTTGAGATCCCCCTCCCCTCCCCTTGCTTGCAGGTGAAAGATTCGAGATCCGCACAGAGCCCCCCCCCCTCCCCCCTCCGCCCCTCGAGTGCTTCGTCATGCTCTGTAATCAGATGGGTCCACTTGAGGATCAATCCCGCTGGGCTGCGTGTAGTGTTTGCTTGCTGCTCCGTTACACCACACGGCGCCTGCTGGGTAGGCAACCCACGGCTCCTGCGCGCCCGGGTGTCGTGCGGGCTGGCCTACCCCGGCTCTCGCAGGCGCTCGGCCGCGGTACTATAGGAATTAGCTGGAGCACGTATACTTGATATGTGAGAAGAGTCGGCTGCTGCGTGAGTGGAGTGTCGTGCAAACGCCGTGGTCAGGAAAAAAAAACTGCGCATGCGTGGACCTCTG
This sequence comes from Odontothrips loti, assembly GCA_038380765.1. Taxonomy (NCBI): domain Eukaryota; kingdom Metazoa; phylum Arthropoda; class Insecta; order Thysanoptera; family Thripidae; genus Odontothrips; species Odontothrips loti. The sequence continues at coordinate 8,928,219 of CM076255.1, forward strand.
TGCGTTTCCTCGACCTTTTGAGGTGGCATGTCGTCCCCGCGGGGGCTGCAGGCTGCTGGGGGCGGCGATGTTTGCACCGGCTCGCCTGACCGGCGCCACCAACTCCCCGGACCAGGCACGTGAACTACGCGGGTCATCGAAAGTGGCAAGAATCCTCTCGCTTTTTTTATGCGACTCGCCAAAACGAAAAGGAAACTGATGGGAGGGTGATTTGAGTGTGTGAGGAGAGGGGGGAACCCCACACGGGATGGGATGACTGCTCGCGGTCAGAATGTGGTCCGCCGGGTACCAGGTACGTTCTCCAAGGCTGAATGACTCGTGCGCCGTGCGCATACGTCCCGCGGCAGTTATTGGCAGAAAAAGGAAATGGAGCCAAGAGCTGCCGGGCTGTATTATTTCAAGTGCGTTTCCAGGTCTGGCGGGCGCCGAACGCACGCCGTACTGGACCCCATTCCCGGCTTATCCCGGCAAGAATGCCAAAAGCGGCCAGAAGATAGAGTGCTGCAGATTACGAACCGGAAAGTGGCAAAGCATATACTTTCTCACGTTCGTCATATAAAACGTGCTATTTTATTTCACTCTTACTGTTGAGTTGTCACAGACGACGTGGTCAAAATTCGCCGCATGGCACGTATTAAGATGTGAGACCTCTGGGGTAGACTCAGCTAGGCGCGGGAGGGTTTCACCTGCTCACCTCATATCAATTTCTGAAATCGGCCCCACCAGTTCCTCATCGCCCCCATGTGGGCGCCGATCAGAGACTCGGTGTGGGATTCATATCCGCGTCCGTGCCGCTCCCTTTGGGCCCCGCGCTGTGTAATCAGTGTAGATAATGATATCACAGCGGAGCGCTGCCCGGAGCTGCCCGCCTGGCCGGGACCTATGACATTCTCTTTGCATTAGAATATCTTCGCAGGTTGGCCTTGGGCGAGGCTCCGCTACCGGGCCGAGCTCGCCGTTCCGGAAAAGGCGAAAACAAAAACACCGCGAGCAAATTGCATCGCTTTGGTACCGCAGCAGATGTAGGAGTCTTCCTGGAGGGTAGCGTGACGTTTTCTATTTAAAGAACACCTTGGTCCGTTGAGGTCCGGGTGGAGTGTTGGCAAGCCTGTGACCCACCCCAGCGCCACCTGCCTGCTGAGGTAGGAAATATTCTTCGTTTAATCAACGCTGCCCACTTAACAACAATTTTTGTTTTCGCGCGCGCGCGCGCGCGCGGATCTTCGTTTGAGAGGAAAATAAATAAAATGAGTTTGGCAGCCACGCGGAAGTAAACAAGTCTTTAGGGTGCGGCTGAGGCCCACGAGGGCTCTGCATGCCACTGCAGCCAACCGGATGGCCCGGATTCGGGAACCAACAACAACAACAACTCATTAATTAGGGGGAAATTTTTTCTCCGCGCGGCCCGGTTCAGAGTGCGCCCGACAGATGCATTTCCCACCCCCTGTGGCGGGAACGGCTCCACAACATACTCATCCAACATTTCTATCTCTGCCCACAAATTGAAAATGATTATTTTCGGACTCAGTCAAATACTCCATACCGCTGCGAATGACGTCAGCGGCTGCGACAAATGTGTGACGTCATGTCGCGTGCATTGGGTAAGAATCGACGAAAAAAGAAAAGAAAAACGAAAAAGAGAAGAGTAGTAAGCACAAGAGGAGACGAAGACAACAAAAAAAGCAAGAAACAACAAAAAATGAAAAATCAGTTCTCAATTCGAGACCGGAGCGAAATGTTCTTGACGGAATTAAGACCATTGGGATTGAGTCAAGAGAATTCTCTTGGCCCAATCCCAATGGTCTTAATTCCGTCAAGAACATTTCGCTCCGGTCTCAAATTGAGAACTGATTTTTCTGGGTGCAAACAAAAACACCCAGGAGGAGACGAGCGAGGGCACGTGCACCGCAGCGTGAACCGTTTAAATCATTAATAACTATTAGCGGCGGTGACGGGATGTGTCACGTTGTCGCGCTGTCACGCTAGTCCCCGTTAGCTGCGTTAGCTCCGCCGCAGGGGAGGGGGTGAGGCACGCCGTCAGACCCTGGAGGCCTTCGGAATTTCTTCTGAATTTTTCCTCTTTCCGCGCGCATTTCAGTGCTGATATGCTGTTGCTACTTTGAATGGGACATCGTTTCACGTCTCTCTCTCTCTCTCTCTCTCTCTCTCTCTCTCTCTCTCTCTCTCTCTCTCTCTCTCTCTCTCTCTCTCTCTCTCTCTCTCTCTCTCTCTCTCTCTCTCTCTCTCTCTCTCTCTCTCTCTCTCTCTCTCTCCCTCCCCCTGTGAAGTGTGCTAGCATGACAGCGGCTTCAAGTGTGAACACGGCATCAGTCAACGTCCCGCCTTGAACCTGATACGGTGCCCTCCCTCCTCCCTGCGCCGTTGTTGAAGCCGCTTGCTTTGCAAAACATTTTTGCTCTTCTTTCGAACCTATCGCCCTAGTATTATTGAGAAGTAATGAACGTGATTGTTCGTGAGAAGAAAATAATAACAAACTTTAAGAGCATTTGAGGGAGAAAAATAAAATATAATCACACGATATGAAGGTTTTGATAAAAGAAAAAATTACAAAGTTTTTTTTTGGGCTATGGCCCGTGTGATCTGCCCGGTGGTCACCCCGTGTAGCGATCGGCCTTTCCTGCCCTGATCCTGCTGGACCCTGATCTCCGGTGGTAAAAGCAGCCCGCATCACCGGCGGCCGGGGACGGGCCGGGGGCGGTCGGGGGCGGTATCGGGGGCGGCGGGGGCGGTTGGGGGGGGCGGGCCGGGGGCGGGCCGGGGGCGGGCCGGGGGCGGGGATCAGGTGCCTGTCGCTACTGGACTTACCTGACAACATTTAGTCGGAGATTAACCTGCCCGCTGCGGCACCTGCTGGCCTCCGGCTGGGTTGGCAGGGGCCTCCTCAAACTTACTTCAGGTCTGCATTAGAATTCACACCGCAATCTCCTCTCCCATCTCCGCGGCCCAGTCGTGGTGAAGAGTAAGGAATAAAACACAGATCACCACGGAGGCCACTCGGCTGTTTTATGATGATATTTTTTATTTTTGTAACTTTTACGACAGTTGTGTGTCCGCGTTGGTGAAGGGTTGCCATGCCGCGTCGGGTAGATACTCGCGGAGCTGCTATAAAACCCTGGTCTGTTGTGCTTCGTGTGGACGGGTATTTGTGTGCGCGTGTGTGCGTGTCGTGTGTGCGTGTCGTGTGCGCGTGTCAGGGGGAGGGCGTCGATGTCGTGTCAGGCGGGCTTGCGTGCAGTCAATGAAAACGAAATGAGCAGCTCCTTTAACCCGAACAAAAGGCCATCTCCGAGGGGGCGGAGTGGTGGTGGCGGAGGTGGCGTGTTGCTGCTGCTGTTGCTGCTGCTGTTGCTGGTGCTGTTGCTGCTGCTGCTGCTGCTGCTGCTGCTGTTGCTGGTGTTGTTGATGCTGCTGCTGCTGCTGCTGCTGCTGGTGCTTTCTCCTCTGTCCGCTTTGTTATAAAACCTGATCATTGACAGAAATGAGAGAGGAGGCGGCCGCAGCTGTCAGGTCGCTTTACATAGGGGGACGCGCCGCGGCGATTTCTCATACCGCCGTCAGCTCGACCAGCGCCTCCGACGGGAATCAGCGTTCCAGCTCATGAAGTAATTCAACAAGTTTCCTCCTCTTCCATACGAACGCAGCCTGCCGACGCATCATGATTCCCGCACACGAACCCTACCGAAAACACGTTGCGTCAGTTTGCATAAACGCGGATGAGAAATTCCGCGCATCGCGGGAGCACGCGTGCGTGTGTGTGTGTGTGTGTGTGTCATGGGCGGGGCGATCAGGATTGCCTCATTGAGTTCCCAGAAGACACAAGGTGAAGGTGGGCCCCGGCCCGGCCCGGCCCGGCCTGGCCTCCGGTCTGGGACCGTGGCTGGGTTGGCGTGATCCCGCTCGGACCGGCGCGGGCCCATTGTGACGATCGAGTTTCGAGAATCGAACCCACGGCTCACCGCTCGGCTCACGCGACCGCACGCATCGTCTGCCGTGCGCGGGTGGATGCTGCGGATGAGAAATAAATTTCCGCGTTACCGATGTCGGCGCCGATACGTTTATTTCTCATACCCGCGCCGACACTACACACACACATACACACACACTGCTTTATGTCGAAATAGGACCAGGGGGGGGGGGGGCTGGGTTCAGCTACGTGCCGGTGCACATGGCAACACTTGTCTCCCCCGGGGATGGCGCTGCCGCTGCCGCTGCCACCGCCGCCGCCGCCGGCCTCGCCGGCCCCGCCTGGAACACGTGTAACTGACCTTTCATAACCGTTTTACCTTGGAGGAGGCGGCGGCGGCAGTGGCGGCCGGCAGTGGTCGCCCTGCTGGCGCCCCGCTGTCACCACCCCCGCCTCCCCCGCCACCCCCACACACCGCCGGGCTTTGCACATCAAGATTTTCAGTTGGCCGCCGGGGGCGATATTGTATACCCGATTGAGGCGGAACGGCTAGCAAGCCACGCCGATGCGATGCTGAGAGCGGATTAAAAGGTCTGTCTGTGCCGGGCTGTGGTGCCCAGGGTGACCACGGAACTCTGCGGATAGGTATCGCACTTACGTGCCTCTGACTGCACACACTGTGACTGTGTGTGTGTGTGTGTGTGTGTGTGTGTGTGTGTGTGTGTGTGTGTGTGTGTGTGTTGGGAAACGGGTTGCGATGCTCGCGGCCCGTCCCGCAGCCGCTGCCTTCGCTCTGTCGCTTTGCTCCCGCTCGGGGGCCCGGCGCCCAAACATTGCGGCCTCTAACATGTGTGCGTTGGAGTTAGTGCGCGGCGCGGCGCTGCAGTGCTGCAACAGCCTCACTGATGCTGCGGGAGCCGCTCTGAGCCGGCGCCTGCGGGATAGGCAGCCCCTCGGCCTTTGCACGCACGCGTGTCGTGCGGGCTGGCCTACCCTCGCGTCTGCAGGCGCTCGACATGAAAAATAATTCGGGCGTACTTCGAGGGCACCTCAGTGGGAACCAGTAAAAAAAAAAAAAAAACTTCAAATGGCCTTTGAAAAGAAATGTTCGTCTAGTGTTTCTCGTACTAAGAAAACGTTAGCCTGGGCTGAACTCGAACTTCTGAAAAGTCGTCCGCACGGGGTTTCCCCTCGCAATTTCCCGCCCTCCCCGCTATTCTGTCAAACTCGTCGTACTGGTCTTCATAGAAGAAAAGAAAGGGGTGAGCCCAGAGTGTGTTACGATGACCTTAGGTCCGGCTACCACCGCCGGCCCAGCCCGGCCCGGCCCGGCCTGTATACCTCGTCCGTAGCACTTTCACTGTTGGTTCGACGGGTGCCCGCACCAGCCCAGCCTGCCTGCTGCCCCCCCCCCTGCCCCCCCCCCCCCCTGCCCCCGGCCCCCCGGCCCCCGCGGCCCCCGGCCCTGAGCCATGGCTGCGCCCGGGCCCGGCGTGGGCTGGGCTGGTTGTAGGACCAAGGTAAGTCAGTGAAAGTTACCCAACCTTATGTGATGCGCGTAATCTGACCGGTAGGGCCGCGGGGGCCCTAACCTCGGCCGGCCCCGGTTGGGGCCCCGTCGGCTGGCTGGCGGCTATGGCTCATCGGTAACGCGACACATGTAAATACCCTGCCAGGAAAAAAAAAACACACACACACACAAAAAAAGAACATGAAACCGATAAGGATTTTTTTGTGGCATCTGGTTTTTTTCTCTCTCTCCCTTTTTTCAAGGTCGATGTTACTGCGAGGGTTGTGGACAGAGATGGTCCCGTTGTTGTGTGTGCACAGCCCGGACCACGCAGGCCCCCCGCGGGGCGGACCACCCCCGGAAGGAAAGACGCCGGAGCGGGCCCCCAAGGGAGTCCAAGGGGACCAAGAGACCAAAGGGGGGGACCAAAGGGGGGACCAAGGGAGGCCAAGGGGGGCCAAGGGGGGCCAAGGGGGGCTCGCGTTGCTCTTGCACTCGCTGGCCGTGCCGAAGGCCAAGTGCCCTCCTTCCCTCCTCCCTCTCGGCGACAGAATGATTCAATGATTCGGTCATCGTCGATCATGCCATGATGGCCGATGCTGCGCTACATTGTCCGCCCCCGCGGCGAGCTTGGGGGGGGGGGGGGGGGGCAGTGGCGCCGGCCTGTGCAGGGCGGGGCAGGGCGGGGCAGGGCGGGCCGCGAGCCGCCAAAGAGGCTGGGGCGTATCCGTGAGGCGTTCACGACCTGAGCGCGAGACACGGCGGGGCCCGGCGAGACCTTACGTAAGCTAGGCTGGTGACCGGGCCGGGACGGGGACGGTGTGCCGGTGGGCTTGGCGGGGCGGGGCGGGGCCGAGATGTACAGGCGGCGGCGGCGGCGGCGGCGGCGTTGTTGTACCTCCGAGCGGCTCGCGGCACGGCGGAGGCGGTGAGGACGGCGGCGTAGTCCAACGACGCGAGCTTCCGTGGCCTCCGGGGCCTCCGTGGCCTCCGGGTCCTCCGGGTCCTCCGGGTCCTCCGGGTCCTCCGGGTCCTCCGGGTCCTCCGGGTCCTCCGGGTCCTCCGGGTCCTCCGGGTCCTCCAGGTCCTCCGGGTCCTCCGGGTCCTCCGGGTCCTCCGGGTCCTCCGGGTCCTCCGGGTCCTCCGGCGGCAGCGGCGTGTGCAGAACCGGTGGACGCCCTCCCCGCTCCGCTACGCCGTGCCGTATCGTGTCGTCCACAAATATTTAGACGGAAACACAACTGCTGATGAGTGTGATTAGATGGGCGTGGATGTGACCGATGACGCATAGCCGGCCGGGCCGGACCCGCCATAGCGCACACGTGACTGGGATCACGTGTAGCCGACAGCTAATGGGGTGAGACTTGTTTACATCGTTAGAATTAACAGGAGAGAGAGAGAGAGAGAGAGAGAGAGAGAGAGAGAGAGAGAGAGAGAGAGAGAGAGAGAGAGAGAGAGAGAGAGAGAGAGAGAGAGAGAGAGAGAGAGAGGTGCTTTGATGTTTCCGCCCAGTTTCAGACACCAGCACACCCGATGAGTGTCCCCTGCTGTGTCTCCATCCATCCGATCATGACGAAGCGCATAAGGGAAGTCAATGTCAATCCGGCGTTTCGCTTCAGACATATATGATGCGTGAACTGGTGAGTAAGTGTGTGTGTATGCGTGATGTACCCACGCCTTACGGACATGATTGTCAAGCAGCCTGTGAGGGGGGGGGGGACGCCAGTCCGCGCGCGGCACATACCCCCTCCCACCCCCTCCCCCAAAGGCTCCACAAAAGGAATAAATAACAAGGTGCGAGCCGAGATAGTCCAGGCACCATTGCACGCCCCCCCCCCTCCCCCGCCGGAGTCCGTGTCGCCATGACCGTCCCGGGATTATTTCTCCCATTCGTATAGCATTTCTTTTCCGGGACGTGTGTGGAGTACCGACGGGGTGGGTCTGCAGCGCAGCAGAGTACCGGGGCAAAAGTCGGCACCCGGCGGGAATCGAACCAGCGAACCTCGGCTGCCGCCGTCATCGGTCATCGCGGTGAGGCAATCAACACCGTTCGGTGTCGCTATGGTTATGATGGGCTGAGGCTCCCGCCGGCGATGACTGTCGCGGAGAGGAACAACGACGCCGTGTCCGTGTTCCGCATTCCTGACTGCGGCGTCCTACGCCTACGGCGCAGCGACCGTCCCCCGCCGGGGCTCCAGCCGCCGCCACCACCGCCGCCGCTGCCGCCGCCACCACCACGTGCACTTGAAACGGCGAGCGAACCCGATCGAATGAGGAACATACTGACTGGCGCCGCCTACTTTGTCGGACGGCTGTGTCCCGCCGTCCCCGCCGAGCGCGCGCGTGCGTGTTCGCGGAAGATGAATTTTTCATCCCCGCTTTGAAGGTGAAATAATGAGCCGAGCTGCTGCCGGCCGCCGCATACGCGAGCCGCGGCATGGCAGGCGCGGAAGGAGGCGGCGCCGTGTGAGTGTGTGTGTGTGTGTGTGTGTGTGTCACAGCGGCGGGTCGAATCCACGTAGCTGCTATGGGATGGGAAATTCAGCAGCCGCCAATGACGCTACGTCGCGCACTCGCAGAGACATAAATACCAAAGAAAAAGAAAAACCATTTCAGTTTTTGAGAGTGGATGAACAGCTTCAAGTCACGCGGAGAGTATGAAAAACCTAATAGGCGTCTCAGTAAGGAGCCGTTGTTATTTCGGGACCTCGCCGAGAGGGTCCGGTATGAGAAATTGCAGACCCGGACCACCGATCGCCGACGCGCTGCGTTGTCAGCGTCATCCGGGAGGGGATGAGAAAGAGAGCGAGAGAGAGAGGGGGGGGGGGGGGGAGGAAGAGGAGGCGGAGGATGGTATAAGCGGGAGAGGGAAGAGCCAAACGCTACGCTGGACACGGCCAATTCGAACGAACGAGAGAGACGCGAAAAAAAAGTGGCAGAACGTGTTTTCCATCACTTTACCCGCTCGCACTATAAAGCGGCCGGCAGACATATTGGACGACGTCTCCACTAACCCCCTTGCCATGCCGTCGTCCCCTTTCCCCCTTTTGTTCCTTGCTTCGTATTTCTGTTTCTATACTTCATTTATATTATCGTTACGTTGGCACCTCCGGATCACTCCCGCCGACGCATCACGTGACGGGAGCTCCGCGTTATGAGAAATAGCTCACCCCCGCATCACCTCTTCGGACAGTTTTGGTCAGCGGAATTTTCCTATACTTTTCTTCTTCTCCTCACAAATTCTATTTCTTTCTTTTTTTCTCTGTCGTATAGTGGAAACCTCTTTCTCTCTATCCATCTCCGGGGCATTAGCATGCGCGCGGCGTGCCTGGGCGTGGCGGGCAGCGTGGCGAGCCGCGTGTCACACGGATGTGAATAAATTACCCCCCGCCAAGTGTATTATGACTTCCGCTTCACACCGGACTTCTTTTCTTCCCACCCCCTTTTTCGCGTTCCCCTTGTTTTTCCATTTTCTTTTTTTTACTTCTTCATTTTTTTTTCCACCCGTGCGTTCGTTTTGGCTTTAGTTTTACCACCCTAATGGGTCTGGGCGCCGTTCGTGGCGGACTGGCTGCCCCGGAGCTCTGCCAAGTACAGGCAGTGCGGATAGTGTGTGTGTGTGTGTGTGTGTGTGTGTGTGTGTGTGTGTGTGTACGTGTGCGCGCCAGGCAGTTGGCTAGCAATGCAGACGATGGAGAAATTAATATTGTTCGGAGACAATGGACCGGGGTCGAACTCACGTATTTGCTATGCGCAGAGCGGGCCATAGCCGCTCACGAGCTCGGCGCTCGGCGCACCCCCGAATCGATACGATCGCTTTGCTGCGGCACCACTCGGCTTGTTGCATGTGTCAGAAAACCCGGGTTCGACTCCCACTGGGGAAGGAGGTACTTTTTTTTTTTGTTTTGTTAGTAATCTTTTCCTGTCTGTATCTGCGAGAATGAAAAGAAAACACGAATCAATTTTTCAGTTTTTTATCTTTTTTTGTACAAGCACACAACTCTTCTTTCTTTTTTTAATAAAAAATAACTCTCACTGTTCAAACGGTTTGTCTTCCACTTCGGTATGACGTTGACTGCGTACACTTATATTAAAGGTACCAATTCGTTTCAATAACATTAATACAGTACGATATTTAGGATCAACTCCGACCCGAAACATCACAGTTTAAATAACCCCAGTCGATGACGGGTTTGTACCCCACGGCACCGTCGGGGTAGGCCGTCGGCCCGGCCCGGCTCGGCTCCGGCTGTGGCCCAGCCCCCAGCCCACGGCGTACCCCAGTCCAGTACCACAGCCTGTTACACAAGGAACAGGTCCCAGGTCCCAGGGCCCCGCGCTCACACCGCACAGCACAGCGCGTACGTCATCAATGCCCCCACGACAGTCTTTCGTCTCGTTTTTATTTTATTATTTTTTTTCTTTTTTTACAAAAAAAGCAACCCACTGCGAAAAGTTAGTTGGGCGTTTTCTTATCTATTTCTTTTGCGTCGTCCCCCCCGCTGGGATTCGGATCGGTCACGCCCCGAGCGCGCCCGTCACAACGTACTTCGTACACATCACAATCATGGCAACAGAATGAGCTTTGACAACACGGTTACGGCTTCGGACGGGGGAAACGGGGTCTGCTATGGCGCTGTCACGTGTGCCCACACGTGTCCCAGCTAATTTTCATGCTTTTTCGAGTCCGTGGGACGGATGGGAAATGAAACGGGGTAAAGTAACAACAACATTATACATAATAAAAAAAAATGACTTAGAAGAAGCCGTCTCCGGTGGGGTCGTTGAGCCAGGGGTAGTTGTTGGGGCACCGGATGCAGGTCTGCAGGTTGATGGTCTCGCCGGGAACCTCCTTGCTGGTGAGCTTGCACGAGTGCGGCACCCAGCAGGCGGGCTTGCCGTCAACGACACACTTTTCCCTCCAGGGCTCGAAGTTCTTGACCTCGGTGATGGTGCGCGGGTTCTGGATCCACTGGATGACCTGGGTCATGGTGACGAAGTAGACGTCGTTGTGGTTGGCCAGGATCTCGTCGATCCAGTACAGGAAGGCGTCGAGGAACTCGGGGTTGTTCTTGAGCCAGGCGGCGTGGAAGTAGAGTCCCAGCGGCGCGCGGTTCTGGTCGTAGTGCCGGTCGAAGTTGTGGTTGAGGAAGTTGTAGAACTGGTCTCCCGTCAGGATGTTGTTGCACGAGTCCACCATGGCGCAGCCGGGGATGTTCTCGTCGAAGTTGGGGTCCTCGCGGCGGTCCAGCTCGTTGAGCACCATCTCCCAGACGGCGTGGGAGCGGGTGGGGCAGTGCTGCAGGTTGCCATGACAACGGTGTGGCATGCGGAAGTACATGGTGTAGGGCCAGAGCGGCGGGTTGGACAGCGGCGCCGTGATGGTCGAGTCGTACAGGAAGGCCTGCTCCTCCATCATGGTGAACTGGTTGTTGCCGCCCACGCGCAGGTAGGGCGCGCGCACGCCCACCACCGAGTTGTCGGTCAGGTTGGCGTACTTCTCGATGATGATCCTCATACCGGCCATCTCCTTGGCCCAGTCGTCCACCGTCGCGTTGCTCCAGAACTGCTCGTCGTTGTTGTGGCTGAGAGAGGGGAGGGAATCAAATCAAAAATTAATTCGAAATTCGAAAAAAGTAAAAATAAATTTGCAATGTTTTCGAATTCTCACGAGGAGCGCATAATTGTTGGTGACTTACGTGATGGAGTGCACGGCAATCTCGTGGCCCTTCCGGTGCGTCTCCTGGACGGCCGAGTAGTTGGTGTACTTGTGCGAGACGAAGAAGGTGGCCTTGATGTCGCAGCCGTTGGGGTTCTTGCGCTTGCCGTTGAACATCTCCTTGTACAGCTCGATGTTGTTGTTGTTGATGGCGTCGTCGAAGGTGATGGTGATCATCTGGGGGACATCCTTGGAGGGCAGGTCGCCGGGGATGGTGGTGCCGTCCTCGGAGCAGAAGCAGTCGGGGAGCACGCACACGGTGGGGTCGCAGGCGGGGGCGCGGTTAGGGTCGTTCTCGATGTCTGTGAGAGAAAGAGATGGACAGTCAGTACCCTTCCTTCTCCCTCTCGTGGCTGTCGGTCACTACTTATTCGCTCTCTCTCTCTCTCTCTCTCTCTCTCTCTCTCTCTCTCTCTCTCTCTCTCTCTCTCTCTCTCTCTCTCTCTCTCTCGCACGGCCCGGTTCGTGTTGTTCCACTGTTCCACTGCACGCACACGCACACACCACACTCACCGAGACCCAAATTAAATTGTAATCCCCACGGTGCAATCTGGCGCGAAGAGAGAAAGCAATCAGGACAGTGTGTCACGAATGTGGGTAGAAACCGGCAGCTGCTGGAAGCTGTCCGGGGCCCCACGGGGGGCTGGTGCATGGAGGGGAGGGGTCTCCTGCTGCAGCGCCGAGCCCAGTCAGCCTCCCGCACTACTCGGTGTGGCGCGGCACAAGCCGAGTGCAGTGACGCATCGTGCCTTCGCGGGGCCGGTATTTGAACCCCGAACCGGGGCGTTGACACGTCTCCGTATGAGAAACGTGACTCCGCGGGCACTGGTCTTGGTTTGAATGGCCCGCGCCCTTGGCCGGAACGATTCGGGATCTAGTCTGTCCGGAGTCCGTGTTCGACGGCGACCTCCCGACGTGTTGGTGAGGCTCCGGTCTGCGCTCCAGTCCGCTGCACTCTGCCCGAGGCCTGCCGCCGTGCCGCCTGCCCTACTGCGGCTGGACTCCAGCCGCTGGACTCCAGCGGACTCCAGGAGAGGCCGGGTTAGCTCGGCTCCGGCCTCGGCCTCGGCACGCTATGAATGGGTCCGGTCCAGTCCGGCCCGTGCAGCGTAACCCGGCCTGCCTCACGCGGCCGCAGCCTAGCCACGGCCCAGCCGACCGGGCTCGGCTCGGGTTCGACTCCCACCGGGGGGGCGCGTCATTTTTATTTTACAGTACGGATTCGGACTCTCGCGGTGGGCTCGCGATGCGTTCGGATTACGTTCCAACACTCATCCCCCGTTTTATTTACGACGGTAGGAGTCACCGACGGACACACGGTGGACACAGCGATTAATGTCCGTGCCGGGCGGCAGCAGAAGGCTGTAGCATTATCTCACCGGGTCGGAAGTCCTTACATCATACGGGAGAGCGAGAGAGATGGGATGGCCGGGGGACCAGACCGGTCCTCCCCGTGGTCCGGCACGAGGAAGGAAACCAGCAAGAATTTCGTGCGTTTTGGCGCAGCTATTTCGAGTAGAGGCATGCCAATTTTTTTCTGTCTGTGTTTAAAAACACATTTTGCTGGAGGGGGGGAGGGGACGAGTGAAAGAGGTCATCTCCTCCATGACTGTATATATATATACATATATATATACTCACCGCAGGAGTTCTCGTCAGATCCGTCGTTGCAGTCCTTCTCGCCGTTACAGAAGAGCCCTCGCTCGACACAGGCGCCGTCACCGCAGGCGAGGAAGCCGTCCTGGAACATCATTACCGCATCGTTAGCGTCACGCTGCCGAGGCAAGCATCTCGGCAGAGAGCTTCTTCAAATCGAGTGGAAGGGTCCCGGCCCGCGACTCGGCGCCACTCGGCCAGGGGTGCCACTTCACGTCCGATGTGTTTTCATTTTCATCCATCAACGCCGCAACCGCCTGCCCAGAACTGGGTCACAGTGTCCGGCGTTTAATGATTGGGGCCTTTTCAATTATTGATTATCATTTGTGGTTTCTCTGGGGAAAAGGAACAGTACGACCCATGCCAAAATATGTCGCTGCTCCGCGGCTGAGAAATTAACTATGCAGCAAAAAAAAAGGGTAGAAATTTTTAGACCTGATGGAAATACGGATGTTCTAAACACACAAAAAAAAATCTCAGAAAATTTATCAAAAAATTCTTAGATAAGTTCTCGAAAAATTTCTCAATTTTTTTTTTACAAAATATTCTAAAGGAAAAAAGAAAAAAAGAGGAGTAGCTGACCTGGCAGAGGGGCTCGTCGGTGTAGAGCAGAGGCTTGATCTTGCGCTCCTTGTTCTTCAGCTTGCAGTTCTTGACGGCATCCTTCCAGTCGCAAGTCTGCTTCTCGATGTCGAAGTACAAACCCGCCGGGCAACGAATGGCTTGGAGACCCTGTGGCGCAGAAACAAAACAAGAAAGTGGTCTTTTTAATAACGGCAACTCGACACAAAAAAAAGAAAGAAAAAGAAAAGAGGGAAGCAACGAGACGAAACGAATCGAAGGAGCATCGCTGTGACATTTCCGCTCCGGGTTTCTGCACTGTCTGCCGTTCGGGGCGTTTCGATTATTTTAATTTCAGGTCGGTGCTATTTGGCAGCGGTGACTTGAAGGAGGCACCTCGGAGGGCGTTTACAAAAGGACAAGGGGAGGGGGGGGGGGCATTCGGCTGTGATCGAGTCGCGCGCGACGAAAGGTCAGCATCATTCGGCGCACGCTACCCAACGGCGACAACATCAACCTTTCGTCTGTCTCTGTCACGCGCACGCTCGCCGGCCGCCCGCTATCCTCGTCGCACGCAATGCCACGGAAAGCGAAAGCCGAGGAGACCCGGCCGCCGGGCCGGGCAGGGCGGAGCGGTTAATTAATTCTACATAGCGACGCGGTATAACACGGCGGCCCTCGCGGTATTTGAACCCGCGACTTCCTGCGGCTCCCGTTGGCTCCCGCGGTATTGATTTCATTGGTCCACAGTTGGCTCGCCCCCCGGGGGGTCTGCGTGCCCCCGGGGCCCCCCAGGGGGCTCCTGTGTTCAAGGCGAGCAAAGGATAGTCCAGTAACTTGGCCACTTTGGGCGTGGCCCTCGCACCAAGACAGCACTAATGACTTTGCCACCTCATGGTGGCATCTCGGTCGTTAGCTTTAGACCACTTTTTTTTTTTTTTTTTTTGGGGGGGGGGGGGGGGGCGGGTCCTTCCCTCTCCCTCTCTCCTCTTAAAGACCTCTATTCTTTCTCTCTCTCTCGGCCGCTCTGACTATTGACGCGAAACGTTTTAAGCCATCCTCGTGCGGTTCGGCGGCGCGGGGCGGTGATTGTGCCATCACCATCTTGCTGCTCGCATTTCTCTCTCTCTCTCTCTCTCTCTCTCTCTCTCTCTCTCTCTCTCTCTCTCTCTCTCTCTCTCTCTCTCTCTCTCTCTCTCTCTCTCTCTCTCTCCCTTTAGCTGATATTGGAAACGTCGTAAAAGACGGCGCTCTGCAGACGAGGTTTTGCTGAAAGGTGGCGCCGTGAACGCTGGAGGCGAAAGGACAGCGAATTACTTGGCGCTTAAAAGCACGTTTGACTTTTCCGCTGTTCAGTGTTACTCACAGTACCCGGCCGCCTACCTTTCTGTATTTGCAATTTAATTTTTTTAAATGGACGCAGTAGGGAAAAATAAACAGAAAGAAAAACCCATCTTTCTTTCCCCGCCGCCATTTCGCTTTGGACGACATTTCGTTAACCGGACGGGGCCTAGCGGACAGCAAGGGCTTCGGCTCCGGCCGGCTCTGTCGTAACTCAAACGCGGCGCTGTTGTTATGTCTGGGGATGAGTAATGGTGCCGCTTCCGCGTGCGGGTGCGAGTGCGATGCCAACACACACGCGGGCCCGCCCCGTCTCTCTCGCACCCGCTCATCCTTCTGACCGCCTAACCGAGCCCGTCGACCACAACGTCATTCCTACGAATCCGTTCGTTTCACACACACATCCAGTACACCTAGGAATTACAAAAAAAAAAAAAAAACTTTCGAAAAAAGTGGAGCAGAACTTCTGTCTGGTGGCCGGCGGAGCGGAGCGCCTGGAGGGTAGACAGTCCCGCAGAGCATCCGTGTCGTGCACGGGATCCGTTGCCTACCTCCCAGGCGCTCCGCACGCGCCTGCGGACGCCGGGGTAGGCAGCCCCGCAGTGCACCCGCGTCTCGCAGGACGGCCTACCCTGGGCTTGACAGGGGCGCTGAGTCCCCGCCGCCCGCCGGCTCGGCTCCGCTATGCTCTCCGGTTGGGCGTCTCATTGCGTAACACTTCGGCTCCCCCCCCCCCCCCCCCCCCCCCCCCTCACCGCACGCGCTTCTCTCCCGAAAGGCCAAGGGCCCCGAACACACGCCCGGCCGCTAACGAGTTAACGCGCTGCAACAACTGGAGGCAGAGACGAGCACATCGTGGGCGATGATGGTCCATTGTACTCAAATCCAAGTACACCACGCACACACGCACACACACGCACGCACGCGTCATGCAACTGCGGGCGGGCGGCGCTGTCTACAGGAGCGAGAGAGAGAGAGAGAGAGAGAGAGAGAGAGAGAGAGAGAGGGGGGGGGGGGCAACGGCTAAACTGATATTCGAGACGAGGATTGCTGCTATTACGCATGAGGCGCGTGTCAGTTCGAGGCCTCCATCTTCGTCATCACAGCCCTTACGAGCATTCATGTACTCTTTCTCTAGCGCTCAAAAAAAGGATCCTAGATTTTTTTGATTTCTTTTTTTTTTCAGGTTCCGAGTGTTATGGAAACTGCGTCGATAAATGACGGAAACTATTTTATCTATTACTATCAATTTTTTTTTTTTTTAAATTTAAACTGGTACTTACCGATGAGGTGCACTGGATGACGTCTCGGCAGTTGTCACCCTCGCCGGCGACCAGCCGGAACCACTCGCCGGCGTCCTTGTCCTTACACAGCTCCGCCTCGAAGCTCTCCTCCTTCTTGGAGGACTCCTCGGCCTGTCTCCTCCATCTGGTGGGCACGGGCTGTGAGGGGGACCTTCTCGACCTGCGGCTGTCTGAAATCCGAAAGTGGACAAAGGCGAAATGAAATTAATGAACAACAACGTTTTCCGACAGGCCAGCAATTGACGCCAAGTCCCGGTGTCAGTCACGAAGATAACAGCATCCTCAGAGTTCGTTCCATCATTTTAATTCCAGCTCTCCCCGGTTTTCCCCGCACTTTGCTCCTCTTTCCTTGTTTCGACGCGGGACAGCTGCTGATTGATGACCTCCTCCGTGTGTCCTCTTCCTTCTCTTTCCCTCCCTCTCTCTCTCTCTCTACCACCACCCCTCGCACCACCCCTGTCTCTCTGTCTCTCCCAGGCTTCGCTTCCTAAGTGTTTCATACCCGGAAAACCGCCGACAGACCGAAGATGATTGTCAGAGGGGTTGCAGCGCTCCGGTGACACGGTTAGGTCGGCGCTCAACGCCTCATGGCGCCTCTGCCCCGGTCACTTCCCTGCTGCTGCCGCTGCTGCTACTGCTACTGCTGCTGCTGCACAGTGTGCTAACCGTCAGAGGTTAAACCACGGAGGCCTCTTGGTTCATGCCAAGTAATAGTTAAACAATTTAAGAAAAAAATGTAATCTCAATGTAATCTCAATTCGTGATGGATTTAAATAGAAGGCAGTGCTAATGACTTGGGCGTTGTGAGGATGTGGGGCCGGGGCGTTGACCACGGCGGGGGCTGCGGGGGCACAATGGGGCGGCCCCCGCACACAATGCACCCCGCCACGCCCCGCCCCGCCCCGCCACGCCACGCCCCGACGCCTCTGCCCTCCGCGACGTCACACAAAGGCAGCCCAGCCCGCGCGCTGTTTCGCGGAATTACGATTTTGCTGTCCGATTCGAGCCGATGCCGCGGCCCGCCCCGTCGGCAGCCCGTGATGCAACGTCTGCGGCAACGGCGACGACGCCAACGGGGCGCCCCCTCCCCCCTCCCTCCCTCCCTCCGGACCAAAGAGACAGATCTGGCCTTCTGGATCACAGCGAACTAGTCCAGGACTGGCCGGGACCGTCGGGGCGGCACGCCGCACGCCGCACGCCACCGGCACGCAGCGGCAGCCACGGCCAGCCAACCTTGGCGGCGGAATTTCTCAGCGGCAACAGAAGAAGCACCCCCACCCAGCAAACGTGTATATCACAGTTTCACCAACCGTACGGCAGCAGCGCCCAGCCCACCTCTTATTTACTGCACCACTTTTGTATTTTTTTCTTCTTCTGCCGCGAACGACACTCGTGCGGAATGCGGCTACGACAATTTCTGAGTGTGTTACTCGTACTCGCCATTACCGCACACACACACAACACCGGAGCTACCCATAAAGCCAGTAGTACGGTGCCCCGTCTCCAGCGCTGTGTGTGTGTGTGTGTGTGTGTGAGCACGGATTGCCAGCCCCTTTGCTATGTATATTTGAACACGCCGCGCCGCGGCGCCGAACTGTCGAGCCGCGCGCGCACGCCTGCTATTGGCTGCACTGCGGCAGACGGGCGTGGCGTGGCGTGGCGTGCGCGTGGCTGTTGCAGCTGAGGCGGCTGCAGTCGCACCTGGGGCTCTTTCTGCATCCACCGCTGCCTCCACTGGCCTGCTCCGTACTCCTCATACTACTGTCACACCACCAAAACTAAAAAGATTAATTTGTGTGTGCGGTTTAAACATAATATTATCTTTTCAAAAAACAGATGTAATAACTGAGGGAGACATTTAGACGTTACACTTTCATTCATTAGTGCTAATAACACGTGTTGTGGCTGAGGCGTGTCGGTTGCGTGTGCGCGCGCACGCTAGCGCGAGGCGTCGGGTAAACACAACACACACACATGCACACACGCACACTCGTGCGCACACAAACGTAGCGTGACGCGGCGCGTGCTCTGATTGGCTGCCGCGGAAGCTGGAGCAAGAGAGACACACATCACGGCCATATCATCATCAATCTCTCATAACAGCAACAGCACCCGCACAGCAACACCTGCTTCGGCTTATTAATTTGTCATACTTTCCGCCTGAGCCTTCTTCATATTTGCACTGCTGGCCGTCTCTGGGCAGTAGCACTCGGGGGGCACACACACAGTGGGGTCGCAGGGGAGGGGTGGAGGGTCGTCTGCAGGAGAAACGGTCACTACTTATTCGCCTCTCTCTCTCTCTCTCTCTCTCTCTCTCTCTCTCTCTCTCTCTCTCTCTCTCTCTCTCTCTCTCTCTCTCTCTCTCTCTCTCTCTCTCTCTCCCCCCCCCCTCCTTGCTGCCGCCTCTTTCCCTCACGTCCCACCGTATCTCTGCCAATACTCGTAGCGCCGGGGCCTATACGTGACCCGAAGCAAATGCACATCGGACACCTCTGCATATTTCTCCTGCCGATTTCTTTCCACCCCCACCCTCCCTCTCTCTCTCTCTTTCTCTCTCCCTCTCCTACTCACCTACGTAGATATCCTCTTTCCTCTTCCTCCTTAAATCCACATCAGTTTCCCGCGCCACTTCCGCCCCGCGCTGCAACGTTCCCGTGCCAGTGCCCCGGCAGCATGCAGACGGACAGGTCAAAGGGGTCGACGGGGCGTCGGACTCCCCCCCCCCCCACTCTCTCCCCCTCTCTCTCTCTCTCTCCTTCTCTCTCTCTCACTTCCTAAGACAGGAGAGTAAGCTTATTATTACTCCTTAGGATTTTAGATTCAAATATCATCTACAAGCAGAACAAGGATCTTTGAATATATATATATATATATATATATTGGCCTTGCGGTTGGGCGCAGGTATGCGTCAAGATATCTTGGCTTTACTGTTGGGACCAATCATTCTTCTCCCCCCCTCCCCCTCCCCCCTCACCTGCCCGCTCCGCCCACCTGGCCTGTCTGCCGCAGAAGCAGAGCGAGAGAGAGAGAGAGAGAGAGAGAGAGAGAGAGAGAGACTCGTACACAGAGAGGGAGAAGGATATCGGGGCACTGAGAACGCATGGCACCGATCCCGACCCACCCACCCCGCCAAACCCTCTGACGTGTTTTCCCCAGGTGCACAATCGGGAATTCGAAGGTGCAGAGCAGAGGCAACAGAAGCGTCAGAAGGGCGGAGGGAGAGGAAGAAGGAGGAGAAGAGCACCACATCCACCTGCAGCAGCGGCAGCAGCGGCAGCAGCGGCAGCAGCGGCAGCAGCGGCAGCAGCGGCAGCAGCGGCAGCAGCGGCAACAGCGGCAGCAGCGGCGAGCGCCGTTATAACATTGTGTAAAAGATGACGTTTCCCCCTTTCTAAAACGGGATGCAATTTACGGGCTGACAGTAAAAATCGAGAATAACGCGCAGAGTCGCCTCCTCTCTGGTGCCGGACAACAGGTGTTTTACGGCGGCTGGGCGGAGGAAGACAGCGCCGCAGCGCTACGACTCCCCCGCCCCGCCCGGCCGGCAGCAGCCAGCGCCTTCCTTCCGAAAGCGAAAGTGAATAAAAGTTGGAGAACGACGACCACAAATCGGAGCATGCCCTGCTCCCCTCGGTCATCTCAAGGTCATCTCGGGGCCGACAACAACAATGCAGCCGGGACTCCCACGCAACAAGCCGCAGTGCGAACTCACGAGCATTCATTCATTCATTCATTCATTCATTCATTCATTCATTCATTCATTCATTCATTCATTCATTCATTCATTCATTCATTCATTCATTCATTCATTCATTCATTCATTCATTCATTCATTCATTCATTCATTCATTCATTCATTCATTCATTCATTCATTCATTCATTCATTCATTCATTCATTCCATACCCATTACGACCACAATTCACTGTGGTCGGATCCCGCGGTCACTGCGTATTAAGTATGACCATTACTTTTTGGGCCTTTATATCGCACTTTATATCGTATCGACGTGAACGCACTGCTAACTTCTTGAGTGGGGAAAACCTTAGCAGATCAATATCGAGGCAAGCTCGGGCTCTGCCCCGGCCGGCTCAGCCCCATACCGGTGCGGATCGGCGCGGTGGTGGGTAGCGACTCACTGATTGTTTACGGTTATGTAAAAGCTGCCCCGCCGGGCCCTAACCAGGAGAGATTGGGGACGGGTGCCGGTGATGAACACACGCGGTAATGCTGCTTGTAAGACCCTGCCGGGGTTATATAACACCGTGAAATAATACCGTTGGAAAGATAGAGTTCAGCGTGATATCGGGAGAAGACGATGCGTCGTCCCACCGAAACCCATATCGTCTGCATGAGGTCTCACGCCGCGCGAGCGCCTGCGAACGCCAGGGTAGGCCAGCCCGCACGGCACGCGTGTCGGGCACCAGTTGAGGTTGCCTACCCACCGGGCGCTCCAGCAGGCCCACCAGACGGCTGAGCCAGAGGTGTGTTGACCGGGACACGATGGCGCCACCCTCCCCCTCCCCCTCCCACAGCGGCGAAGACGATGTCCCCGTTATCGAGTAGGATCCCGGTGGATCCACGCGAACACAATGGCCGAGGTCGGCGAGGATCACAGGGGGCCCACGCGCACACTTCCCTAATCTCTCTGTCTCTCTGTCTCTGTCTCTCTCTCTCTCTCTCTCACACACACACACACACACACACATACATACATACATACATACATACATACATACACACAGACGTGTCCACCCCCACCACCTGTCCCACCGCAGCAAACCCCACAAACCTCCGGCACTCTCACGCATAGTTAAATCAATTTCACGTCGGCATTTTATCATTTCTCTCTCTCTCTCTCTCTCTCTCTCTCTCTCTCTCTCTCTCTCTCTCTCTCTCTCTCTCTCTCTCTCTCTCTCTCTCTCTCTCTCTCTCTCTCTCTCTCTCTCTCTCTCTCTCTTTCTCTCTCCCCAGAGACACGACCGTCACTGCGGATGCCGGCGCAAGTGCCTCGGAGGCAGACGAACACGATGCGGTGTGCTGCCAACTTTACGATTACACCTCTCTCTCTCTCTCTCTCTCTCTCTCTCTCTCTCTCTCTCTCTCTCTCTCTCTCTCTCTCTCTCTCTCTCTCTCTCTCTCTCTCTCTCCCTCTCCCTCTCTTTCTCTCTCTCCGTACCCATCCCTCCGCATCCGCCTGGAGGCATGCGGACGACAACGCAGCGAGAACCAAGAGAACAGGGGCAGGATGCCCGCGTTCTGTCATCTAATTTCAAAA
This sequence comes from Odontothrips loti, assembly GCA_038380765.1. NCBI lineage: Eukaryota > Metazoa > Arthropoda > Insecta > Thysanoptera > Thripidae > Odontothrips > Odontothrips loti. Next base: position 8,949,512 of record CM076255.1, read on the forward strand.
ATTCAACTTCTCCCTAGCCTTTTGGAGGGGGCGCCGGGCAAAGAAAGACTGCAGGGTAAATGTCAAGCTTATCAAAACAGCGCGCGGCTTTGCAATTCGATCACGGACAAAGTTCCTTTTTCATATCGGATAGTTATATTTTAAAGTCAAACTTTTGGACAGTAACTTTCGGGGGTCTGTTAGCGCGACCAGATCCAGGAGTATGAAAGTAACATCAGCAGTGGCGGCGGCGGTACCAGCTAGCGTAGCGTCTTTCCGCGCGGATGTCGGCGTCAGGACCGCAAAACCGGAACCAGGTCGGCGGTGCCTCGGCGGTGCGCGGCACGCCCCGCTGCTGCTTCTAACTGAATAACCCCCGGCCGGCCCCGCGGCCCCGCCACCGCTACCCGTCGCATTTGGATTCGGTGAGGCAACCGGTGTCGACACGGTCGTCAGCCCTAACTGAACCGCCCCTCCGAAGGCAGAGGACGCGCGACGCCGCGTCGGCGCCATCCTGGAGCTGCATCCTGGGTAAGGAGGAGGAGGGGGGCTCCCACGAGTGACGCGCACGCCACACCCCGCCCTGGCCGGCCCCCACCGGCCCCCACCGGCCCCCACCGGCCCCGGCACGCAGACAGGAACCTGGACAACCGGAACCAAAAGCCGAGTAGGGTAACCACGGCCGGTAACCACTCTTACCAGGCGGTGGCCGGGCCGGGCCGGGCGGCCTCATTGCGGTGGCCACTCTGCCAATAGCCGGGGGCCGGCAGAGGCGACCTGAGAGTCCTTCAGGAGGCGTTAACCGGACCGCGACGGGGGCGGGGGCGGGGCGGGGGCGGGCGGACACTGCGGCAGGGCCACTCACCTCAAGGGGAATCGATGCGGCCGACTGCCGATAGCGAAAACAGAATCCCCTAGTTGGCTGCGAATAAGCGGGTCACCGCGTCGGCGGCGTCACACACACACACACACACACACACACACACGGGGGGGGGGGGGGGCGTTTCCGAGCTCGCTGCCAATAGCGAAGGGGTTGGTATAACAGCCGCCGAACTGCGAATAACCACGGCCGGCGGTAGTAGGGCGGGTGCCGCCGCGCAACCGGAGGGTAAATAAGCGCCGCGCTGAGCCGAGCCGTCAACATCGTGACGCTCTATCGGCACCACACGCGCGCACCAGGTGACTTCCGGAGGCCGGAGGGGCGGCGTGCGACGCGAGGCTAGCTGGCCTCGCCGTCTCGGCTGCGCGGCCCCGGGTTACGCGCTGAGGAGGCTTTTAGCATCTGTCAGGAAAAGCCAGAGGCGGCTGCCGACGGCGTGTAGGAGAAAGCACGACACGGCGGCGCAGCGACAGGCCAGGCCGACAGGGACCCCGGCGTCCCGGCCCGGCCCGTCCCAGACCAGCCCGTCGGGGGGGAGGCGACACGGAAGACGACGTGCAGCCCCATCCTAGCACCACCGTTCACCGCTGACATGTATTTTCATCATCTGCTTCACTCTCTCTCTCTCTCTCTCTCTCTCTCTCTCTCTCTCTCTCTCTCTCTCTCTCTCTCTCTCTCTCTCCATCTCTCTAAAAAAAAAAACTTTTTCAAAAAAAATCGAAAAATCGAATTGATCAAGAATTTTGCGGCACGTGTAAAATTTCTCCTTTCGAGTTTTCGCGGAATTTTCGAGCTTCAAACCTGATATAAGTTTAGCCGTTATAAACAAGATACTATATTAGTCGGAAAATCGATCAAGTTCGATTCGCATCGATCTTCTTTAGTGAAATCAATTTTGTTTGTTTTTTCTGACAGAAGTTTTTCCCTTTTTGAAAAGAGAAATAAAATTTAAACTGATTAGAAATTTAACAGTAGCGAGCATCGACAACGGATTTTTTGTTTTCATCTCATTGCGCGTCTTCATCTAACTTCTGTTCTCGGCCGAGGGGGGTTGTAAATTGATGTCGCATTTTTTGGTGAATGCCATCTTATCTAACGAATGGATCTGGAGCCAGCCGAGCCATATGCGCCTCGCCTCTCCGCAAGATTCCTGACAGGTTTGCCCCCACCCCCTCGGGCTAGTCTCGGAGACCCCCTCCCCTCCCTCCTCCTCCCTCTCTCGTCTCTGTCTTGCTCACTGACTCTCCGTCTCCCTTTCTCCGTCCTCTTCATCTTCCCTCTCTGTCTTTCCCGTGGTTCCAGACGACTCAAAACAAGTCGGTCCATTTGCCTGTCACGTTACGGGCTCACTTCGCGAGGAAAGCTACTTGTTGCTTGGCAGACAACACCAAAAAAAATAATCGACCGGGCCACAAAAACAAACTTTTGAAAAATATAATCCCAAGGAAGATAGAATGGCATGACTACTGTGGATTTGCATGAATGTTTCATTCTAAAAAAAGACTTATGCAACACTGCATTCTAAGCTCGGCGGTCTTAAAAATGCTTAAATCGAAGATGACACTGATCACTGATAGGCGGCGATATCCAAGAGATTGATACAGTTATCACTTTCTTCACCCTCACTGTGTACACACACACACACACACACACACACACACACACACACATCGTTGTTCCTTGTCAACACAAATTTCCCGACGCACACTTCAAGGCACGGCAAAACGGTCAACATTTTTACACGCGCACACACACACTCACACACACACACACACTGCACTGCACTGTACCGATTTCCTTTTTCCTTCTCTCTCTCACACACACACGCGTGCACTTGTTCGCACTCACCTCTCTGTTGGAGGGCGCAGGCGGCCGCTACCAGCCCGAGGAGCACTAAGCCCACCACACAACGTCTGTCCCACGACATCTTGACACGTTCACTTGCCGTGTGGAACTGCGACCGCGGCTATGGCTGCCTTATATATGCGACCTACATCCCCTCCTCCTCCTCCACCTCCACCACCTCCTCCTCCTCCTCCTCCTCCTCCCCCCCTCTACCACCTGATGAGGCGGGCAGCGGCGGCAACACAGCGCTGTGGTGGGCTCGGGCCCGGCTCTGCTGCTGCTGCTGCTGCTGCTGCTGCTGTAGTTGCTACTGCTGCAGCTGCTGGCGGCTCCGCCGGGCTCCGCCGCACTGGCCCTGCTAAGCTGAGCTCGGGTTGTCGCGGGTGCGGGGGGTCTGGTGAGCCCCGCCCCCGCCCCCACCCCCGCCCCCACCCCCGCCCTCACCCCCGCCCGCTGGAGACTTCGGCGCCCCGCCGGTGCTGACCTGGAGGGCCCCCATGATGACCGACTGGGTCCCCCTGGGAGGAAACAGCGCTCTGTAACATTTTAGTGTGCGCCTCTCAACAACTGTGGCCGTCGGCAGCCATGGCAGTCGGGTCTCTGCGGGCAATGCCGCACCCCAGAGTGGCAGGGGCCCCCGGGGGGCTCTTACCTGGCCGCCGGTGAGCCCCTTGAGGGGGGTCGGACAGGTGTGGCCGGCGGAGGGGCCTTCGGGGGTGCATCCTGAGCCCCCGCAGCCCCAGGGCTCCGCCTGGGCCCCGCCAGGGCCCCGCCAGGGGCAAGGTCATCCCAGGAACACCGCCCGGCCGGACAGAGGCCCCCGCCGCCCCCCGCCGCCCCCCGCCCCCGGCCGTCGGCTAGTTCGCACGGGGCCGCGGGACTGTGCACACCGCTGGGAAGCAGCGGACAAGTGCGTCTCGATACAGCGTTCTAGTCGGCCACGGCGGCGGCGGCGGATCGACCCGAAATAGGAAAGAGAGAAAATAAAATGGAGAGAGACAAAAGAAACCGCACGCGCGGCACCTCTGTCGCGGTATTTGAACCCGCGAGCTTCCGTATTGTGCCCGAATAACACGAAACCGCAGCAGACAAGCGGTCGGGGCGGGCAGTGCCGGGCGGCCAGAAATATCCGCCGCGTGTAGAGAAAACGTGAAAATGTAATCCGGGGACGGGGAGGAAATAATATGGGAGAGGGCCGTGACCGCGCGCCGACTAATGCGGTATCAATGAGAAATTGTCTGCCATTCCCCTTTGTGCTCTGCTGTGCTCTGCTGTGCTCTGCTGTGCTCTGCTGTGCTCTGCTGTGCTCTGCTGTGCTCTGCTGTGCTCTCCTGTGCTCTCCTGTGCTCTCCTGTGCTCTCCTGTACTCTCCTGTGCTCTTGTGGCGCGGCCGGCCGTGGCGTACATCTGCCGTGGGGCCGCCGGGGCGGCCGGGATCCTTATCGATTCATTGTTTGTAATTTGGGGGGACAGAGGTCACAAGACGCGCGTGTCGTGTCTGCACGCCTGTCCAGTCACCTGTGTCATCAGCGGATGTGGGCGAGCGTTATTCGCACCGCGTTCTGCCAATAATGATTCCGCTGCGGCGGCTATGATGCGCAGTGAGGGCACTGGAGTCACCATCATTATCGCCATCGTCATCAACACTGTCATCATCACCATCATCACTGTCATCATCATCATCACCATCATATCATCACCATCATCACTGTCATCATCATCATCACTTTTAGCATCATCATCACTTTCAGCATCATCATCTTCATCATCATCACTGCCATCATCATCCCTTCTATCACCATCACCATCAACATGGTGGTGTAAGCTGATAAGCGCTAGAGGGGCTCCCGCCCGGCCACTGCCCCCTCCGGCGCCTCCGGCCCGCCGGCCGCTGAGGAAGTGCCCCCCCCCCCCCTCCGGTACCCGCTCGGACACTGAATATTTAACCCTCGAGTCAGGCAATCGAAAAATCATTGCGAAATCAAAACACTGGCAAACTCATTTTTCGACCACAAAAACCATCCCTAAGAAGCCGGTATTTGAACCCTGGCGACAAGAACAGAAACGCGAACTCTTCGAGTGCCGCCTCAATGACAGTGCCCAGAGAGAAAAAAAGCTTTTTTTTTTCCTCTCAAAAAATTGTGTTTTCCCCGGAGAGTGGGAAACTTTAGTGCTAACGAGAGCGCGGGGTGCCTTCGCAATAACATTCACCTTACACCTTCCCATCTCACGCCTTGTGCATTCACCGTGAAAAATAAAGACACACACACACACACACACACACAAACACGGACTAGAGTAAGTTCACGAGCAAGTATGGCTCAATAACTGAGAGCACAACAGCTGGGAGCTGGTGGGCGTCAGAATAATGAGGGCGTATCTGTTTCTGCGCACAGTGTAGCGATTACCTATTTGGGGAGAAAATCCACATCTAAACTTCAAAATTTTCTGTCCATATTTTTTTTGTAATGTTTGGTTTAAAAAAAAAATTCTTTTGTTTGGTCAATTTTTTCCCCATATTTGATGATTTTACAGGCGCTTTGGGCCGGTCGGTCAGAAACGGTCGGAAACGTGGCGCCTTTGCCCCGCGTCATGGTTGGCCGTTGCGAATCATTAGCGGATGAATGGTCTGTTTGCGGCGGTGACGTTTGACTGATGAACCCCCCGCAGCGGAGGGCCGTGGGCGTAGGGTTTGAACTAGCCGCGCCTTTTTCTCCAGCTGTTTGACCTCGTATGGAAAATCGAGTCAGAATGCGGTGTCCACTCCATTCCCCGCCTGACGCACACGCCGCGTCAAGGGCATACGGAATCGTCTCACTCACGCGAGGAGGTCGAGGGAAGACAGCCGCGTATGCATCGCGCACGGACCGGATAGATGGTTGGTTAGATAGATAGATAGATAGATAGATAGATAGATAGATAGATAGATAGATAGATAGATAGATAGATAGATAGATAGATAGATAGATAGATAGATAGATAGATAGATAGATAGATAGATAGATAGATAGATAGGAGGCCCGTGGGGGTGAGAAGCTATGTCAGGCGTCGCGCTGCGTTCTCCGGTGAGGCGGCGGCGTTCGTCGTCCGCTCATCCTGTTTATCGATGCAGGTCAGGCAGTACGACACGGCACGGCACGGCACGGCACGGCACGGCACGGCACGGCACGGCACGGACACACGGCGGCCCCAGGGGAAAACAACAGGGCCCTGAAAATTCAAACACCGAAACTCCTGAGATAGGTTTAACCAAAGACAAACAAAATGCAATCAAAACCTAATTGGAATTCAATCTCGCTATTCGCGAAAACCGTTATCGCTGAACTCGGACGATCAACCATGATTCAAAGTAATTCCACCCCGCCCCCCGAAAATTCAAACTTTTCCGAAATTCACTGGTACGAACCGAAATTTTCAAGTATGTGCACACGCAGCAGGATCGTGCAAAGTGGTGCAAAGTGAATGGGGGAAAGGGAGAAAAGAGGCCGCATGGTGAGGGGAGGGGGGAGGGGAGGGCTTTGGGGAAAAGGGTTAAGTAGTGCTCTGTGCTTTCTTGCTGCTTGTTGCGCGCGAAAGAAACGCGGCCCGAGGGGGCGGTGAGTGGGGAGGGGAGGAGGAGGGGAGGGGAGGGAGGAGGGGGGGAGGAGGAGGGGAGGGGAGGAGGAGGGGAGGGTGCGTGGCGAGAACGCGCATGGGTGAAGACGCGGCGGTGGTACGACCTGGACAGGACGTGACGAGGCGGGACGGCACGTAGCGTTGGCGTGGCGGGGCGTGGCGGGGCGGGGCGGGGCGTGGCGGGGCGGGGGGGCGTGGCGGGGCGTGGCGGGGGGGCGGGGCGTGGCGTGGCGGGGCGGGGCGGGGCGTGTGGCTCAGGGTGAAGGCTGGTGTGGTGTTGCGCCCCCCCGGCCCGTCCTGCTGCCCTGTTCGGCGGGGAGGCAAGTTCAGGGCGACGCGGCTGCCGACGCGAACATGCGCCCGTTCCCGGTCGGCATAGTCCTGCCCCCCCCCCCCCCCGGCTGCGGTCCGGTATCCGCAGCGGCCGCCGCCCGAAAGTTCAGAAAAAATGTCGTCGCCCGTCGGCTCCGGTGGCTCCGGCTGCGCGCTGCGCTTCGTGGAGGCGGTGGCGGTGCTGCCCGGCCCGGTCCGGCCCGGCCGCCTCAGAACTCGTGTGACGGCCCGCCATGGGGCCGCCATGGGGCCGCCATGGGGCCGCCATGGGGCCGCCATGGGGCCGCTATGGGGCCGCCATGGGGCCGCCATGGGGCCGCCATGGGGCCGCCATGGGGCCGCCATGGGGCCGCCATGGGGCCGCCATGGGGCCGCCATGGGGCCGCCATGGGGCCGCCATGGGGCCGCCATGGGCCGCCATGGGCCGCCATGGGGCCGCCATGGGGCCGCCATGGGGCCGCATGGGGCCGCATATGGGGCCGGGGCCGCCATGGGGCCGCCATGGGGCCGCCATGGGGCCGCCATGGGGCCGCCATGGGGTCCGGCCGGCCGTGGGGTTATGTGACGATGCAGCCCGGCCCGGCCCCGGCCATGCCCACCCCCAGCCAAGCCCGTTGTTAGCGGCCTCGTTGAATTTATTTCGATCCGTTGTCATGTACCTGCCGCCCGGCCCCGCCCGGCCCGGGTTCGAGCCCCAGGTTATCTCTTTTTTTACATCCGCAGGCGTCATCATGACGACAATTGCGTGCCGGTGCACACGCACACTGACGCGCACACGCACACACACACACACACACACACACACACACACACACGGCGGCACGGGCGCGCGCGTTTTTGATATCGGCTACCTGACGGCGTTTCTGGTCCTCTTATCCACTTTCGCCTTTTCTCCGGTCGATTACTCAACATGGACCGGGCCGGGTCGGGACGGGTCGGGACCAGCAGCGGCAGCAGCGGCAGCAGCGGCAGCAGCGGCAGCAGCGGCAGCAGCGGCAGCAGCGGCAGCAGCGGCAGCAGCGGCAGCAGCGGCACCAAGTCGTGGCGCCTCCCGAAGGCCGCCGCCGCTCATGCCGCACCGCGCCACGCCATGCCCCGCCGCGCTGCAGCACGGCCCCCGCAGCGGGCCACAGCGGGTGGCACGCTGCCGCCGCTGCTGCTACCGCCGCTGCTGCTACCGCCGCTGCTGCTACCGCCGCTGCTGCTACCGCCGCTGCTGCTACCGCCGCCGCCGGCGCACTTTGGCCCCGTGGTATTGTGCCCGCGGTGCATCCTCGCCCCCCTCCCCTCTCCCCCTGCTGACTGCAAGCGGATCTTCAGTAACACGTTATGTAATTTATGGATGAGCCCCCGGTGCGCTGTGCGCTGCAGAACCCGCCGCCGCCTCTGCAGCCGCCGCAGCCACCTCCAGTTACCTCACTGTGTGAGCACGGAAGCGGACGCCCTCCCCTTTCTTTACTAATCCCGTCTAGGCATATGGCATTCCCCCACCCCCTCCTCTCCCTCCCTCTCTCCCTCTCGCTCTCTCTCCCTCCCTCTCTCTCTCCCTCTCTCTCTCTCTCTCTCTCTCTCTCTCTCTCTCTCTCTCTCTCTCTCTCTCTCTCTCTCTCTCTCTCTCTCTCTCTCTCTCTCTCTCTCTCTCTCTCTCTCTCTCTCTCTCTCTCTCTCTCTCTCTCTCTCTCTCTCTCTCTCTCTCTCTCTCTCTCTCTCTATCTATCTTGTTCTCTTTCTCCCTCTCTTTCTCTGCCTCTGTCGCTATGTCACCCCCTCCTGTTCCTACCTGAGGAGCGCCTCAAGGTAGGCAGCCCATTTATCTTGTCCCCGCTGCCCGCAGCCCCTCTCCGGCACAAGTACATGCACGTGGCGCGAAGCTGCAGGGCACGCGGGGTGACACACGTGCGAGCACCCCCCTCCCCTTTCTCCAGTGGAGACAACAAAAAAATAAAATAAAAATCGAGTTATATTTTTAAAAATAACACATATCATCACGTTCTTATGCAAAGCCTCGTCTTATATTTCGCATGTTGTTAATTGTTTGTGCGTGTGCGTGTGTATGTGTGAGTGAGTGTGCTTTCCGAAGCAGATTGTCCCCTCCCCCCGGCGCCGCCCCCTACCATCAGACTCCAGGCAGAGAAGGGGAGCTCCCAGCATACGGCAGGGATTAGCGAGCAGACGACCGGAGCAGAAAGCAGCGAATCCGCGGGAGGAAGTGGCGTTCACGCCGAGAAAGAGGTGGGCAGGGGGATTGACGATTACAAAGCAGGGTGAGGAGGGAAAGAAAGGGACGGGAGAAGGACAGGCAGACAGAGAGAGGACGAAGAAGACCCTGGTAGGTGCCTCTGTGCGGAAAACTGGAGCACGCGGATTTACAGAAAGGATTACGTCCTCTTTGTTTCGTTGTATACTTACCTACCTTAACGACGAAGCGCCCCCCTCTCTCTCTCTCTCTCTCTCTCTCTCTCTCTCTCTCTCTCTCTCTCTCTCTCTCTCTCTCTCTCTCTCTCTCTCTCTCTCTCTCTCTCTCTCCTATTGGCAACAGAAGACGCAGTAGCCGACGCAGACTCATTTGCCGACGCCGCCGCCTGACTCCTTCCACTGCTGTTGGCTTGTATGATTATTTTTTAGCATTTCTTTTCATTTCCAAGCAGAAAGAAAAGAAAATGGGGGGGGGGGGGGGGAGAATGCGGCGCAGAAAGAGAAATGAAGACTTTGAGGGGTGAGTCAGCGCGTGTGAGTACACTGCCTGCGCTGGGGCTGGAACCGGAGCCGCGGGCCGCCGTGCAGCTAGGCAGACCCGCCGCGCACGGCCGCCGGACAGGCTGCCTACCCGGCGCGCACCAGGCGCACTCCAGTCGCCGCCGCTCGCCGTCGCGGCTGTTTCGGTATTTCTTATTTGCTCTCGAGTTTCGTTGCGCTTGTTGTTTGGATGTTTGTTTGTCGCTGTGTTACGAGTTGTCCGTCGACGGCTACATAACTGATTGCTTCCAGGATCAGAATAATATCGAGTCAACACCACAACCGAGGGAGGACCGACTCGTATGGTATTTTGAATATTTAACGACTTGAATGTCGAGGAATATCGCGAATGTTTGTGAATATGATAATAAAATTAAATCAATCTGGCGCCCCGCGCTCGCACAATTCCCACAATTGAGGAATTTAAGTTTGAAAAAAATCGAGATAGAAATTGTGACAGGGCTTTCCTTTCCTCCCCAGCGTGCTCCCCTCACACTGGCGGGTCTGACGCAGCGCGCTGGGGAAGTCATAAGGGGCGTGTTGAGGTGCCCACATGCACGCCCATTCACATCATGGACGTCCATGTGCGAGGGAGAGAGAGAGAGAGAGAGAGAGAGAGAGAGAGAGAGAGAGAGAGAGAGAGAGAGAGAGAGAGAGAGAGAGAGAGAGAGAGAGAGAGAGAGAGAGAGAGAGAGACGAGGGTTCGGCAGGAAGGTCGCCGCAATGAAGAGATCCTGCTGACGTCACCAACATCATAAGGACGAGACGTTAACAACCCCTCCTGGCGTCCGGGAGGGGTCTTTTATATTCCTTTTCTCATATATCACCGAGTATTTCCACATGAAAGTGCCTGCTGGGAAGCGAATTTTATTTTTCATCGAGATTGCGTTTGAGTTTTCTTTCCGTCGATTTTTTTTTTTTTTTAAATTTTGCAAGTCTCAGTGGGTTATGTTTTAGTGGGTGGTCTGCCTTCCCCATTTTTACGAAACCTAAACTACATTTTTTTATTTTTCAAGCATCCGAATCAATTGAGCACGTGCGGCCCCGGTCCAGGCGCGGTTGCGGTTGTAGCGGCTGCAGCACTTGTCTGCCGTACGTGCCACGGCCTCTGCAGACTGCGTCGGGGGAGGGGGGGGGAGAGAAAAAGGTGTTGGGTGAGAAAATTTACAGCTCGACTCTGCTGGGCCTGACCTCCGCGGAGACCGCCACTATAGAGCCCGGGGGGGAGGGAGGGGGGGGGGGGGGGCACAAGGGGCACACGCGGGGGGCACGCGTGGTTGCCATGGCCTCCGACACGAAAATGTTGGTGGCGTGCGAGAAGTGACTGACCATTACAAAATTAACCACCGCGCGCGCGCACACACACACACACACACACACACACACACACGTCCAAAACCTCCCCGTGGGTTGTGACATAAGTGATCGTGCCTAGCAGAGAGGGAAAAAAAACCTATTACACTTCGTGAAATACAGGTAGGCCCGGAGTGTCACAAAACTTAGTGCAATTTTCATATTTATTACTTTTTGTAATTAAAAATTTTATGATTAGCTGTTAGTTAATTTTTATTTACAAAGAGAACGTGAACGTGGATGAATTTAAGTTTTTTTTTTGTTTAAAATTAAAGTGTCTCCTCTAGCTTGCAGGTGAGAACTGGATGGGTGGCGCGTTGGTAGACATCGTGGTATACGGGGTATGCCGAAAAATAGAAAGGTACTCCGTGCCTGAAGAAACTATTTACGGGAAATGTGCCACGGGAATTGTCGAGATTTATCGCAAATTGGCACTCAGTTTCGCTCCAAATTCACACCTGCAGTTCTCACTGGCACCTGGTGCTGACCGGTCGGCACATCGACAATGTTCCGCTCTGAGCGGGTCTGAGGGTTGTGCCTCTTGTGCATACTCTACCGTCCACTCTCTCTCTCTCTCTCTCTCTCTCCATTCGCTGCTGGTCCGGACCGTGTTGTTTACGATGTTAGGGATCCGACCCTCCGGCAGGTCGATTCCGGGCGACATTGGCGGCGGCGGCGGCGGCGGCTTCCCGGAAACGAAGGCGACAGGGGCAAGTCTGTTATTTTATTCAACTCTCTCTGCACACATGCACGCCGTGGAGGACTCTGGTAGCGGCCCGGAGGGCCCGGAGGGCAGGGCGACAAACAAGGTCGGAAACTCGTGTTTGTTGAAAACGCGGCTGCAAACACATTTCGGCCACAGAGCAGCGGCTAGACCAAACACAAAAGGGACCGTTTTTGGACTTCCCCACCCCCGGGCCCCGCAGCAGGCTGGCCAACCCCCTCTGAGCCCTGATCGCCGCCTCGTCATGCATACCAACCCTCGCGTGTCCCACCCCTGTGTGCGTGCGTGCGTGCGTGTTTCACTTTTATTTTCTCAAATTTTCATCCACGCGTGAGCGCCGCAGTAGGGGGGTGGCAGCCCTGAGCCGCACTCGCCATTGGCTCGGACTCTCCCGGCCCGGTCGTTCTAGATGCTAAACAGTCACCGTCCACGTGGCATGCACGTGATACTGGGTGTGTGTGCGTGTGCGCACTTCGAACGAGATTTTATTGTTTCCGGACTTGTAATAAACAGGTGTTGGTGTTGGTGTTTTTTTTTTTTTTTTTTTGAGCAACTAACTAAAAATCAGCAGTCGATTTAAGAATATTTCACGCCTAGTTTAATAAGACAAACGCAACATTGCATACAGCAGTTATAGGCCAGAAGATAACACTTCGTTAAGAAAATAGGTGTCGAGCGATTACCGAACAGACGTTTTTTTCTTTTTTTGTTTTTATTAACAAAGTAAGATTGGTACTTATATGGAATGAATCAAAGGGGCAACGATAAAAAGTATATTCATTTTTGGACAACATTCGTGGGTGTTAGGAGGCGTACCAGAACCTAAAACACTCGTTTTGATTCTTTCATTGCTCTAAACAATATTTATACAGTTCACAGAGAAAATGTATGAAAGTACGGAAAGCACGATGTACAGACTAAATACGCACTACGATGAATGTACAAAACTTGAAACATTATAAAGCTTCTACTTCCTTTACTCCTCGTGAAGTCTCGTTCTGGTCTTTCGGAGTTCGCTTACGTGTGAACTACCACTCTTCAAAAATAAAATGATCCCTTTTCTCGGAGAGTAACCGAATCAGTACCAACAGATGTGGTCCCTGGGGGCACCGGGCACCACACATTCAAATCGGCCACATCTCGGGTGAATTTCGCGTTAAGTCCTCATTTCATACCATCTGGCTGGCCATGGATTGTAGTTTTTTTTTGTTGTTGTGTCCGCAGTAGTGGCCAGCCTGCGGACCGGCGAGGCCCACGGCCGCCTACGGCGCGGGATTCAGCTGGTCCTGCCACTCGTCCTCGGCGATGTCACCCTGGCCGTCACCATCGCCGGGGACCTCCTCTTCGCCGAGGCGGCCGCTGCTGTGTCGGGTGTTGTCCACGTCTTCATCGTCCTCATCCTGGAAGCGCGGCGGCGCGGGTGGGTCCGGCAGCGCCGCACTATCCGCCGCCGATGAGGAGGCCGACGACGAAGAGGTCACCGACGAGGCCGCGGCCGCCTCCTTGGCGCGCCGCCGCCACTCCAGGAACGTATCGACCAGGGGGTCGCCCAGCTTGCCCTGCCGGCCCGGCACCACCGGCACGCGGGCTGGGGCTGGGGACAAGGACGACCCCTCCCCGTGCTACCTGTCGGGCCGCAGCCAGGGCACCTCGTGCACGTGCACGTACGGGAAGGACTCGTTGGGGTGGCCAGGGCCGAGGCCCTGACGGGGGCCGGGGTCTTGGTGCTCCTGCCCCCCGGGCATGGCCGCCACCGGCGGCGCCGCCATGGGGGACAGGAGCAACCCTCACGTCCGCACGAACTTGTACACGACGAGGAACACGAGCACTGACACAAGCACGAGCACGAGCGCCGTCACCACCTTGGCGAAGGCGTTGAGCCCCGTGTCCGTGCCCTCCTGCAGGCGGCGGCGGGAGGACGGCCGCTTCCCGGAGCCCCCCAGGCCGCGGCCGCGCGCCAGCGCGGGGAAGGCGAGGGACTGCGTGAAGGTGAGCTTGTGCAGGGACTCGGACCAGCTGCAACAGAGGCGTCTGCTATCAGCTGGAAGGCCAACAAGTACTCCAACACCGAGGGGTCCCTCACTCGGCGGGTGTTTCGAGAACTTGATAGGTGCACCCGACGGGTAATGCGCGGTCCTACGTAAACGACAGGGATGAAGTTGTGGCAACTCGACCAGATTTCTTGAGGTGACTCCTAGCACCACAACTAGTCGCTGCACGAAGTCTAGTTAAGTTGCCAGAACTTTGTCGGGTGTTCCAAGCAATTAAAACCTGCTGCGCCTTACCTGCAGGGGCCGACGCTGCCCCGCGCCGCCGCCGCCCTCAGCGCGTAGTCCAGGTCCAGTGCGTCCAGCAGCGAGAACCTGGCCGTCATGGTGGAGGAGCGGCGCCGGTGCTCTCCGTCCGAGCCCATGCCGGGCATCAGCCAGGGGTCCGAGGTCCGGATGGAACCGTGGCGGCCTCGGTGGTGGCCGTGGCCTTGGTGACGGCCGTGGTGCTCCGAGCGGTCCGTGTTGTTGCCCGTCGTCACCGAGTTGAGCGAGGACGCCGTGGACGACGAGTTGGACACGGCCATGGAGCAGTGGAAGGGGAAGTCCCCGGACGCCGTGAGGCTGACGTCATCGTTGGAGGCGTGGGTGTTGTCGGTGGGGCTGCAGGGCCGCAGCAGTCGGGTGCGCGCCTCGCTCAGGGACAGCCTGGCGTGGTCCGGGTGCAGCAGGGCACTGCTCAGCGCCGAGCTCGACCGTCGCGGCCCCGTCGGCGTGGGTGTCGGCGACGGTGAGGGCGACCGCGACCGCGGCGGGGTCCGGGGGCTCCGGGGACTCCGGGGACTGGCCCCACCGGAGGCCGCCACGGGGCACGGCGTCGGGCTGGCCTGTTGGCAGAAGGAGGCAGCGGGGGGCTCAGTGTACAGGTCCCCCAAACTCTATCCCCAACTTGTTGAAGTGGAAGAAGGAACATCGGAGGGAGGAGGAAGTTCTCGCCGACATCCTCACTCTGTCACGGCCGACTGGCTGTCTACGCGAAAAAGGGGAGGGATTAAGGGGGAAAGAGGGGGGGGGGCATCAAGCAGTCAGGTGAGTCAGTCAGCGATGGGGAAACAGTCAGTGGAGGGGGGTCCCTGTGACAGGAGGGCCAGCAGGGCCGACCTGCGCCAAACATCGTCGGGCTTGTTTCTGCCGCGGGTGGCCGCCACGTGCTCGCCACGAGTCTGGCACGCGCCCGGCACGCGCTGCCACGCCGGCACGTGACGGCCGCGAGCCGCGAGCCCCACCCCAGAATAACACTCCGCTGCCGGACTGCTAGCGAGGCACACGCCCCGGAAATAAAATGACATCGGGAGAAGGGGGGGGGGGGTCTGAAGGACAGCACAGCACACCCCCTGGGGGGGGGGGGGGGGGGGCATGCAGCATTGACGACGGCTGCGGCCGGAAACCGGCGGCGCGGAGACCAGCAGCAGTGGTCGGTCGGTCTCTGTCGCTCTGCGTCTGTTTTTTGGACGGTTCGGTTCGTCTCTCTCTCTCTCTCTCTCTCTCTCTCTCTCTCTCTCTCTCTCTCTCTCTCTCTCTCTCTCTCTCTCTCTCTCTCTCTCTCTCTCTCTCTCTCTCTCACTCTTTGGCCGTCCGCGCCGCCCTCCACCCCGTAGTCTCTGCGCCGAGCGGGACAGATCAAAGAGCCGGGGAGCGGCGTCCGGTGCGACAAGGCAGCGTGCAGAGATGGGCGCACGGACCAGAGCACACACACACACACACACACACACACACACACATGCATTCGCCATTCCGGAGGACTCTGCTTTATTAACTCATTCATATTTTTCCGCCCTGAATAATCCATCCGTCTGCTCGCTTAGCCTTTACTTCCCGTCAGCCTTGAGCCCCACCCACACACCAAGCGATATATGAAATCTAAATAAGGGTGGGGAGGGGGGGGGGGGCGCCACCCCTCACCTGGGTATATACACCCTACGGTGCACCCTCCGCATAGGTTCACCGCAGGGGGTACATCTGTGGCCGCCGCCTGCGCCGGCGCCAAATTAACAGGAAAAAATTTTGTTGCTCTCCCTAACTCTTACGGCCCGAACCGTTCTCTCATTACCCCCCCCCCCCCCCCCCCCTTTTTGGAGTGCGCCGCACTTGTACCCCTGTGGTTACCAGCAGAGCGGGAAGAGGCGAGAAGCCTCGGTAACCTAAACTTACTGCCTTCTTCTCTCTCTCTCTCTCTCTCTCTCTCTCTCTCTCTCTCTCTCTCTCTCACACACACACACACACACACACAATCTGGCGAGAGGAAGCCCATGGCAAATGCATGCGGCTGCGAACTTGGGATTAGGTGTACGTAGGGGCAGTAGCAGCAGTAGCAGCAGCAGCAGCAGCAGTAGCAGCAGTAGCAGCAGCAGCAGCAGCAGTAGCAGCAGTAGCAGCAGCAGCAGCAGCAGTAGCAGCAGTAGCAGCAGCAGCAGCAGCAGCAGTAGCAGCAGCAGCAGCAGCAAAGCACACGGCCTGGCACAGCCTGGCATCGCCAAGCAGCAGCGTTCTGCGCGCTCAATAATTTCTCCGGCAGCAGCAGTAGCACCAACTTTCTTCTGCTTCTTCCCGAACAGGTATGCAACTTAACCACGCGGCGCCGCCGGCTGCTGGGGATCCCCCTTCTGCTCGGTACGGAATGCAGTGTTGCCAACAGACAATTTTTTTTTTCCAAAATTATTTTTCTGGAAGAATGGCAGCATTGCTTCGCAGTGTCGTGTCAAGGCCTTTTTTTTTTTTGTTTTTTACATGCGCTTTTAATATCTAATCTACACGAAAAGGTCTGCGCATAGTTAAAAGTCACTAATGGACTCCGTGCGAAAATATGTTGCACGACAGTGTCCCTCCTTATCCTTCTACGCCCGCCAAAACCCGCGCGCGGCTAGTTGCGGCGGTGGGGGTGGGGGTGGTAGCGGCGTTGGCCAGCCGCAGCCCCGAAGCACAAGAACGAATGGCCGTGGCCATTTGGACGGGAGTCATCAATGCTAATGCTCACCAGGGCCCCTCCCCTCCGCTCCCCTCCCCTCCCCTCCCCTCCCCTCCTCTCCCCTCCTCTCCCTTGGAGCTGATCGAGTCGGTGGAGTGGCAGCAGAGGATGTCGTCCCGCCTGCCGCAGTTACCATTTGCGGCGGCCCATTGAGGGCCGGTGCCCGCCGACACCGAAAGCACCCTGACAGATTCCCCGCTCCCGCTCTCTCACTCTGTCCCTCTCTCCCTCTCTCTCTCTCTCTCTCTCTCTCTCTCTCTCTCTCTCTCTCTCTCTCTCTCTCTCTCTCTCTCTCTCTCTCTCTCTCTCTCTCTCTCTCTCTCTCTCTCTCTCTCTCTCTCTCTCTCTCTCTCTCTCTCTCTCTCTCTCTCTCTCTCTCTCCCTCTCCCCCTCTCCCGCTCCCTCTCACCTGAACTGAGTCGATGCCCGAGTCGTGCTGGTGCGTGGTGGCCGAGGCCGAGGAGGTGGTGGAGCCGGCCGGCCTGTGTCCGAGGCTGGCGGGGAACACGAAGGCGCTGCCGTCGGCGTCCCCGTCGGGTCGCGGGCTGTCCTGCGACGGCCACACCTGCAGCAGCGGCAGCGACCGCGGCGCGGGGGGCGCCGTCGGGGGCGGGGGGTCGCCGCCGCCACCCTCGTCCTCGCAGCTGCCGCCGGCCGTGTCCGACGAGCCGCCGCCCCCGCCGCCCCCGCCGGCCGCCCCCAGGAAGGCCGAGTCAGCAGTGCGCTGTCGGCTGTGGCCCGCCCCCGGAGACGTCGCCTGCCCCCCGAGGCCGAGGCCGGCACCCGAGGACGACGACGAAGACGACGACTTGATGCCCGTCCACAGCCTGCGCAGGTTGAGCTCTCTCAAGGGCACCTGTAAGCACACGGAGAAGGTTCTGATTAGGAACCGATCTCGTATCTTCGTCTTCTCTCTCCGTTTTTCCCGATTATCCCGACTCGGGAGAAAAAAAAACCTGATGGTCTGTTGACCGCATGTTACAAAACCTATATCGTCCCGGCTTCCGCCAGGACCCCTGCCTTCAACTTCGGTGATCTTCGGCTGGTGTGCCCCCAATGAGGTGATCGGCAGGGGGGCACACGGTCCCTGGGGCTGGGGTGCCCCCAGTGAGGTGATCGGCAGGGGGGCACACGGTCCCTAGGCGAGGGGTGCATCACATGGCAAAGTCACTGTACACCCAACGGAATAGTGTCATGTGCAATCACGTCCAGTCCCTTCCGCCCAATCATTCCAATCACCAGACACCGAAATGATTCCGAAAAAAATTCAGCGAGAAAAAAAGCCTGATGGCATGTTTGACCGTGGGGGACAAAACCTATGTCGTCCCGGCTTCCGCCAGGACCCCTGCCTTCAACTTCGGTGATCTTACGGGAACCGGTGCTTTACGGCTGCTAGTTGGCCCCGGGACACAGCACTAGAACCCGCTACCCGGCTTGCGCCGGACGGATCTCCCGGCAACCCCTAGCCCGCGCCAATGCGCGAGGCCCCCTCCGCAACCACGGCCTCCGGGACTCCATTATACTGTAGTGCCCTTCAACCGCAGCCTGGTTTGGCCCCACTCATCGTGGGAGTCCGCCCCTGCGAAGATTTGGAGGACATAGGTTCCCTTCGTACACGGCCGAAGCCGCTGTACTCTACTCGCTACGTACCGAGTAGCGGCTGTCCGCACCTGCCAGATTCAGAGAGAGGAAAACAGAAGCTTCGAACCCTAGAAGCTCTGCACATCCCCCGAGTCTCCCCCTGGATTTCTCCAGAGGCACAGAACGCCCCCCGGGCGGGACCCTCGAATCTAGGGAATTGAACCCTAGACCCTCGGGACCGGGGGTTTGTGCCGGCGGCGCCTTAGCCCGCACGGTCGCTTGGACAGCCATGCCTACGGCACGTTCGGAAGTATATTTTAGGCACTGTCCGCCAAGCTGTGTCACAAGAAAAAGTTGAGCGACCGGCAAGAATCGAACCACGGACCTGTCGGTCGCCGACCGGTCCACTAACCCATGCGGCTACCGGGCCACGATGTTGTCGACTGCGCTCCCGGCACTCTAGCTCCACAGAATAGAGCTGACCATCGACGGACGCTGTCCCGGGATCAACTCTTGCCTACGCCTATAGATTTTTTTTGTCGATGTTCAGCTCTACTATGTGGAGCTAGGCAATCTAGATCCACAGAGTAAAGCTAAACATCGAGAAAAAAAATTGGAGGCGGAGGCAAGAGTCGATCCCGGGACACCTTCCGTTTGAAAACAGCGCTTCAACCGGTACGGCTAACGTGCCACGATATCAAACGCCTGAAGCTTCCTAGCATCTGTCCTCAAAGCAGAACATGAAGAGAACCTCGTTTTCTAGTCTCTTTCAATAATTTCGTCCACCGCTTCTCCAGTCATTCTCCAGTGACCTCCAGCCATCGGGTCTTTCAGTCTCTCTCCCATATTCCCAGGATGGGTGTGCCCCATGTGCCCCTCGGACGGACCCCCCCCCCCCCCCCCCCCGGCGGAACGCAGTGTCCACCCTCCCCGTACCGGCCATGATCACGCTGCCCAGACCCATTCACATGCCGCCTCGAATTATACACACACACACACACACACACACACACACACACACACACACACACACACACACACACACACACACACACACACATTTGCATTAGAGCCAGCAGCCGTGTGGGAATGGCGCGGGAACAGGACCACGGATACCGCGCGACGGACTCTACGGTGCATGTTGTGTGTGTGTGTGTGTGTGTGTGTGTGTGTGTGTGAGAGAGAGAGAGAGAGAGAGAGAGAGAGAGAGAGAGAGAGAGAGAGAGAGAGAGAGAGAGAGAGAGAGAGAGAGAGAGAGAGAGAGAGAGAGAGAGAGAGAGAGAGAGAGAGAGAGAGAGAGAGAGAGAGAGAGAGAGAGAGAGAGAGAGAGAGAGACCCTCCACCTCCGGCCCGCACGCACACGCAGGCACGCACTTTCTGGCTCCCCCGGCCGACCCATCCGCCGCAAACCATCGTTTGTTATTCTATCCAACGGAATTTCATTCCCGTGAACACGGCGGGGACCGGCCGACTGGTGGCAGTACGGCGGTGTAAGGGCAGACCCCCCGCGGAGGGGGTTGGGGGAGGGGGGGGGGGCATCTCACATGTTCCGCGACTCACGTTACCATTATGATGATGCGAAAAGCCGGGCAGGTTTCCCGACGAACGCAGCAGCTACGCGTTACGGTGTCATGGGTAAGGTCGCGGGTTCGACTCCCCGCACCGACTAACTTTTTTTTTATTTTTTCTGTCTTCGTTGTTGCCAGGGCAAAGTATGCCTGACACGTCCTGCCGTCCGACGCGTTCCCCTGCTGCCAAAATGATGGATCCCAAAATCCCAATTCAGGTTCCTGACCCTGATCCTTGGTCCCATTCGTATACTCTGGCCCTCTTTGTAATCCGTGTCCTCATCTCAGATGTCGATCCCGATCCTGGAGGGGTACCCCCCGCGTACCGAGGTCTCCGCCCTACATTACAAGAACCCTCCCCGAAACATCGTCAGGGCAGGCGGCAGCGCGCCTGTGACTCCTTGTCCTCCCCTCCCCCCTCCTCCCCCTACCCCCGCTAGCCTGCGTCAGGCTCCCAACACACACACACACACACACGCACACACATATATACACGACTTTGTGGCCACAAATAAAAATTCTCTTTGCCGTAAAATAAAATAAAATCGGTCGGCTGTCGAGGCTTGCGCCTTGGCTGCGTCTTGTGGGGGTGGCTACTTTATGGCTCGGCCGTTGGGACATGTCTGTTCCGTCGGGCTTCGCCGCTTCGCCGCTTCGCCGCTTCGCCATGGCGTGCCGAGGCGTTCGCCCGCTAACGCCGACCCCGCTGCCGCCGCCGCCGCCCGCTGCCGCTGCCGCCACTCCCGCAGTCTGAGCGCCTTTTGAGTACCCGCCATGTCTTCTGCAAGGCCCTTCTCTTCGACCTTTTACAGAGTCCTTTCGCGGGGTCCTTTCGAGGCAGGATCCCTTCCAGGCGAGTTTTCCCTCGTCCCTTGGCAGGA
>CM076255.1:8980019-9067519 GCA_038380765.1 Odontothrips loti
TGTTACAGTTTGCCCGCACTATTGATGGGAAAGGGGGGGGGGGATGGAAACAAGAAAAGTGCTTCTCTCAACAACGGCAATCCAGCAGCCAGCAGCCAGCAGCAGCAGCAGCAGCAGCAGCAGCAGCAGCGGCGGCGGCGGCGGCGGCGGCGGCGGCGGCCGCACATGCCGGACCTTTTTTTTTCTCTTCTCTCTCGCACAATAAACAAGCAACGTATCAGTTAATCAAGCACCCGCTCCACTGGCTACTGGCTCTGCGACTAGACACGGCGTGGCGTGGCGTGGCGTGGCGTGGCGTGGCGTGGCGTGGCGTGGCGTGGCGTGGCGTGGCGTGGCGTGGCGTGGCGTGGCGTGGCGTGGCGTGGCAGGGCGTGGCGGGGCGTGGCCGGGGCTCCCACGAATAGTCATGACCCCAAAAAAGTTGCGACGCCAGTGGCGTGTTGCCAACTACATCCAGCGGGATAAATGTATGCTCCGTGATTCACGACTGCAACATGCATTTTTTTCTTTGTTTTTTTTTTATTATTTCTTTCCCTTTCCCCGTATCCTTCCTCCCGCACTTCTTTGCCTTTCCCCGCCATATTCGTCGCCGTCGTCCTGGAGGCGCAGGGGCAGCGAACAAGACAGGCATGGAGAACGCTTTACCGTTCTATGACAGGCTCGTTCTTTGGGGCTGTTCAGATACCACGTGGACACTTAGAGGGGAAGGGGGGTTCATGAAATGTCCACAACTGTCCAGGTGAATTCAAATGATGAAAAGTTTTGATTTTTTTTCAAGTGATGAGCTCATTACACTCATGCACTATTGGTCGAATTTGTTTTTTCGCGGTTTTCCTCTTTTCTCTATTCATTGGTAGAAAGCGTTTCATTTCAATATTTTTTTTTAAATTCAAAAGAATATTGAATCCTCAAGATCCAGAACCTGCAAATAAAAAATACCACAACAAAAAACGGCAAAAATGGGTGGGTCCTACCTCGTCCCAGACTTCCGTCCGGAACCGTTCCTGCTTAACTTCGGTGTTCGGATGGGAACCGGTGTACCAGGAGTTGACCGCCGCTAAGACACAGGCACGACGCAGCCACCTTGGTAGGCAGGCTTCCGCAACGGCCAACATCGCCCCTTCCGCTGACCAGATTTCAGGAGTCAGCCCCCTTCGACCAGCCAGTTGGTCTGTGGCCGTGAGGCCACTCCCTCGCGAATTGAGAGGGAGGTAGGATGCCCAGATCGTACACGGCCGAAGCCGATTGTACTCTACTCTTCTACGCCATGTATCCAAGTAGGTGTTGCCCGAATACTCCAGATTCCGAGGCCTTACGCTTGAAAAATGTAGAAGGCCGAACCCTAGGCCTCCACATTTAACTTCTGCCGAGTCTTGGCAAGCACCATTCCCCTGCTCGGGCGTCGAACCACTGAGTCAACGAGTGTATTCCACCTCCGGGGAATGGCCGCGGCCCAACGTCCGCGGTCACTCAGACAACACGTTCTTTTGGTATATTTTACCCACCATCCTCGGTCGGCAGACTGCAGAAAATTTTTACTCCGGCAAAGAGTTGATCCCCGGACCTTGCGGTCACCGACCAGTCCGCTAGCCCACTACGCTACGGAGCTCCGATGGATACCGGCAGCGCGCTGCTGGTACTTTAGCCACTGTCGTCCCGCAGCGCCAAACCGCTGGCTCGTACGCCCGCTGGGCCTGGCCGCAACCGCCTTGTCCCGGTCGTCGCTGCGTATAGATGGACCGGTAGCTTAACGGTTAGGAGGACGTGATAGGGACCAATAGGTCCATGGTTCGATTCTTGGCGGAAGTTTTTTTGTTTTTGTTTTCCACGTCTAGCGGAATGTTTTCTTCGGCTTCAGCATTTCTGCGATGGCTGCGAGTTTTGTCCAGTAAGAGGTGACGGTGGCATCCTGTGAGGGAGAAACAGGCAGACGAACAGACAGACAGACAGACGGACAGACAGGGCGCCACTTTAACTTCTTGCCAGAGAAAATGAAATGGTCGTAAGGAAAAGCGTCCATGGGAATACCAGGAGGGGAGCCGCGGAGGGTGAGGGACGTGAATTATGGAAAGCGATCCTCGCGTGTTACCCTGCTGCTGCCCGAGTCTGTATGTTGTCTGTTTGTCTGTTCTGTACGTGTGCGTGTATGTGTCTGTTGGTTTACAAAGGCCCCGCCCGACCCGGCCCGGACCCTCCAAGACTGCGGAGCCCGGAAGAGAGAGTTCACACAAGGCAGAGACACAGGCGGACGGACACAGGAGGCGCCTTGCAGGGTAGACCGTCCCGCCAGACAGGCGTGCCGCGCGGGCTGGCCTACCCTCCCGGGCGCTCCCCAGAAGACTGCCGTGTGCTGCACAGGTGCTGCGCAGGTGCTGCGCAGGTGCTGCACGGGTGCTGCGCAGGTGCTGCACGGGTGCAACACAACACAGGTGCTACACAGGTGCAGGTGCTGCACAGATGCTGCACGGGTGCTGCACGGCTGCTGAGCAGTGTACATTAACAATTCCTATCAAGTCACGAGACTTGTAAAATTTTTCAAATTTGTAAAATTTCATATCCCAAAGTCTGGTCCACATTGCCAAGTTACACTGTTAAGTGTAGTGCTGTCTATCCCGCGGGGTCGCGGTCGCGAATGAACCCCATAACAGTAGAGGGGTGGCGGAAAAAAGTTTTCGCAACGCTGTGGTGGCAGCCTGACGGACAAGGCGTTTGCAGCCGTGTCCCCAGGTGCGTGCCCGTCAAGTTGGCAGCGCCGAGCTGGGCCGCCGCCGCCACCGCTGCCAATGCTCCATAAACTGGAAAACAAGCTGATGTCATAAAAGTGTGACAATATGTGGGGGCATGGCCGACTGTGCGCTGTCCATACGCGCCCCGCTGGGCTGGACGCTAGCGGGGTGTTGTTAGTGGGGGCGGCGGGGGCGGTGCCCCGGCGGTCAGCGGCCTGTCAGTGTCAGACGGCTTCTAGCGCAGCTCCGGTGCGGTCGGCTCAGTCTACCCACAGCGCACCTTCTCCACCCCGCCACGTCATTTGCTCTCTCTCTCTCTCTCTCTCTCTCTCTCTCTCTCTCTCTCTCTCTCTCTCTCTCTCTCTCTCTCTCTCTCTCTCTCTCTCTCTCTCTCTCTCTCTCTCTCTCTCTCCCTCTCCCTCTCTCTCCCTCCCTATCCCCCTCTCTCTCTGCATCTCTCAGTTTCTGGACCCTGCATTCACGCCTGTCCTAACCACTTTTACGAGCGCTTCGCACTTCCGGCACGGCGCACGGCGCACGTCTCTCTTTACGATGTTGGAGTGGGGATCGAGCCGCTCCGACCATCCTCGCTTCCTCTCTCTCCTCTCTCTCTCTCTCTCTCTCTCTCTCTCTCTCTCTCTCTCTCTCTCTCTCTCTCTCTCTCTCTTTCTCTCTTTCGCTCTCTCTCGCTCTTCACCCTTGTCTTTCCCGACTCTCCCTGTCCCAATATTCCTTTAAGGCGGCGTTCGTAAATTATTTGTTTGTTTTTTTTTCGGCTTCGCACGTCTGCGTGATCTTCGCCTCTAGAGAGAGGGCAGCAGGAACACACTCCGCTATGGCGCTCGAGCGCGGGGTATCTACAGCAGACTCAGACGTCGCCACGTACCACGTGACTCTAGGACGGCCCCCCGAGGACGTCCGAGGACCGCCATCGGGAATCGACTTAGGTGGCCGATGACGTGGTGCGGTCGGTTAGTGCTGATGCCAGTGCCGCCGTCTCTGAAGACAACTTTTTTCTTTTTTCTTTCCAATATTTGTTTTTGCCTGCGTCATCCAGAGGGGAGGGGGAGAAACGCGAGTGGCACCGCGTCACAGTCCATTTACTTTCGGTGAAAAACAGAGTTCTCGTCGCATTGAAATACGAATGGAGAGAGAGAGAGAGACGGAGAGAGAGAGAGAGAGAGAGAGAGAGAGAGAGAGAGAGAGAGAGAGAGAGAGAGAGAGAGAGAGAGAGAGAGATGGGGCAATATCCGGCTAAGGAAGTGAGACGGAAGGTGTCGTCGATGTAGGCAAAATATTTTCATACCGGCAGATAGTGAGGGAGAGCAGGGAGGCGGGGGAAGAGGGAGAGGGATGGGAGAGGGATGGGGAAGTGGGGAGGGACGGCTGATTGGAGTTGGAGAACTAAGTAAACAGGGAGCTCACTACGGGAGGCGAGGCCCCGGCAGCTGTTACGTGACATAGGGGTGGCCGTCCTCGCCTTATGCTGATCCATCGCAAAAAGCAAACGTTCCCAAAGTGTACCTGCGAGCAAGGAAAGGAGCACCGTAAAAAAAAAGAAAAAGAAGAGTGGGTTGAAAATGATTTTGCGGCTGCTTCTGCCGGGATTCGAACACGGTTATCTTCAGTGTAGCCCTGCCAGGGCACTGGCCAGACGAGGCGAGCGTTCGCGAGGATGTTAGGAAAGGCAACGCCCAAGGGCAATGTGCGATTCTGCCCCACCCCGCCCACCCGTCTGGAGGCGGCTGAAAGCTGAAAGCCCCCAGCACAGCCCGGCGCCCGAGCCCCACACAGCTCGGGGGCCGAGAGGGCGGCCACCGGCCAGTACATGAAGATTCGGTCAACTAGCGTGGCAAATTAGCCGTTCTGGTTAAAGCTGCGTTCTCCAAAGGACAGTATCCCGGGTTCAACTCTTGCCTCCGCCTTCATTTTTTTTTTCTCGATGTTCTGCTCTGCTCTGTCGAAAGGCACTATCGTGGAGTCCCGCACCAGAGGTCGTGGTTAAGCGGAGGGGGCCTCGGGGTTGCCAGGAGTTCCGTCCGGCGCAAGGCGGGTTCTAGTGCTGCGTCCCGGGGCCAACTGGCAGCCGTAATGCACCGGTTCCCGTGAGATCACCGAAGCTGAAGGCAGGGGTCCTGGCGGAAGCCGGGACGACATAGGTTTTGTACCCAACGGTCAAACATGCCATCCGGCAGAGGAATAGAAAAGGGGTAGAAAGCAGCAAACGGCGCCGTGGGTGCCACGGGCCCCGGCCCCCGCCCCCGCCCCCGCCACCCCCGCCGTCCCCAACGCCTCCTTGGACGCCGCTCAAAGTGACGTTTCAATTACAAGAGGACTTTGCCTGCCACGGCCTCCGAGATACAGCGCCGGGAGGGACAGGTTCACTTTGATAAGGGGGCGATAACATTAGCGGATACATTTTTGTTGTAAACCGCGCCGATGTATTTTTTTTCTTTCCTTTTCGTTCCACAGCAAAAAGGGACCAACAAAAAAAATACGATGGTGATATTATTCACGGCAAATTACTCTCTGGCGGGAACCTGCTGCTTTGTGTTGCTCACGGCTGCGTCGCGGCCGCCCCCACTACCGCCCCCCCCCCTCCCCGCGCCGGTCGGGTTGCCTACCCTCTCCGTCTAGAATATAGCACTTCTCTGGTGCACCGCGCATCTCCTCAGACTATGAAGCAAGAGGAGTGGCGGCGGCAGCAGCAGCAGCAGCAGCAGCAGCAGCAGCAGCACAACAGTATGTGTTCCGCAGGGAAATCAGAGCACTTCCTCCCCCCCCCCCCCCCACCTCGAAGCAGTGGTCAGCGTGTATACAGGACCGCGGGCAGCCGCTGTGAAAACGGCATGAGTCCTTGAGCTTTGTTTTCTGGCCATCGCTATTCCGTGTGCCCCCCCCCCCCCCCCTCCCCCTCCCCCTCCCCTCCCCCCACCAACCACAGACAACCTCACTTGCACGCTACACGGGACTATGTGGCTGGCTGGCTATGGATGTACGCCGTGGCGTCTCCCTTTTTCGCATCCTCGGATAGCGCATACTGCATGCATATGTTACCCCTCTCTGTCTGTCTCTCTGTCTGTCTCTGTCTGTCTCTGTCTCTCGCTCCGTACGTCCTGCACTGGCATCCATTCACGGAAGGGGAAGGAGGGGGGGTCGTACAACCGTACAACGGATCTATCATGTATGAAGTGTGCGACCGCTGACAAAAGAGAGCAGACCGCCAAAGAATACGACCAAATATGTGTGTGTGTGTGTGTGTGTGCGTGTGTGTGTGTGTGTGTGTGTGTGTGTGTGTGTGTGTGTGTGTGTGCACGAGAATCGAGAATCCTCCCCCAGGACGTGGGCGGGGCAGTAGGCGGTGCGTGCCTTAGCGCCTCTAGGCCCGCGTTACCAGGGCTGTGCCGTGCTGTGCCGAGGCGGGGCAGCCACTATTCGCAGCGACCGGCCCGTTCCGTTATTCCTTACAGTTGTTACGGCCGCCGCGCGGCTCCTGCAAATAAAGCTGTCATGCATTCAGGAGCACGCTGCTGCAGCGCGCACGCACACACACACATACACACGTGCAGCTGCGAGTGGTTTGCTGCAAATAAATCGTCAGATGGAAGAAGCGAAACGCGCGTTGTTGCCTTTTAAATAAAAAAAAAAGAAGAAGTGAAGTGGATGTGGCTACGCGCCGCTGCACGGGTAAAAAAAAGATAACGTGGTCGCAAATAATTTTTTTTGGTAGATTTTCAGACAAGCAGTAATTTTTTTGTTCTGAGAACTAAAATTATGTTGAAGGGACATTTCGTCAGTTGCACCAACAAAGAGACGCGTTGCGGGCACTAACTAACTTTTTTCTGCTTCCGGCTCCTTCAACGAACATCTTCGCTGGAGCAGCAAAAGTTTCGTTAGTGCAACTAAAAATTAGTTCCCCCAACCAAAATTTTATTTCTTCGAACCAAAACTCACTCTCTTGTCTGGAAATCAACTTAAAAGTGAGTTGCGATACCACTAAACCTTTTTCCCCGTGTGGCTATGCCGCTGGCTACGCCGCTGGCCACCACCTCAGGTGGCCGGCCGAGTGGGCCCCACGCGGGCCCTGAGGAGTCCCGGTCGATTTCAGTGCCGGAGGGGGAAGTGTAGACAAGGGGTGTGTAATGAGGGGAAGGGGTGCGAGGAAGACAGAGACAGGGCTCATCAGAGGAGGGAGGAGTGTTTCGTTTAGGACGTACAGGGGATGTGGTGGTGCGATACATTAAGGTGGTCAGGTGCGACAGGAGAGTCTGTATAGCGGGCCAGGCTCTTCTGGTGGAGATATATATATATATATATATATATATATATATATATATATATATATATATATATATATATATATATATATATATATATATATATATAAATATAATAATATTACACGCGGGGCCCTGAGGGAGCCTGTGGGCACACCGAGCAGCGCTGGCAAAGAGCTGGCAGCAATATTGAAATATTAATCCTCCGGAGGCCTTCCGGGCGCCCCATCTGTGCCCCCCCCCCACCCCCCGCCCCCACCCCCCACGCCCTGGCCGCCCCCGCACAACCTGACCCCAGCTCAGGGCCGGGGCTCCGTGTCAAACGGGCCAGACACGATTGGGTTACCGTGGTCTGCCGGCCGCCCTGCCCTCTCAAGAGGAAAAGCGGGTCCTAACGTCAACGGCAGCAGCAGCAGCAGCAGCAGCAAAAGCAACTTAACAGCAACAAGGCGGTGCTCTTGTCAGTCTAGCTTCTCGTCCGCAATATTATTTTTAAATAATAATTGTCTCCCTATTTTCTTTCTGTTTTCCTCTGGAGAAAAATTCCAGTTGAAAGACTCTGCGTTGCCAAAGTTATTTTCGCTTTGTGTTCCGGCTGCTGCAGTCTTCCACTGGCTGCTGCTGTTGGCCAAGTATGCCATACCGGCCAGCACGCGCTATTGTTGTTGTTGTTGCTGCTGCAGCAGCAGCAGCTGAGAGGCTAAATCTCATCAGAGAGAGAGAGAGAGAGAGAGAGAGAGAGAGAGAGAGAGAGAGAGAGAGAGAGACGGAGATACTGCTGCAGGAGTGAACCACGCTCTACTGAAAAGTATTTGGTCTCGACAGAAATTTTTTTTCCAGATTTAATTTTCATGGTTATTTTTTTTTTGCCTGTAATGTTTTCCTCTAGGCGCCTTGTCCCGGCCGATCCCGTCAGTCCAGCCCGGTTCGGTGCTCGCGTGCGTGGTCGTGGCTGGGCGCGTGCCCACGCCGTGTGGCTGCGGTGGCGGCGGCGTCAGCGCGGTGTACCACTGTGGATACTACGCGGGAGTAGAGCACACACCTGTTGGCCGGGGAGGAGGTTCCCAGGAACACACCCACACCCCCACCCCCCGTGTGTTGGTGACGCAGCAGATAGAGAGAGAGAGAGGGAGAGAGAGAGAGGGCGCGATAATGCTCGGAGGGACGTCAACCCAAGCGCGTTTATTCTACATCGCATCGGTCTGATTGTGGGCTCGACTACATTATTCAGCCCATCCGGTCTATCCGTCCGGACTGTGAGGGGAGGAGGGGGAGGGGGGGGGGCACCGCGGGCCACCACCAGGCCGCCGGCGGGTCACCGCAGACCAGTAAACTCCATTATAATGGGAAACTTGTTCGTCGGGAACGGGCCCAGCCCAGCCCAGCCCGCCACCGGCCTGGCCAAAGACCTACAGACTCCACTCCAGCCCCTGCCCTGCCGTCCCGCCAACCTCCGGTTGGTTGACTACCTGCGGTTCAGCGGGTACGCTGTATTTGCCCCCCTCCCTCCCTCCCTCCCTCCCTCCCTCCCTCCCTCCCTCCCTCCCTCCCTCCCTCCCTCCCTCCCCTCTCCCTCCTCTCCAGAGACTCGTCCCTCTCTCCCCGCCCTGTCTCTAGAGGGGCCGGGCCACGCAAGCAAATAGTACAACAAACAGAGTGGCTCGGCTCGGCCCTCGGCTCGGGGTAATGGGGCTAGTTGGAATGCCAATATGATTGTCAATCCTGTTGGATTGGACCCCCCCCCCCTTTCCCCCCGCCCCGTTAATCCTGCCTGCTTGTTGTCCGATCGTAAGAGGGGTGGGGGTGGGGGTAGACCGCAAGAGTGCGCAGAGATTCAGAGTGTGGAGAGCAGGGGTGGGGCGAATGTATGTGTACTTTTCACGCGGGGAGGAGAGGAGGGGGAGAGGGTATGACGGAGATGGATAAAGACACATCACTGGCTGCGCGCTGCAGAGGTGCGGGAGGGGAGGAGAGGAGGAGAAAGGGGAGGGTAAGGGAGGGGAGGGTAAGGGAGAGGGAGGGGAGGAGAAGGGAGGGGAGGGCTGCAGCACTCGTCGTGATGAGACGGGATGGTTCACATTTTTCGATGGGACCTGCGAGCGCGCCGAGCTGTGAGAGATCCCTTGTGTCCTTCGCGTCCTCTTCCCCTCCCCCTCCCCTCCCCCTCCCCTCCCCCTCCCCTCCCCATCCTCTACCCTTTCATGCCCGTCCCGTAGCTGGGCGCTCTCGTGAATAGTACATAACTAGGGTTACAAGACTCACGTCATGCCAAGCAGCCAAAATATGACAATGCGCGCGCGCGCGCGCGTGTGTGTGTGTGTGTGTGTGTGTATGTGCCGCCGTTCCTCTACGATTCGCGATTTCGTTTCTTCTTTGTCTGTCCCTCTCTTGTTGTGTTTATGATGCCCTATACTCCTCACGAGTAATACCCCCCCCCCCCCGCACACCCCCGGCCTTCGCAGAGAGCGCTGAACCTCCCTTCCCCCTTCCCCCTCCCCTGCCTGCCCGCACCGTCTTCACACCGACTGCTGACAAGGACGATTTTGAGGGTCTTTCTCTTCCTAAAAAAAAATAAAAAAAATCGCACGACGACACCCACTTAAGCTGCCTGAAGCGCTCCCCCCCCCCCCTACTTCTCCCACCCCACCCAACCGCAGTGTCTGCCCAAGGCGACATCTGATTACCTATTTACAAACCAGTGAGCCTGTCACGGCGGCTGGGATGGGGGAGGGGGGGAAGGGGGAGGCCCCAATGCAATTATCGGATCCAGCGACTTACAACTGTCGTCTCCTCCTGTGCGGACGACATCTCAACGTCCTCGGCAGCCGGCCGGGGAGCGCGGCGCAGAGAGGTGTGCTACAGTAGTGGTGGTGGTGGTGGTGGTGGTGGTGGTGGTCTGCATCCAACAAAGGTGAGATACCCACGCACACGCACGGTGTGTGCGCGCGTCTCTAACTTCGTGGGTTATGAATGAGCCCCCCACAACACCCCCACCGCACACAGCGCGCACAGTCGCAAGGTGATTGAAGGTGAGCCACGTAGTTCGCAAGCGCAGGATTTACAACTGTCGCTGTGTGTGTGTGTGTGTGCAAGCGGCACGGTGGGCGGGGGCGTTGAGAAGGTGAGCGGACAACAAGGTCGGCCGGACAACGACGCCGCGTACCCTCACACTGCTGCTGCTGCTATACTGCTGTCGAAACCCTCTCTCATTTATTTTACTTTATTTTTTTATATTTTTATTTTGAGAGTTTAGTAAGGGAAAAAAAATTTCTATGTTTCAATGATATTAGACGATTCTTTTTTTTTTCTTTTTTCTGTGAGCGAGCGCTCCTTGCTCTAGTCTCAGTCCCCGTCGTCTTATGGGCCATTCCAATAAGAGGAACCACTCTCGGCTGCTGCTGCTGCTGCTGTTGCTGCTGCTGCTGCTGTTGCTGCTGCTGCTGCTGTTGCTGCTGCTGCCGTATGCGTGTTTATTTCCGAGCCCGACTCCAGCTGCGCAATCCCACGGGAGTGGCAGGGCAGGCTGCCTGGATCTGCTGGAGCCGTGGCTGGAGTCGACTGAAGGCGGCTGGAGGGCAGAGGTCTCTGTTTGTTACGGCGCGCATTTGAGCGGCAGCAGCAGCAGCGGTATACAAGACGGCTGGAAGAGAGAGAGAGAGAGAGAGAGAGAGAGAGAGAGAGAGAGAGAGAGAGAGAGAGAGAGAGAGAGAGAGAGAGAGAGAGAGAGAGAGAGAGAGAGAGAGAGAGAGAGAGAGAGAGAGGCACATTGGTGAAGACGGTGGGGCGGGGCGGTCCGGTGTGCGCGCGCTCCCCGGCCGCCTGCGAACCTCAGGGTAGGCCAGCCCGCCATGCAGCCGTGTCGGGCGGGCTGGCCTACCCTGAGGTTCGCAGGCGGCCGGTATGCGGACGTCTCTCCAGCTGCTGTGTGTGTTCACGGTTGTGTTTTCGGACGTCCCCGACCTCCCTGTCGTGGGCCTACCCGCGCTCCTCCTTTCTGTTCCCCGTGAGGTGACATTGAAATTGTGGCGTCGTGGCACTGTGCTGCGCCGTGCTGCGCCGTGCTGCGCCGTGCTGCGCCGTGCTGCGCCGTGCTGCGCCGTGCTGCGCCGTGCTGCGCCGTGCTGAGCGCTATGCTGAGAGCCCGGACCATCCGTACGGCCACGACCGTGAGTGTCCAGCAATCAATCGACAATCGATACGTGCAACACGGGACAGAAGGGGACACAACTGCCTCACTGGCCTCACTCGATTTTTCCCTTTTTCTCTTTCTCTCTCTCTCTCTCTCTCTCTCTCTCTCTCTCTCTCTCTCTCTCTCTCTCTCTCTCTCTCTCTCTCTCTCTCTCTCTCTCTCTCTCTCTCTCTCTCTCTCTCTTTCTTTTTCCCTCTCTCAGTGTCTGTCTCTCTCTCTGTCTCTATTCGCTCTCTCTCGCTCTCTATGTCTATGTGTCTCTGTCCCTCTTTCTCTCCCTTTCGCCTCTTTTTCGCTGCGTTATCCCGTAAGTCTAGCGTGTGGCATCATTTGTCGTGTGTGGACAAAAAAAAAAGAAGAAAAAGAGGCGGACAAATAAAAAGAGATAGTTGACAGATGACGATCCAGGTGCAGCCAGCCGCGGCCAGCCGCCCACTGCTGGTGACCCTGACCTCACGGAATCGGTGGAGTCACCAACAACACAACAAAAAAAAATTCTAGAGAAAATATAGCGACAGAAAAAAAAACAGATGGCGGTGAAACTAGTAAATTTTTTGGGAAGTAAAGTAGGGGTGAAGACAGGCCGAGACAAGCAGCCCACGTAATTCAATAAGTTTTTTTCCTTTTTTTTCCAGCCTCTGAGACTCGGCGACGCAGTGGGAGCTCGGCGCGAGACGTCAAAAAGTTTGCTCATTACGGCGCTGCACTATCGTCCCGCCCCCCTCCAAAAAAAAGTTACGCCCAATTTGTCCGTATAATGCTCAGTATAAATTACCCCGGAGTATTCTTGGGTCCGTCGAAAACAGGCAATTACTGTCTTTAAAAAAAAAAAAAAGTCACGACAGCTGGTCGGTGATGACGAAGGGGGCGGAACCTTCAACACCGGGAGGAAATATCACCCGGGGAATGGAATCGGTATCGCTAGGGAGCACATCAGCTCCTGCAGTATTTTTTTTTTTTAATTCCTTCTCGCACCTGTGTGGGGCTACTGACACCTGCTCACAGCTCACCTGCATGGCGCTGGGCGTCAGGTGCACAGGGTCCGGGGGGCTCGCTGGGCATCCCCCGCAGGTGCCGGAGCCTCCCGGGGCTGACGAGCCGATCAGCTGCGGCAGCTGCGGCAGCTGCGGCAGCTCCGCGACTCCATCGCCGTCCCCGTCGCCACACGCGGTACGCTGGTATCACGTGACTTGTCCGCACACACGCACTTTTTTTTTTTTTTTTTTTTGGTTTCTCGAGGAAAGCTCAGCCCGTGTTATTATTCTTATTATTACTACGTTTCACTCGCTTGGCCGCGGACTGCATCACGAGTCACTGTCTCTCTCTCTCTCTCTCTCTCTCTCTCTCTCTCTCTCTCTCTCTCTCTCTCTCTCTCTCTCTCTCTCTCTCTCTCTCTCTCCCTCTCTCTCTCTGTCTCCCTCCCTCCCGACGACGACGCCGGGCCGAGACGCGGGGCACGGACGCACGCTGACGCACTGCAGCACGTGCACGACGCGGTGAGGTGGCCTGGTCGCAGCCAACTGGTCTGCCGCTGCCCCGTTGCCAGAGACTCCGCGGCCGGGGGGGGGGGGGGGAGCGGCAGTGGTGGCAGCAGCAGCGGCGGCAGCGGCAGCGGCGGCAGTGGTGGCAGCAGCAGCGGCGGCAGCGTCAGCGCCACCCCACCGACCCCCAAACTTCCCTCTCCCATTACCGCCTTGTGTCCACGGACCTACACATTTAGGGGCGCGCGTATCTGCGAGCGTGCGTGCAAGAGCTGGCAAAGCACGGCCGAGGGGGCCCGACTCGTATAATACTTCGTACACAACCCTATATAATACCTCTTGTAATACTTAATATGATTTTATTCTATGAAATGTTATGGAAGCAGATGTTGTTACAATTCATGGACGCTCACCCGCCCCTCCACCACTATAGTCATTTAAAAGGTACATCTGATGTTCCATTCAGATCGACGGGAACCGGTAGCGGACTCCTAGATCGAGGAATTAATTTTAAAAGATACCCTTCCTCCCCCGTCCCTGGTTAGGGATCCCACCCCATGGTTTGTGCCATCCGCGGGAGGCCACTGCCAACCTCGGTGTCGAATGTGTTTGTGCAACGCACTCCCCACTGAAGGGAATGCCAATGGAAACCGGTTTTTATGCCTCGTAGTCGACTGATAAGGTAGAATCCCGTCGTACCCCCGCTTGGAGTGCAGTGCACACGTAATGCTCGTTCTTTTGGTATATCCTTTACCCTCCGTCCTCGGTCGGAAGACATTCAGAAAAATATTTACTCCGGCAAAGAGTTGAACCCTTGAACCCCCAACTTCGCGTTCGTCGACCGGCCCGCTGACCCATGCGGCTACCGTGTTACTCTATTGATGTCAGCGCGCTCTTGGTACTACAGCCACCACACTACCGCGCACTACCTCTATGAGTTTATTATGTATCCTATTATTTCGTTTTTTTTTTTATTATTTTTGTATTTATTCCAAAACCAATGAGTGCTGCAGATATGGCTCCTCCCCTGCCCTGCATTTCGAGCCTATCCCGCCACCCGCCACCCACTTGGTTATTAATTTTAAACTTCAATTTTAACATTTTCTTTAAATGCACACCCTTTAGTAATTCCGGCAAAATTCATTCTTACGGGGAGTAATGCCCCCAGTCTGAGGCCAAAGCTCTAAACTTTCAGTTTTGGGAGCAGAACGTGCCAATGATGATTTGATTTATTGTTTTAAATTCCGATCTTTGTCAG
Organism: Odontothrips loti; assembly: GCA_038380765.1. Classification (NCBI taxonomy): domain Eukaryota; kingdom Metazoa; phylum Arthropoda; class Insecta; order Thysanoptera; family Thripidae; genus Odontothrips; species Odontothrips loti. The sequence continues at coordinate 8,993,951 of CM076255.1, forward strand.
AATTTTATCTTTATTTTTTACTTTTTCTAATTTATTGGTATTGTGTTCAAGAGAAGTTCCCCTTGGGTTTAAATGAATAATGTGTTAGACAGTTCAATGAAAAATATGCTTTTATTGCCTTATGATTGGAATGGAAACAGAGTACACCGACAATGAGCATGAGATAACACTGTTACACAGCATGATGAACTATGATATATATGGACGTACATTATATGAGCTCACTAGGTAAAGCTAGTGATTATTGGGGGGAAGGTGAATATCGTTTGGCATTTCATAAGTCCAATATCCACACTTCCTGTCTTCCTAATGATGGTGCATTCACCTAAATAATTCAGTCAATTGATTCAATTACAGTCCTGTCATAAACCTATCCTAAATACCATTCATTGTTCCGACAAACAATTTTGTCAAGCAATGTTTTAGACTGTGTTTCTTGAGCATTCAGTTCCTGAACAGTCTTCAGGTTGAACATTCTCATAGAATAATAATCTTCAGGCCTTCTCAGCAAATAATGAAAAATCACAGTTTTGATTTCTTTTTTATATACCTATGAAGTGCTAGGTACTATTGCTGGTGATTCATAATACTTAAATATGCAACTCTTGAGAAAACAGTTTGAAAATATTCTTCTCCAATAATTTGTGAAGATATTTCTACTCTGACAGTACCGAAGTTCTGGCAAGTTCTGGATGAATTTACACTCTACACTAATTGTACAGACATCTGATCCAAGTTCCAAGAGTCAAGAAATTGTTCTTGTCCATGATACAGTATTTGTTACATAATAAGAATAAGGTACTTAAAACATTCCCTAAAACAAAGATTAGTACAAAATGGTGATGAATGGACATAGTATTATGCTGGGGATACAGTACACAACAATGTTGGTGCAAATTAATATTATTTGAGACACGAAAATGTTTGTTCAAACAGCTAGTTGCGATGTTTTACTGAGAAATCACTACAGTTCAATCACGACGCAGACGAGCCTTGAAGAGTTTTGATAAAGCAAACTGAATTCTTGAGATTAAACTAAACGAGAGTAATAAAAGTATACTTGGTAAAACACTGCTAGTAATACAGTTGTTAAAATATAAACTACATCCTCCTTGCAAACAAGGATTTAAACACTTCATAAAATATACAATACATGTTACTGACCTTGAGCTAACTACCAATTACAAAATACATACAGACAATTATAATTCGGCCACAAAGATGGTTGAGCAATGACATGAAGACCCTTGCAAATACAAACAGTACCAAGAAATCTAACCCATTAGACCTCCACAAATTATCTTATAAAATCACAAAACAAACATGCATTTTATGCAGTGACTAGCCAATATCTGGTCAATCCAACACAAGGAATGTGTAGTAACACTTTTTTCCATAACACAAAACATGCACATGAAGAGTTTCAATCTAAAAATCTTGCAGATTAAAGCCTTGCATATTGGAGCCTGGCTCTCCGTACATTCACTGCAACATTTCTGGCACAAATGTCAAAAAGAGTTGACATGTGGCACACTAACAGTCACCATGGCCAGCAAGAATTATTTTATATAAAGATACTCCCTTGATACATAAACAATCACTGTAATATTCAAAAATTTACTGATACAATAAAAAGTAGCTGTACATCTTTTTCAACAGGACTTCACAAATACATCAAGATTAAATTGCACACAAAACATCACAAATTGTTCATTTAATAATCACAATATAGTAACGGCTTGTGACTAAGAGAAGCCATAAACATTGTTTTAAGAAAAGGTTTCCCATTTACAGTATTCAATATCAGTACAGCATGGGGTAAAAAAATTTCTATTAGAAAGGATACACAACAGAAAATAGTATCAATAGTATAAGGATTGGTTGAATTTAAAAACACAATAAAAGAAAGCTTCCACAAGAAAAACTTAACAACTTAACACACAAAAGGTAACTAAATCACATCTTGACATTGCTTGAGATTTTAAAACAAATACTAAAATTTCTAGTCAACCTTTATGAAAAGGAACTGAAACACAATCCACTCAATCATATTTACTTTACCATTCCAGTACAGATACCATGATGTGTGTCAAATTTATCAGTACGCTCTGCAAACATTCATGATACCTTTATCACAAGTCACTGCATGATAATAAGATTTCATCTCAACCAAAACATAAGCAGATATGTATAAGTGAAACCAGTAGCTTTCCTCATTCCACGGCAAAGCAATGCAAGTAAAAGTTTGCTTCCCTGTTTATGGTTGAAAACTGAAGAGAACGAGTTGGTTGACTGACCTGACAGTTTCAATGATAAGAATGAAACACAAATAATCAGAAGATGGAGGAAAGAAATAATGACTAAGTGTACCTAATATCACTTTTGGGATTGAATAGACTTCACAGATAATGTTACAAAACTCTTTAGCATAGAGCCAACGTCATTGAACAATAAATTGCTTGTAATTTCGAATGGTCTTTAGCTGTTTTTTAATTTGTTTTATCAAATCAAAGGGTTGAACAAGCACTGATATCTCTTTTCCCACTGCATTCAAACGGTCACGTACTTCACCGTCCTTAAAAAATAAATTTAATGGTCTTCCATTGATTTCAGTTATGATCCAGGAGCCAAGCGACAAACCATCACAGGTGGTGGCACGTGCAGGCAGGCCCCCTCTAGCAGCCGGGCTGTCTGCTGCCACATCTCGAATTTCTGCTGTTCCTCCTTCTAATGTGATTCCTAAGGATTGTCCTTCTGCATCTCTATGGAATGCAAAAACATGTCCGAATGGCACTCGTCTGATTATGAAAGGGACCTACAAGCAAACAAATGGATATTGAGGGATATGAAAACAACCTGAATCATACACTACAAGAAGTGTTGGAGAACTTACATAGAGACTGTTGCTGGCTCGAATAAAGCGATGAGCATCAGCAGCAGTTTGGACTGTCAATCCCGCAACACTCAGTAACTGGTCACCTATGTGTAAAGCATTGTACAGCATTGGGTGTTCACGTTGTTTCCATCCAGCAATCCTTTAAAAACAAAATTACAAAAGAATTCTAATCAATATGCAGACATGTTCAGATGATGAAATTTATTTTGAAAGAAACACGTACCATACAGCTCCGAAAGCATCAATGAATGCAATGGAATTAGTACAATCTTTGCGACGCACTTGAAGGCGAACTCCCCCAGGATGAAGCTTCTCTTTCCTCAGTTGTTGAACTTGCTGATCACGTAAAGTGACTCGGTGTGTGGTAGTACCACCTTGCTCCCCTCCAATTGCCGCCTGGTACACAACACCACATCCACATCATGAGATACACACAATGCAGACAGAGAAAAAGTCATAACAAAACACTACCAACCTGACGTAATGGATGAGGCACAGGTTGTAAGCGCCTTTCAGCATCACCAGCAGTAGCATGGCGCACAACATTAACAACGGCACTACGAGACCTTGGACTAACTAGTTCTGAACCTGACGACGTTCGCCTTCGCCTATGTTGAGGTTCACCTGTGCCTTGCCTTCCTGAGGGCACCAATGATTGTTGAGCACGAGATCTTGCTTCCTCTCCTGTGCTGGGTGTGGCAGTATCATTTCCAGGAAGTGGATACACATGCTCATACACATTATTGGCATTTTGAGCTCCAGGGTCTGTAGTCGAATCTTGGGGTGATGGAATGGTGATATTTGTAACTCCTTGTGTAACTCTTATCACCTCACTTTGGGCTGGTTGGCCGATTAGGTTAGACACCACCTGAGTAATTTGGTGCCAAAGTCTGGAAGGTGGTGATGTGGTTGAAGACAATTGATCAGTTTGTGGTGGGTGGGCAATAGAGGCACGGCTACGGGGTGTAATAGGAGGAGTGAAGAACTGATCCAAAGGTTCCACATCGGCTTCAGCCACTGGCAGAGCATCACGTACAAAATTGAAATTAAAAATGTCAGAGGAAGTGCGCTGCGAATCCGCAACTTCTATGACAGTCACATTTTGATTTCCAGAACTGTTCAATCCTGGGCTTCGGGTATGTGACGATGAGGATGAAGACACGTGGGGTACAGGGCTTCTGATACTTCTGGATGATGATGGTGGAGTCTGAATGACCGCAGGACTGGCAGGTGATTCACCCAAATTCCCATTTGTTAAATGACTACGGAAAGAGGGAGTAGATCTCAGGGCGATTGGTGATGCAGACACTGGGTGACGATTTACTGCTGCATTCCTTGGTGCAGGAGTAGGAGTAGGGACCACTGGTCCCAGTCCAGGACTCCTAGAAGTTGAAGTACTTGGTCCAGGAGTCCTTGGTGGTGACGTAGTGGACACAGCTCTACTCTCAGACAAGGATGAGCTTCTTATTCTAGAGTTGGATTTCAGAAAAATAAAATTAGGTGAAGATGAAAAAAGCACTTACTTCAAAACACTTCATATTTGAGCTCTGTGAATTTACCTATGCCTTGCTCTTGAATCCACATGGTTTACAGGGCTAGATGTGGTTGCTCTAGGAGAATTTGTATCAGCTAAATTTCTAGACACACTCTGACTTGGCCCAGCCAAATTATTTTGAGGTGCTGACGTATGGCTTGTAGAAGGTATATCTAAAATTATGATTCAATTTTTGAAATGTATCCAATGTGTATTAGTTCACACATTATTGTCAAAAGATAAACTGTGTAGAGGGAAAAACAAAATTATCTCTTCATACCTGATTCAAGATGGACAGGCTCCACCCCAGGCACCAGTGCAGATGGACCCAAAGGTGGAGGTGGTAGGGGAGAATTAGGATCTCTTGTAGGTAGGAGTGGCGCTCGAGGTTCTGGCATTCTACTGTAAACATTTTCTCTGGGGCAAAGAATTCGCATCTCTCGTAACTTGCAGCGAATGGTGTCTACCCATTCCATCATCATTTCCCTGTAGGACAAAAGCAACACACTCCAAAATTGGAAGAAACTGCAATTCAATTATACAAAATTATAATAGCTGTGGACGTGAGTTTACCATGATGGGGCAGTCAATCTGACAACATCCGATGAAAGGGTGATAACAAACTCAAATTCTTGGTCATGAGCAACAATTGTAGGAGATACATGAAGAGTTGAACTGAGGGACACACACCATTCAGGTTTGTGAGCAGCTGCCATCTTTTGTTCCATGTACAACTCCAGGAAAGGATGAACATCATCGTGAACACAAAAAACCGCCCACACACGATCACCCTTCTGAAAACATTGAACAATATTATGGCACTCTGACAATTCATTTAAAACATAATGGACAACAAATGCATTTCTCAAACCTTAGGAACAGCTCCTGAACGTTTATCCACAGACGACAACTTTCGAAGCCAAGCATTTTTGTGAATTTCCCTAAATAAGACGCTACTGGATGGACTGACTAATTCTTGAATCTCATGACCCTGTGATGAGCTTGGAGTGTCTCCTGGTCAGAGAATAAAAAATAAAACATCAGCTGTCAAATATCATTTTTCACATAATTTTATGGAATGAATAGTAAATACACACCATTACTGCCACTCGATGAAGCTTGGTTGGATCGTAGAAGGTCCATTGAACTAGACAGAGAAACAAGGGAGATATCAGAGAAACTATAATTACTATTTCAACACAAGGTTGTATTACAATACATAACCTCTCTAACAAGATGTTTGACAGTTACATCTGTCTGACAATGAAATACAAATATTTGTTTCTTTGAAACTGCTTAAAGAGAGTGATAAAATTAACAGGCAACAATACTCCTGAAAACTCCGTTGCAAATTCATGAAAGTAAACAATTTATTGGGCGACAACCACCTACACTAAGGGAATGTCTACAAATTGGCAGTGGCTGAGAACCTTACCTTAAAGTCATAAACCCCTACCTACAGTCAACCTTTGTGGTGATAGTACTTCATTTCCATATCATTCTTGCTTCTTTACAGACACAATTTAGCAGCAGATAAAGGTTGCTCCACACAATAGCCAGTATTTGTTAAGAAGATTTCTTAATTCTCTCCGTGCACTGAGCGATTTTTCATTCTCATTCATTCAGCGCCCAGCCCCCAGTAATAGACACAGGATTCAGGTCCGTTTTCACGTTGCTGGAAGCTGGAGCTGCAGGTGTTGTGTAAGGATTTTGCGAATTTGCGTTTGCATGATGGAGTAGGCAAAACTACATGTTTATTAGCATTGCGACAATGTTTTAGCATTTTCGGTCCGTGGCCGTCACTACAGTGGGCGGGGCGGGGCGGGGCTCCGTGGCATTCCCTGCTGCCAGTGCTGCCCTTTTCACGGTAGTTCTGGTTCCGTTTCCCCGCTGATGTCCTCCCCTCTTGTGCGCCAGAACTGGCGGAAACGGGATGAAAGTCTGAGCTGGGCGGCGCGCCGCAGCCGGCCGAACTCCGCCAGGCGAGTGAGGGTCTCGGCCAGAGGCTGACGGGGGTCATGAAGGCGGGTGTCATGATGGCGGGGGCCGCGGGGGCCCCTATGGGCGGGCGTCACTGGGCGCGCTGCAGCACCGGAAAGCCCCTCGACTCTCGCTTCACCAGAGCGGACAGGTTTGCTGGAGGTCGTTTTAGAAAAAAGTCTGTGTTTTTGCCATACGGAGGAGCAAAAGTCAGCCGCAGGAGTGGGCGGGATTCGAAGCCGCTACCTTGAGGCTCGTACTGGACGGCTGCGTCCCTGCTCTTGGTCCAGCGGGGGCTCGGGCACGGGCTCCCGATCCCAGGGGGGCCTCGGGACAAGAGAGGGGCGCCGTGGGTCAGCTGGCACTCCATCTGCACGCACAGCTGCCGCGCCTCTTCCAGCTGGACCCAGGCGTCCCGCAGGCGACCGACGGTCGTGGTGGACGCCGAGGATGCCGATGACCTCGGCAAGGACTCGGAGCTGCCCGCAAGCAACATCTGACACAGATAGCTCAGGGGGAGTGCCGGGGACCCGGTAGGGCTGGCGACTGGAGCTCGGCTCACTGCGGTCTCACCTCGGCCTCGGGGAAGGATGTGGCCGAGGTCGACGCCGATCTGTCTGAGGCCATCTCATCCCCGCCGTGCTCGTGCCGCTCCAGGACCGTCGTGATCGTGGCCTTGTCCTCTCCCTGCCTACCGGGGGCGGGGAGTGCTAGGGGCTTCTGCAGACAACGCCGCCGCCGGCCTCCCTTGCCCCTGCCGCCCCCGCTGCCGCCCCCACCGCCGGCCACGGCCCCGCGGACCACGCTCCACAGACGGGCGTTCTCGGCCTGCAGCATGGCGACCTGGGTGCGGAGCACGTGCACGGAGTCCTCGGGGCGGTCCGGATCACAGTCCACTTGCTGTTCGGGGAGGCTGACGGTGCTGGCGGGCTGCTCGGCCTCGACGGGGAAGTCCACCTCCGGCCATGGCCCCGGCTGCCCGTTGTCCGCGGCGGCGTCGTCCTCGGAAGGGTCAGGCTCGCCTCTAGGCTCACCCACCCCCACCAACAGTCGCAGCCCCGCCCCCAGCCCCTGCCCCACGCCCACCCCCAGGCCCGCCTCCAGGCCCGCGCCCACCAGGTCGACAAGCAGGTGGCGCTGACTCCAGGATAACCCGCGCCACGTCCGTGACAGGCTAGCGCCGCTAGCGCCGCGGTGCAGGCCGGCCGTGCGGTCCCCCTGGCCCCCGTCGGGCTCGGCGACGGCGGGCTGAAACACCCGGGTGACGCGTCAGAGGCCGGGGGCGGGGCTGGCGGGGCCGGCGGGGCTGGGGGCGGGGCTGGGGGTGGGCAGCCGGGGGGCTGCTGCGCCCTTCGTGCACACGGTGCAGGGCCGCAGGCCGGGGCCGAAGCCGGGGCTGGGGTACGTTAGCAGAAAGCTCCACAGCTGGAGGACACGGACACACGCGCATAAAAATTATTAGTTGTCACAACGAATTCGTTCGTTGATTTTGTGACGAGCAACATATTTAGTTGTGAGAACTAAGATTTCGTCGGGGCAATTACATATGTTGATTGTCCTGAAATCTACGAACAGATTCGTTGTGACAACAAATCAGTTTTTTTGCGTGACTGTCGGCGGGCACACGACAAGGCCTCGGCTCGGACCACAACGCCGCCGGTGACGGTCGCTCACCTTGGTGACGGCCTGCAGCACCCAGGGCAGCAGCGAGGTCCCGGAGCTCGCCTCGCGCACCTGGCCTTCACCCTCCCCGTCGCCAGCGGTCCGCAGCTCCAGCCCTCGCAGCTGTGCCCAAAACGTACAGTCACGTGCCGCTACGGGCCGTCGGCAAGGTACGTGACGCCGGCCACCTTGTCGTGCAGCAGGAGTCCCTGCAGCCGGCGCATCTCGGCGCGCTCCTCGTCGCGCTGCAGGTCGTGCTCGCGCTCGCGCCGCTCCAGCTCGGCGGCTTGGTCGCGGCCGCGCCGCACCAACCGAGCCACCACCGCCAGGGCGCGGGCGTGGTCCGCGCGGAGCTGCGGGGGAGGTAGAGAAGGTCAGTGACCGGCCTTGGGGGTCGGGGTCATTGACCGCACCGAACCGAGCCGACCTTCTTGTGTGCAGCCTCGGCGTGCTCCAGCTGGCTCTCCCGCTGCCGCGCTCGCTGCTCCAGATCGCGGACCTCCGCCGCCAGCGCTGCCTCGCGTTCCTGTGAGTCTGCAAGCGCAACCGACCGTGCTAACCAGGCTGCGGTGCTGCGGTTCTGCTGTCGGCGGGGTGCTGTGTGGCCGTGCTCCCTCAGTACCGTGCAGCTGAACCTCCGCGTCGGCAGCGCGCCGCCGCTCCGCCTCCAGGTCGCCGCGGACGTCCCGAAGGCCGTCTCGCTCGCCCCTGAGCTGCGACTCCAGCTCGGCGATCTTCTTGTCCCTGTCCCCGATGTCCCTCTCCAGGGCGGCAATCAGCTCCTGGAACAGGTCAGCGCCTGGGAGGTAGGCTCGCCTGTCACGCCGCAGTGCCGGGCGGGCTGGCCTACCCAGCGAGTGCCGGGCGCTACCTGGCGGGGCGGGGTCACCGATAGCGAAGGGGAGGGCGACCTCGTCTCAGAGTCCCGCTTGCTGCAAAGCTGAGGCTCAGTCCAGGCGATCGCCTGGACAAACAAGCTATTTGAGAGAAAACCACCCCGGTAAAATGTGGACCATGTTTTTTCTTTTCGGAATCAGGTACTTGCTAGATCTTCCTCCAGCTCCCTGACGCGGTCCTGGAGCAGCCGCGTCTGCTCCCCGTGCTGCCTGTCCATCATCTCCATGGCCTGGGCGGCCGACTGCAGCAGTTCCTGCCTCTTGTCCAGCTCCAGCCGCAGCCTGTCCAGCTCCCACTGAGCGGAAAAGGTCTGTTTGTCGAGGATTTGAGGCATTCGTTGTTCTCCAGTTGGCGGCAGCTCACCATGAGGTCCTCTCGGCAGCGATCGGCGTGGTCCCCGGGCAGGTGTGCCGTGGCGCGCTTGAGCCGCTCCTCCAGGCAGTACTTCTCCAGCTGCAGCTCCAGCACCTGCTTCTTCAGCTTGTCCAGCTTGTCCTCGTACTCTCGCATGCCGAAGCCGCGCTGGGGCGTGTAGCCGGTCGACGCCGGGGACAGCGCCTCCTCCAGGTTTTGAAGACACACTCCCCGCGCAATGGTGAGGTTACGGTGTTTATTTGGCATTTTAGCGAGAAAATTTTTTTTTTTTTTAAATCCTATGAGAACTCTTCTGCTATGTTGAGTGTTTTGTTTTCATATACCTTTCCCCATCGTGGTCGCAAATGGTTGTCCCCTGGGTGATGAACATTGAGACATCGTCCTCAGACGGGAAGCATCCATTTTTTTCTCCTTTCCTCAAAAATCACTCGAACTTAATGTTTTTCTTGGCGGTATCGGTGGGGGTTCTCTGTGGACTGTTCGGCTGTCGCTTTTGCCAGCCATCGTCTCACTCCACAACACGCGCGTTTTCCTGAGAGACTTCCCTGTAAACAATATGTCTGGGGATCTTTTCGGCATGGGCGTGGCCTTGTAGTTGTTCTTCCCCGGCCGCACGGCACAGGGAGCAGGGGCAGGATCAGCATCGCATGAGACTGCAGCGCACCAACGATAAATGCGGGCGTGCGGGTCAGCAGAGCGGATGCAGGCGGATGTGTGGCCCGTTATCATGCTGCCCTTCGCACGACCGACGGCGTTGCGGAAGGCAGTCTGCAAGCTCGGCTCTTGGACGTCCGGGGAAGTCCACCGTCCCGTTTATTTTTATTTTTGATCTTCCTACTTTATTGTTTCTGCATTTGGAATGGAAAGCGGCTGTCACATCGTCATCGCCTTGATGTCGGATGTCGGGAGTCACGGACTCACGGACTCACGGACTGCTTAACTTGAACGGTGGCGCCAACCGGAAACGAGGTAGGCAACCTGTTGTATGTTCTCATGTTCTCCACCCGACGGTCGGCAGCGGTCAGACTGCGCAAACTCTGGGGAAGGACAAGGAACACACCCACTGGCAGTCGCAGCAGCAACAACCCAAACAAGCTGCTTGATTACAATGGCAGGTTATGAAATTGTCCATGTTTTCCCCTCGTTTTCAGGGTAGGGTGCGGCCTACGCCTCGGCGAGGAACGGCAGCTAGTGCCAGCTTCTCTTGATGGACGGTCTACAATAATATTTAGTGGCCATTCAAGTGCGCAGAGAAGAAAACAAGGTAAGTATGTGCTGACAGACAGTACCCGTCTGCTTGAGGAGGGATAATTTTTGTACCTGGAAGCACTGATACGGTGGTACACGGCGTCGTGCGCAGAGAGCTCCGTTTAATATTCTTCAGAAATGTTTTAATTGTCACGGCAATTTATGCGAAATGACACTCAACCTGCTTTCCGTGGGTGGGGTCCGAGTTCATTAGAAGGTTTGAATGAATTAACCTTTGAGCTGTCATTTCATTTAATTACCCCTCCAGTGCAAAAGTTCATTGGTATTCCCCGCCCTGTTTGGACTGATAAATGTTTTTCTTCCTCTCAAATTTATTTCCTACTGTGGCTCAGTACTATATTTGCAGAGTTGGTAATTAATACATTACTGAATGAAGAAGCTGTCAATGAATAGGTGCAGGTGTAATTATCGTTGTCTATTTTCCGCCCTACAAGGTATTTAACCATGGATCCCGGAACTGTTACAAGAGTCCTAAAAGATGTGTTCACTACAATGGATGGAGAACTCAGCCTTTTAAAGGGAGACATCTTTCAGGTAGGCTGTTTTTTTCTGCTTACACAATGTGATCAAATAGATTCATTGGCTGTTATACGAATTTTAATTGCATATCCTTTTCTTTCCAGGTTGTTAAGGTCATTGACAAGTACTGGTGTTATGGGAACTCCACTGGGAAAATTGGCCTTTTCCCAAAAGACCAACTGATAGAAATAGAAACACCTGATTTAAATGATGGTGAACAACTTTTCCTAGCTGTTGCTGAATTTCGTGGAGAACAGGATGGTGATTTGAGTTTTCGAAAAGGTATCCTCAAAGTTGGATCTTATTTTATGAAAGAGAAGTTTTGGTGAAATCTTTTTATTAACTTTTAATTCTTTTGATTAGGTGAATTCATTATTGGAGAAAGTAAATTAGATGAGCACTGGTGGCAAGGTAGAGTCAACCAATATCGCAAAGGTGTCTTTCCTGACACATTTGTGTGGATTCTGAGTCCAACACCACAGAAAGTAAGTTATATTTAATTTATCTTTTCTACCTTAAACTTGCCTGTGTTTGCTTTTTACCAAGATTGATTTTTTATAATCAGAATTGTAAAAATGCTGGTGCAATGAATTTGAAAGCCCGTGTAAAGCTGAGCCTAAGAGCACAGTTGGATGAAGAAATGGATCTTCATGTTGGTGACATAGTAACAATTATTGAAGAGCCTGACAAAGGATGGTACAGGTGTGTATTTTTTTATTATGTTGTTGTTGTACTTCTCAAAATTGTTTACTGATTGTACAATGTTTTGACTGACAGGGGAATTTGTGGAGATCGTACTGGAATTTTTCCATCTGCTTATGTTACTTTGTTAGAGGATCACTCATCAAACTCAGATTCTCAACTAAAAATTCTGAGCGATTTTACAAATCATACTATAAGCAATGATACTTCCAAGAACAACAATATTTTCAATGTTAGTAATAGCTCTGACAGTTCTTCAAGTACAAGTAATCGCTGCAGCAATGTAGCTGCTCAGTCTCCTTCCAAAGACTTAATGACATTTTCTCCAGAAAAAGAAGCTAAACCTCTTCCTCCACCAAAACCTGTTGCTGTGACAGTGTCTTCAGAGTTGGATATTTTAAATGATGATTATTTTAAACTAAATATGCCATCTTTATATTCTGGATTTGATCAGAGTTCTACCAGAAGTTTAGACTTTGGACAAAGTAACTCCAATACATCATATTTGACAGAACTTGTGAGTGAATTAGATGATGGTAATATTCGACCTTACGGTATGACCCTTTATCCTTTTTATGCCCAGTATGCAAACGAACTGAGCTTTCATGAAAATGAAATTGTGCACCTGATTCGTTATGTGGATGATGGATGGCTAGAAGGAGAAATTGATGGAAGAAAAGGCATTTTTCCTGTTAGTTATGTTAACATACTTGTTGATTGTGACAGTGGGTGGAGAGGCCATGCAGTAGATCTAGAGGATGTTGAAAGCCAACTGAGTCTCTCAGCGAGATCGTATGCCAAAGTAATGTATAATTTTGATGCTCAAATGAATGGAGACCTGTCTGTGAAAGAAGGTGATGTTGTGATGGTGATGAGAGTTATTGATAAAGATTGGTGTGAAGTACGAAACCAGGCAGGAAGTACTGGTTTGTGCCCATCCAACCACTTAGCACCACATGATCCCTCACCAACGACAGCTTTATTTAGATCTTCAAGCTTTTCCAGTGATGTGGAACCCTTATCAAGTATTGGCAAACCGAGACCAAGGACGTATGAGCCTCATGATTTTTCCGTGGAGTACAGGAGAAAGGAGAAAGTCGATGACCTGATAACAAAAAATCTATCTGTGTTGGATATTATACCAGTGAAAAGAAGATCACCCATCGATAAGGGTTTTATTGATTTCAAGGAAGAATTAAATATTGTTAAAGACAACAAAGAATCAGTGGAATGTGATGCTTCTGTCTCCAGTGATGAATCAATTCCAGACCTTCAACCACCAGACTATCCACCTCCTCCCATTCCACCAAAGCCAGCTTTAGATGGTGACAATTGTAAGGCAGTGTTTGAGCAGCCAGCTCCAGCAATTCCTCCTAATTTATCAGCAATTCATTCGATCAGTAATCCAGGTATGTGTTTCAAATTTGATAACTTCAAGTTTCTTTGGGCTCACAAATGTTACTTGGCCTAATTTGCTGTGTGGTACTAATTCACAGGAACAAATAGCACAAAAGCCACATATCGAACTGCTCCTCCTGCACCTGCGCGTCCTCAGCGCCCTCCTCCGCCAGCAAGGCGAGCCAGCATTGACAGAGCACCACACCGCCCTGCACCACCAGTACCAATTGCAGGTCAGACCCCAGTTCGTAAGAGTCTGAAGAGATTGCCAAGACAGACATCTGCCCCCTGTGGTAAGTTTTTGGTTTAGTTTCATCTCAATTTACATACTTTAATTTCACTTCTCATGTGAAGGCCAATGTTATGATTATATTTCAGTTTTGTCTGAAGAGATTAATAACACTGAGGAGGTGCGAGAACTCATCATTAAAAAGGAAAAGCAACTTAAGGTTTGTATAATCATTTTTAATTTAATGTTATGCTGCATATTTTTATGGTGCCCTCCAATTAGCAGAGCATATGCTTATGTTGTTAAAACTATCATTCTTGTTAATGCTTTTCTTTAAAATGGATGGTTTTGTAAGTAACATGCCTCTTTCTTAATTGAATGAACAGACTGACGCCCATGTTTCATATTTGAAAAAACGTAAAAAAAAACATTTTCATTCAACAGGAAATTCAGAGTGTGCGAGAAGAAATTGAATCAGAGCTGGAGCAAACTTCAGAAAATGATCCACGTGCAGAAGAGCTGCGGGAGTGTGGAGCAATGCATGAAAGGAAAATGAGACGACTCAAATTGGATATTCAACATTTCAAAGAAAGGTTGGATGGAGCTGGGGCTGAATCTTCTGCCTCGCACAAACAGAAAATTGAGAGAAAAATGAAGATGAAAGAACAGAGACAAAATGTCATATCAGAACTTGTGTTAACCGAAAAGGAATATGTACGAGATCTTAAAATAACCTATGAAACTTTCAACTTACACAATCCTACAATGCTCCAAGAAAGGGGCATTGATGTGAAAACTTTGTTTGGAAATTTATTGGAAGTTATGCAAGCTGCTGAAACATTTTTGGATTCCCTTATGTTTGCCATGAAAGGTCGGTCAGACGAAGATCAATGTGTAGGTCCTGTGTTTTTGAAACACGCTGAAAATATTAAAAAAGTTTATGGTGAATACTGTGCAAATCATGAAAGTGCCCTTGGTCTTCTTGACAAGTACAAAACTATTCCTGCTGCTCAAGCTGTTTTTGACAAAGCAATGGAAACTCTCAGGTATCAGATTACCTGTTTTGATGTGGGTTCAGTTCTCATAAAACCTGTTCAGAGGCTTTTGAAATATCCGCTCATGTTAAATGAACTCATTAAATGTACAGAAGACAAACATAAAGATAAATCAGACTTGCTGAAAGCCGTTCAAGTTTTCACCAAAATGGCATCTGATATAAATGAGTATAAACGCAGGATGGACATTGTTTCGAAATATCTAGGAGATGGCACCTCCACCCTTGCAAGGAAAATGGCAAAACTTAATCTGCATTCTGTTGCCAAAAAGTCGTCCCGACTTAGCGCTAAACTTTCATCAACTCTTGGATTAAGTATGGCTCCTAAAGATGAGCAGTTTTTGGATCAGGAACGCTCCTTCCATTCACTGGATAGGACAGTTAGAATTTTTTTGCGGAACCTTGAAGCACTTCTAAATCATCTTCATGAAGAAGTGACTTCTCTTTTTCACCTGGGAGAAATTTTGGCTATGTTTTACATGGAGCGTAAAAGAGATCAAGATGTGGATGAGTTTCGTACCACTCAGCGCCTTATAATGAGTCAGTACTGGTCAGAGTTTAAAACAGTGGTTGAAAACCGTGTGAATGCACCACTTACAGCACTTCTTGATTTATTTCAAGGACCATGTAAGCTCATTGAAAAACGAAATGACAAGCTCCTAGATTATGATAATTGTTTGGCCAAAGCAGATAAAAACAAGGAAAACAGACAATTTCAAGAAGAACTATTTATGAGCAAAAACAATTATGAAGCTCTTAACCAACAGCTGTTAGAAGACTTACCAATATTGATAAAATCAAGTACTGAAATTTTGGTAGAATGTTTAGCGGCATTATTGGCAGCTCAAAAGTTGTTGTCAGGAAAGATAACGAAGCAGTATCTAAATCTAATGGAGGTTTGTTCCATTGAAATATATTTTATTATTGTGCTTTACATACAATTTTTCTTGGAAACTAAATTTACTCTTTAAGATCTTACTATTTATTTGTCTTCCTTTTTTAGCTTCCATCGCTAGCATCAGCTGCTGGAGATGCTGTCGAGGCTTTTGCTGTAAAGCACTACTTGGTTTGCAACCAATTGGGGCGCTTTAGTTTCTCTTCCAAGTCTTTCAGAGAATCTGGTGGCAGTAAGAAGCCAATGAAAACATCTCCTACAACAGCTAGACAATTAGGAACCGATGGACAGAAGGTAGGATTTTTTAAAACTTGGACATTAAATTGGTTTGAAATGTCATGCTCTCCTTTTTTTCTTTTTTCTTTTTTGTTTCATATAGTTGGATCAAAGTGCCAGTCAACGAGCATACCTGCAAAGTAGGTACCCTGCTGAAAAACTGTATTGCACAATAGAAGATCATGCATCAGGTGGACCACTGGAACTGGCTCTGAGTAAAGGTCATTTGGTGGCTGTTATCAAAATGCAGGATCCCATGGGGAGTTCCATGCGATGGTTTGTGGATAACGGAGGTATGTAAGATTTTGCCACCTCCATGCTTTACCCATTTCATGTCTCAAAATTGAAGCTCTGAAAAAATAATTTGTCTGTTTCAGTGGCACAAGGATTTGTACGAAGCAGTTGCCTGGAACAAACAGCATCCAGGAACTCATTGTCCCCTTCATCAAGTGCTCGCTCTAGCCTGAGTTCTTGTACTACACCATCTCCATATAAGACACGTCCTGATTCTGCAATGAGCTCCAGGTGGGTTTCATGTTTGTTGACTTCTACTTTTACTAATCTCATACGTATCTGAGTTTGCTAGCAGTACCTTGAGTAATGAGTGTCTGAAAAATTTAGGTCTAGTGGATCAGACCGAAGCCCTGGGCAGTCAGCATGCTTCCCGAAGACTTCAATGAAACCAACCAAGTCAGACAACTTGCCTCCATCCTATGAGGAAGTCACACGTTCTACAAGTAGTCAGTCATTATATGATGAAGTACCATCTGAAACCCAGCACCGCTATGAAGAAATCACAGATTCTGCCAGTGATATTTCACAAGAGATTCGGGTATGTATCCACTAAATGTTTATACTGCTGCATCATTGTTCTGTGCTTGACATGTTCTGTCCTTGCTCTTGCTGTATATCATCATATCATGTTATGTGGGCTTTTCTATTTTCGCCTGCATTATCTTCTTCTCTGCTGTATCTATTCCTTTGCTTATATTTATTTTGCAGACTGTGAATGATTTTGGAAATGAAGACTCATCCTGTGACTCTGAGGTGAGGAATTTGGGGCGTTGTGTGTTTTTTCCATCTGTGTTGTCTAAAGCTATCTGCTTGGTTCAATTGTTTTTTTGTTTCATTGCGGAATTATTTGGTTATTGAAACACTTTTTTAAATATTCCGTTTCCTATTTGGCATAATGCCAATAATCACACCCCTCTTCATTTTCAGTTTTACTACTCCCTGTATGAGTTTCCTGGAATGGGTCCTCATACCCTGCCACTCAAAGAAGGCCAAGTTGTGAGTATCGTGCAGAAGCAAGATTTACGAGGAAACAGGGAATGGTGGCATGTTGAAGATAGACATGGGAGCAAGGGATATGTCCCTGCAAATTATCTCCATCCGTACTCTGATTCCTAATGGTATAGTTATACTACATTTCCTTTTTGTTCATTTTCATCTGCCTCTTCTTTTCGGCATGTTTTCGGTGATATCTCTATTTTACCACTGACTATTTTGAAACTAAATGTCTTCCTATGGCAGTTAGTTCTGTGCACTCAATCAAGTTACCTGTTTGTGACCATTTAAGGGCAAAGCCTAATTCTGCTATTGAGAAAAGCTACAAGTCAAACTTTTCTTCTCTTTTCTAAACACAAAAGTTTTCTTCATTTTGAGGAGATGCACATGTTCTGAATTGTCAGATACTGTGTATTGGGGGTAAGGTTTTTGTAATCAATTCATATGTGGACTGAGCAGCTTTCTTTCATTCATTTATTTGCTTAGCTTTTTTTTTGTTTTTGTTTTTTAAATTGAGGAACAGACAGCGATTGCTTGTTGTTGTTTTTTTTTTTTTTTTTTTTTTGCTGCATCATAATTTTACCAATTGCTTGCTTGAAGCACATGTTGAAGTACTTTTTGTACCTTTAAGATACTCTGCATAAGACTGATAAGTAATCAACCAGTTATTGTGCTTTTAGGTATTGATTTTGTTTGTTTTTTCCGCTTATAAGTCATGGTTTGTCATCATTGTCTGTAGTATGACAGGTAGCTGGTACTTAGGCAAATTTCTTTGCATCACTCACGGTTTATATGCAATGGTATTGGGGACCGAAGTATTATTTTTTACATTCACTCTGATGTGCCATTTGGCATTTCACTTGTGAGAAGTTACCTATGAATCATGTATGCCTCTTGTCAAACCTTCTTAAGCCTTTGCCCCTCTCTGAAATTGCCTAACCGGAAGTCTTCCTTTTGGAATTGTATGTGCCTTCCTGTATTTTAGGATATCAGCTTCTAGTCTTTGCACTGAATGAAATCAAAACAGAGCCTAGTTTTAAATTATACCAAAGCAATACACATTCTGGCTGGTGCCCTGAAGTATTTTCATCATCTGTCATTAAGGTTTCTTCTTTTTTTAAGGGGTACAGAAAAAAAATATTTTGATAAGGAGGAATATTGTTATTTTGTTTGATGGGCACTGTTACTTGTTTTTGCTCTACTATTGTTAAAGGTTTTGTTGTTGTATAATTTTGTTTGTGTTGTAATTTATTCGATTTTGGACTTAAGTTATAAGGTTTGGAAATAATTTTATAGTAGTCTGTACTGATTAGTCACCATGCTCAAATATCTCTTTGAATTAAAATCTTTTCTCCAAGAATGATTTTTCCCATCTTTGACACTTTGTCCGCATGAAATATTTTTGGCAGAGTGGTGCTCGGAAGGATGGGCGACACTAAAGCAAACATTACAATCATAATCATTTAATTATAAAATAATACACATTGATAAATTGGGATCACCAACCTATGTAATATCATAAATGAAAATATAGCTGATTTTTTTTTTACAAAATTTATGTTATCACAGACCATTGAAATATTAACCTAATTTGTCAAGTAAGGCAATCTATCTAAGAAATGGAAAATATTAAGTCCTAAAATTTATAATACTTTGATGAGTCACTCTAGTTAAGTCCTCAGTGGAGCCTCCACTTTACTTGATAAGGGAAACCAATAATAAATCACAATGAATAAAACATCAGTAGAACTCCAACATAGTTGAAAATAAAATAGCAGCAACCTAGGTTTAGCATTTGGAAGGGGCTGACGATGTTTGCTGTGACATGGGTATAAATCCACCGGGGAAGGCCTTCCTGCCATTGGGGATTGGTGGGGGTGGTGGAGGGGGATGGTGTTTAGACGATCGCATCCGAGGAATGGGCACAACTGGAACATTCGAAGTTGGCTCCACACTTCCCTGGTCCGAAGCGGGGCCGTTCATTGTTCTTCCACAGTCTTCCTTTGGCTCCTCCTTCTCCTGGGAGAAAAAGCAGCCAGAGGCCCCCTTGGAGCGGTGAGGTCCTGCACCCATACTGCAGGGCTTCTTATAGCTACCAGCACTGCACTGGGAATCGGCTATGGACCGGCCATCCCCTTCGTCTCTTCGGCTGAGTTCACTACATGGAGAGCCACTTGATCGGGCTTTGGATTCACGGTCCACATTCAAAAGATCTCCACCTTCTGAATGATAAAACCTTTGAAGTGCTGCAGAGGAGAGCCAAGGTTTGGCTTTAGTGGACCCCTCTGTTGTTTTGCTGCTGCAGCTTGAATTTTCTTCAGATATTGTTGTTGTAAGCAGCCCCAACTTATCCAACCCATCTTCTGATTCTCTCAGGGACTCTTGTAAATTTCGGGCAGTCAGTAATTGAGATAATGGAGGTGCAAGGCCTAGACCAAGGTTTCTCTCGTGGTACACATCAGAAATGGTGGGTGTCAGCTCTCTGCTAAGGTGCCGTAACTGAGATGCCATAATTTGATCCTGAATACCACCGCTTGGTCTAGTGGGGTCCACTGTTGGATTAGTTTCACCATCTGCCTGTTCTTTCACTTGTCCTTGGAAGAACAGGGTAGATGTCTCAGTAGGCTGAAGCCCACCTGGTATGGCTGAGTCATCATTGGGTGCCAGAGAAAGCATAGGTTTCCTTCTTTCCATGTTGCAGTTACCCAGTTCGGTCCTAACACTTAGTCGATCCACAGCATTCTGGTTAGTTAGAGGAGCCTTGCTGTTACTCTGGCGGGATCTGATTCCTCTGTATGTTGACTTTGGTGTAGAATGGGCCTTGGCGTGAACGCTCGATCCAAAATCTGAATCTGAGCTCGGGGAATCAAATCCAATGGCACTGTTGTACAACAGAGGGGGCAGTGGGTGCAGGGGGTCGACCATTGGTGGTGGAGGAGGTGGAGCTTGTCGAGTTGTGGGCATAGGTGGAAGAGGTGGTAGAGGGTGATTTGCAGCGATGTTTCCAACCCGTCTCAGAACAGTGCTGTGACCATTGCCTTCCCAGTCTGTTGCTGAGCTGGCCGAGCTAGACGAATCAGGACGTCTGTGGTGGTAGGCAACAGGAAGGGGTAAAGTTGAGCTGCCTGCTCCATCACCAATTGGTGAAGATCCTGAAAAGCCAAGTTTTAAAAAAATCATTAATAACTAATACAGTTATTTTAGAGTGACAAGACATATATGATGATACTTCTATTATTTTAGTAACAAAAGAAACAATCTTACCGTCATTATTATTGCTGTAGAGAGTGCGTATTCTGTTCTGGTGAGCCAGGGTAAGCGTAGCTACACAAGAGCTCAGGTCGTTGGGACCCACAGGACCCACAGGTGGGCTGGGAGTAAAGGCAGCATCACTTTCCCCACCACCTCCTGGGCGACCGATGAGGAGGCGGCCGTTACTGGCTGGAGAGGATGTGCTACTCATCATAGACTGGAACAAGAAAATAAATTTCGCATAAACACATTGATTTCCGTACAAGTTTGAAAATTGGGAATAGGAGATAGTGTATGAGGAGGATGTGATGAGTAGTACCTTAGGTGGTGCAGGGATCGCGTTCTCGCCGGCGTTCGCAGTACGACCGTCGGGCTCACCACGCCGCCGGACATAACTAGTGAAAGCGGTCACCGTTGACCGGTGACCAGGAGGCGGCAAGGGTCTGGGTCTGGTGGGGACCACTGGAAGCGGCGGGGGTGGCAGGGACAGGGCCGGAGGCAGCGGGAGCGGCAGCGGCAGCGATCGCGGGAGCAGGCCATCCCCCATGCCCATGTCGCCAGACGCAGCGGCCGGACTAGATCGGTCCAACAGGGCGTCGTCTCCATCTGGATCTATGGAATTAAGGCTCTCCAGTGAACTGGATGAGTCCACACTGAGATTCTTTGGTGCTTCTTGGGTATCTGCATAAAACAGAAAATTAAGTTTGATTATGCCTTTTCTTTTCTCTGGAGAAAGAATTATTTAGAATAGTTGTTAGAATAATGTCACTCACCAAAGAGGGCAAGTAGAGCTTGAAGAACAAACTGAATGTTTCGTCGGTTGGCAAGTTTACCGGTGCGCAATGTCACCTCATCTGTACCAACTTCCATCAGGTCGAAACCTAAAGAGGCCAATAATTCGTGGCAACCTGGAACCTGCCACAGCTTCACACTGATTGGCGCCTCGATGCTCTCTGCTTCAACATTCTTCATGCTAAATTGACCAATTACTTGTCGAACAACACTAATGATGTCATCAGCAACTTCAACATTTGACATAAGTTTTGAAAGAGCTGACAGAGATGTTCCTGTGAGTCCTGCAGAATAAAAACAAGAAATTTGTACTTTATTTGTTTAAAAATTAATGCATTTCAAGAAAATAAAAAAATAGGGCCATACCAAGGAGAGCTTGTAAACTGGCACTACACTGAGTTAGGCGCTCTTCAGGGTCACTTTGAGGGAAGAACACAGATGAGGGAATTCCATTTGCTGCAGGTTCAAATCTAAACCCAACTGACATGAGAAGATCTTTCCAGCCACTGACAGACCCAACTTTATTTTCAATAGATTTTTGTGTTGTGTACATGGCATTCTTTTGTCCCCTGTGAATTCTTTGCAGGGACTTCTCAACCTAAAAAGAGCAAAATGAGTGTAAATAACAAGAAAATGGTAACCACGATCCAGTAAGTTATGGTATTAAAAAGATACTAACCAAATGCAAGGTAACACGGAGAGCATCACGGCACTTGTCCGGAGTTTTCAAGAGCTCGCAGAGGGCTTGGCCCATGAGAGCAACTTTATTAGACAGCCTCACATCAGCACCAACCAAGAGGAAGCCAGCCCAGTTTGCTGGATGAGCAAAATGCTTAGTATGTTGCACAGTTTGCATTGCTTCTGCAAGTGCTTTGCTTACTCTTGAACCCTAAGCAAACAAAATTAAGTTGAATTAATTTTTCTGTATTAAAATTGTAACTTGCTAATAATAAATTTTAAAAATTAGCGTCACAAACCTGCAGTAAGGCAGAGTAAAAGGCACGGAGCAGAATTTTAGTGGCAGTGTCTGGGACAGGCCACAGCGACACAAGAACACACTGAGCTCCAGCAGCAAGAAGAGCACGGGTCAGGCCAACAACTCCATCAGCACTTGCCCATCCATGATGGTCTCTGGTGTGACTTGAACTGACTACTACAAGCCGGGCAGATAGTCGCAATGTCAGCAGGTCAGATGCGGTCAACAAGAATTCTGACATGGGAGGCAGCTCCAAACTGGATGAAATCTGAGGGGAAAAATATGGCAAATGAGACACACAATTTGAAATGTACATAGAATTCATACTGGAATGAAAAGCTCCTTACTTCTGATCCTTCTTCATCACAGGCCTCTTGGCTGCCTTCTGAGCCATTTGACTGCCCACCCGTGTAAAACCTGCTGCTCCCTGGTTTGGATGACTGTGAATCCAAGACTTCACCAGGGGAGAGTACTATTGCAGACAACTTCCATGAAACATGTGTAGCCAAATGCACACACTCAGCACTGCTTATCTTCTGCAAAATTGTTTCCTTGTTTGCCTGGGGGAAAAAATGATTTTTAAAATTTAAAAAAACGCAACCATTTTATTAAAACCTTTTCTTTGAAAAAATCTTTTCCCACTCACCTGTGTCCCGGTGACAGCACTAGCCTGAAGCATCTCTGCAACCATCCCTGCCTCTTGCTCTGCATATGGAATGTCACCCCAGCCCCACTGTTCTGTGATGCTACCTGGCAATCGAGGATTCCCCACAACAAGTGCTGACATACTGTTTGTGCCCGGAGTAGACTGACCCTCATTGTTCTTTGCAGCAGCCAATATTGCTGCTCTAGCTGAACGCTGGTTGGCTCTCAGAGCTGTGAGGGATGGCACCACCAATAGGCTAAAGCGTTCACACAAATATTCTGATGAAATTCCAATGGCGTCTATGCTGTTTGTTGAGTCACTCATATTTGTCATGCCTCCACTGGGTTTCAACACTGGGAAAGGTACGAGGTACAAATCACCCTCCAGTACGAGAAGCACTTCACGGCGGCCATATCCAACTCCCTTTGCTAAAACATAAAAATTAATGTGTTAGAAATCA
This sequence comes from Odontothrips loti, assembly GCA_038380765.1. NCBI lineage: Eukaryota > Metazoa > Arthropoda > Insecta > Thysanoptera > Thripidae > Odontothrips > Odontothrips loti. The sequence goes on from CM076255.1 coordinate 9,017,050, forward strand.
CCAATTCAATTATGCTTTAATTGAATTGTGGCTACACAATTATGAAATTATTCTGGAGCAAACTCACTTGAACTGCTGGATGATTTGGGAGCGCTGGTAGGCAGGCAATCCTCAAATGGAGCAATGAGCAGCTGGTACAAAGCGGCCCAGCAGGAGGGTCCTTGCCACTGGGCAACAGAAGGAGCAGGGGCAGAAGCAGGAGCAGGACGTCGAGATCGAGTACTACCCGGGCGGGACGCGGGCCCACTGGCAACACTGCCGCCTACACTCCCCAGACTGGACAGAACATTGTTAAGAAATCGAAGGGGGGCAGGAATACTTTAAAGACAACATAAACACATACCTAAATAAGCTGCTGAGACTGTAGTTACTAGAATTAAAGATGTGGTTTCTGTTCACCATACGAAGAAAACTAGCTCGATCTCCAACATCCTCAAGATGTTGTGACCACAAGTCCGCTGAGTCAGGGTCATCGTTATCACAGTTGCTGAAACAATGGAGATTGCCGTAAGCAGGGGAACTATACATTTAGATCCATAAATTGGTGAAAATAATGTTTCCCAATCTACCTTGCCATATTTGCTGACTGTAGCTCTGCCCCTAAGCTTTCTCGCACACTTTGAATGTAATGTTCTAGCAATGATCCTGATGTGGTTAAGGTTTCTTCTGAACTACCATCAGGACCATTTTCTTCAACTTCACTTATAGCAACCTGATGGAATTTCACAACACCTGAAAGAAAAATAAGAGTGAAAAATTAAACCTTCACATTTTCAACCTCTGTAATTCAGGAAAGTAAAAATAATTAATCCTTACCTCTGCCAGGCACAATAAACCAGGCATACAGGTAACCAGCTGCTAATGAGTAGTACAGCACAGATGCTTTTTGTCTATTAACAATGTCAACAAGCTGTTCTACTGACATGGGTATGCATTCATCTACTCTAGCTGAGGCGATGGCTGTAGCAGTTAACGCTTCTGTTCCTGCCATGTGGCCTCCATTACCTCCTGAATTTGTACTATTTCCTGCGGGTTGGACTATTGAAAGGACTGAGTTGTGAGTAGACTTTGCCGTAGTCTGTGAACCAAAGCCTTGCCTTTCCAGGAGAAGATCAACAAAAGCCCTTGTCCGTCCTCGTTCAGCAACCAGAAGAGCTTCTTCTGGTCTGTCCATGGCCACCAGAACCCTTTGCAGGGCCTGGTAGGATGCACTTTGCAGCTCGAACAATGAAAGCTTGTAGTCATGAGACCCTCGCGCCTCCCTTCGGATGGCTTCCAGTAAGTGTGCTGCCTGCTCCAGCTGTGTCTGAGCGCCTTCGAGGTCTCCATGGCCCCACAGCGCAAGGCCCAGGCGGTGCCTGATGCGAGCTTCCTCTTCTCTCTTACCAAGATGGGCCGCCATCTGCAATCCTTGTTGTAGGTAAGCAACAGCCTGAGAAGTGTTGCCCAAGGCATGATGGATGCGCCCAAGACTGCTGAAGGCTGCTGTTTTTGACAATTTATCATTGGTTTGAGCAGCGACTGAGAGATGTTGCTCCTGGTACCTAACAGCTTCCTGTAGGTTTCCTAAAGATTCATACACGGTGCCAAGATTACCATATGCTCTTCCTTGCAAGACAGGCATACACAGTTCCTCTGCAATGTCCAAGTCCATCTGATGGAATCTAAGAGCATTTGAATATTCACCCATCTGTTGGTAAACTTGACCCAATCCGCAGACAGCCTCTGCTTCAAGAACCTTATCCGTCAGCTCCTTTGCAATTCCAAGCTGATGTTCCAGACAGGATATTGCCTGTTCATAATTACCAAGGGTACTATGAATATGGCCAAGTTCTCCGTAAGCAGCTGCCTTTGCTTCAGCACTATTTAATTCATGGGCGACAACAAGCCTCTTTTCAAGACACACCAGAGCTTGCTGAAGGTTCCCTAGACTCTTGTGTGAATGCCCCAACCCACGATAAGCTCTTTCTTGATCTCTTGCACTTTTCAGTTTCAGTCCGATCGCCAAATGCTGCTCATGGCATTTCACTGCCTCATCAAAATCACCCAAGGCATCATAGCAGTCACCCAAATTTCCAAAAGCACGGCCCTTGTCAAACAGAGCTGTGGGAGCTGAAAGTTGTTGTAGAGTTGCTAGCTGCTGCTCCAAGTATCCTATTGCATCTTCATAGTGGCCCATATTCAGACGAGCAATTCCCAGATTTCCAAATGCTTGAGCTTCAACTGCACTGTCTCTTAGCTCCTTAGCACGTTCTAATTGTTCCTGGTAACACTTAATTGCATTGGTATAGTTTCCCAGGGACATGTGTACTGCCCCTAAATGGCCATGTGCACGGCATTCGCCCTTTAAGTCACTCATTTCCTGACGGAGAGTAAGTTCCTGTGTATGATAGCCCAAAGCCTTGTCAAAGCATCTCAAGAGGCGATGGCCTAAGCCAAGGGCACCATATGCTGCAGCTTCTAGTCCTCTGTCATTTCCTTGTCTTGCCATTGAGAGTTGTCTCTGATACATTTTGAGTGCCTCTTCAACATCACCCATTCGGATTAAGACATCACCAATATTGCCAAGAGCACGGAATTTCCCCGGCAAATGTTTCGTCATATGAGCAATAGCTAAAAAGTATTTTTGACATTCTAGAGCTGTGTCTAGATTTCCTAAGGCAAGGTGAGCTAGTCCAAGATTACAATAGGCTCGACCCATGTTCATCTTGTCTTGTAAATCTTTGGCAAGAGCTAAATCTTGATCATAGTATCGGACTGCTTCACGAAAATTTCCAAGACAATAGTGGGCATAGCCCAGGAAATGGCAAGCCTTGGCTTCACCTTCAATGTCATGGAGTTCCTGAAAAGAGATTTCAAAAATTAAATTTTTTATATGGATATTTAGAGTTTTTTTCTTTTTTTAAATGTTGTATTGTGCAAGTTACCTGTGAAAGCATGAGGTAATTGTCATAATATGGTACAGCTTGAGCGAATTCTGCCCTTGAGCTTAGACAGTTGCCTAAATTAAGTAAGGCACACGCTTCGCCAGCAGAATCCTTTAACTCCCTTGCTATATTTAGGTGGGCCCTGTAGTGGAGGAGGGCCATTTCATGAGCACCCAGTGCCTGATATGCTACGGCAAGATTTCCATGTGTCGATGCTTCTGAACTCCTATCATTTACTTCTTTGGATATTGTCAACTCTTGTTTGTGATATTTAATTGCCTGTTGGTGCAAATTATTAAAAATAACTTTAACTAGAAAATTGTCAGAGATTTAATAATTATATTATGAGGATACCAACCTGTTCATAATAACCCATTGCACTGTAAGCATTGCCAATATTTCCATAAGCACGACCCATTCCACCTTTGTCTTGTAACTGCCGTGCTATGCTAAGATGTGCCTGGTGTAGCTTCAGTGCAGCGTCATGTTCACCAAGAAGCTGATACACTATTCCTAAATTTGAGCAGGCGCGGCCCTCGCCCATCTTGTCTCTAGTTGACAAAGCCATATCAAGCTGTCGCTCATGCCAACGTTTTGCCTAGAAAATTAAATAGACAAATCATTACTGATATTGGTAAAAAATTTAATTTAAATTAAAAAGAAATTTAAAAAAAATTAAATTCATTACCTGTTGGTAATCACCAGCACATCTGGCAGCATGGCCCAGTCCTGCATATGCCCTTGCTTCTATGGCACGATCCCCTAATTCTTGTGCTATCCTTAACACATTCTCATGAAAAGCAATGGCCTGTGAGAAGTTACGGCGGTAGTGATGGGATGATCCTAAATTGCTGTATGCACGAGCTTCCTCAACCTGAAAAATGAATAAAATTAATTAACACCTCTATCCTGGTATTCATTTAAAAAAAAAAAAAGAAGGAGAGTGGTCTAATTTCTTACCTGATTACCAAGTCTTCTAGCAAGTCTCAAATGTTGAGTGTGGCAATCGACAGCACTTTCAAACTCTCCCATTGCTAAATAAACAGCACCAACATTACCAATTTCCCTTGCCTCTTGCAATTTATCACCCATCTGTTTTACAAGTTGAACACACTGTTTGTGTGATGCGAGAGCATTTGGATAGTCTCCAGTTGCTGTGTACACATGTCCTAAGAGGAGAAAACTTTTGTGTCAAAGGCTAACAGCTTAAACATTTTTTTTTTTTGAGAAGACATGAAAGAAGAGAGAGCATACCTAGACTAGTAAGTGCTGACGCTGCAGCTTGTGAATCCTTGCACTTCATTGCAAGAACTAGCTGATATCGGTGGGAGGTTAAAGCTTCTTTAAATGAACCCTGGCTGAAATAGGCTGATCCCAGATTGCCATGAGCCCGACATTCTCCTGCAATATCTCCAAGACTCTTTGCTACTGTTAAATCCTGCTGCATATAATTAATTGCCTAGAAACACAAAATAAAATGTTATTGCATAACTAAAACCATGCCTAATTTTTTTTACCTAAAAATAGACGAATGAAAAATTACCTTATCTAAACAGTTAAGCGCCCAGTATGCTGAAGAGAGAGCTGAAAAGACAGAGCCTCTGAGTTTCAAGCTACAGGACCCGATACGCAGAGCTGCTTCCAAAACAACAACTGCTGCTGAATAGTGCCCAGCACCGAGCAGTTCCTGTCCAACGACAGAAATGATGACAAACGGGGACTTGTTGAGGCTCATCTCTTCTAGCTGATGGAATGTCGGCTCCAGTTTTGCTGCAGAGTGTGCATTAAATGTGTTAAAATCACTCAAGAATTTAATTCTTTTCGGGACGTTGAGGATGAATGGCTCGTTTCGAATCGACTCACCTCTGAGGGGACTCTTCAGCGAGCACTCCATTAGCCCGGCTAGCAGCTGGCCGGACTTGGGGTCCTGGGCCAGCCCTGAACTGAAGGCGGCCAGGGCGTCTCCGTGTCTGCCGAGGCACTGCAGGGCCACCCCCTGCCTGTAGTACGCCTGCCGAGAGAAACGGAAGGTCAGCACCAGCCAGATGCAATGAGGTAGGAAAAAGGGTCACCCGGTCGGGATTCGAACCCGCGACAGGGCGGGGCAGACTTACCTTCGGCCACTTGGGGTTGAGCTCCCTGGCCCTGGCCGCGTCCTGCAGGGCGAGGGCAAACTGGCCCAGCTTGACGCGCGCCGCCGACCGGTTCGAGAAGAGCACATGGTTGTTGGGGTCGAGCTGCAGGGCCTCCGAGTACAGGGTGACGGCCTTGCCGAAGTCGCGAGCCTGGCAGGCGGCGTTGCTCTGGCGCACCAGCTCCACGAACAGGGTGCGGCTCGCAGCGGGCAGCTCCCCCTCCGGTTCCACCTGGAAAGGAAATCACGGTTTGGTTAGTGTCTGGGTTCGAATACTGCCGGCCCCCAGCGGGTTTTGGTTTTCTCCGGCCGGGACCCCCTACTACTGCGGTACCGGGAGAGCCGCGGGAGACCCCCCGGTTCCAGTTCCTCCATCCCGACTCCAACCCACGCGGCGGGGACGGAGGGGAGGGGGAGGGGGAGGGGTCCGCTGACCACCGCGATTCGGACAAGACCAAAGCGCATGTCATAAAATGAGGAATCCGCACTGACGGTGTGGCGTGGCGCAGGGCCGCGCAGGGCAGGGCACGGCACGGCACGGCACGGCACGGCAGGGCAGGGCACGGCAGGGCACGGCAGGGCAGGGCACGGCAGGGTACGGCAGGGCACTCCGGTCGATACAAGAAAAAGCTTTCGGCAGCCCTGCTGCCATGGCGCGGAGGGCGGAGGTGAGTGGCCATAAGGAGAAGGGGCGTCCGGGGCGGGGCGGTCAGGTTGGGCGAGAACAGAATGCCATTGCATTGCGCGGCGGCGGCGGGGGGGGGGGGGGGGGGGGGGGGGGCTGGCGGTGCCGGCCCAGCCGAGAGGTGAGGTCTGAGGTGTGGGCTCCGGGCTCCGGGCTCCGGCCGGGGGGTGAGAGAGAGAGAGAGAGAGAGAGAGAGAGAGAGAGAGAGAGAGAGAGAGAGAGAGAGAGAGAGAGAGAGAGAGAGAGAGAGAGAGAGAGAGAGAGAGAGAGAGAAGGTAAGGCCGCAGCCGCCAGCCTTTGGACACTTTCGGCCCGGCACCTGCCGCAGCTGCCGCCTCGACAGACAGGACTCAGGTTAGACTCCTCCGACCCTCGACTAGCCCCGGACACCGGCCAGAGGAGCCAGAGGTCCTGCTGATCCTGCTCCTTGCCCTGCTGCTGGTTGTCTTACACCGCTGGACCCACGACACGTGTGGCGGGGCCGGGCGGGGCGCTTCCAAGTTTCCTTACAGGGACCGTTTCTTCGAATATTCACAACACACGCACACACACACGCACACGCACACACACACACGCACACGTACGTGGCGCGCGCGAAAGCCCAGGAGTAGCCTGCCAGAGATAATACTCTCCGAACCAATGATTGATCGTGTCCTCAGGCGGTACGGCCCCGGCCTGTCCAGCCCCCCCCCCCCTCCTCCCTCCCCTCATTCGCTCCGTAGAGAGAGAGAGGAGAGGAGAGAGGGGGAAGACTGGTAGCCGCGGTGTAGCCCCGCCCGGGGGCACAAGCACAAGCTTCGGGTCGGTCGGGGTTGCTCAGCCCGAGTCCCGAGTTCGGCGGTATGTCTAATGCACTGACTGATGTTTCTGTTCCGAGTGGCTGTGAGGTGCACGGACCGCGAGGACAGTGACTCCCTCTGCACCACAGCGCCCGCAGTCCGCCAAGGTCATGCCCTCCAGCAGGCCGACTGCGGCACCGCCGGGCTGTCCGTCCGTCTGCCTGTCTGTCTGACTGCCCTCTTATCATCACCTTTATTACCTGCATGAGCACAGTGGTAGTACTGTAAAACACACGTTGAGAGAGAGAGAGAGAGAGAGAGAGAGAGAGAGAGAGAGAGAGAGAGAGAGAGAGAGAGAGAGAGAGAGAGAGAGAGAGAGAGAGAGAGAGAGAGAGAGAGAGAGAGAGAGAGAGAGAGTTGAGTGTGTGTGTGTGTGTGTGCGCACCTGCTCATCAGGTTGCCATTTTGCACTTTTAGCGCACGGCCGGCGCTTGCCTGGCGCTGCCGCTGTCCGCCAGGCCCACCCCCAACCACTTGTTGTGGAGACGGGCACGCCCCCATCGGCGGCGGCGGCAGCAGCGGCGGCAGCAGCGGCGGCAGCAGCGGCGGCAGCAGCGGCGGCAGCAGCGGCGGCAGCAGCGGCGGCAGCAGCGGCGGCAGCAGCGGCGGCGGCAGCAGCAGCAGCGGCCAGACCCAGACTGAGGGTCCCTCCGTGAAGTACGTCCCGGCCGACTCCGTGACCGCTGCTGCTGCTGCTGCTGCTGCCGCTGCTGCTGCTGCCGCTGCTGCTGCTGCCGCTGTTGCTGCCGCTGCTGCTGCCGCTGCTGCCGCAGCCCCCTTGGCCGGGCGTTATGTGATCTGTGGACAGCAGCGACGGCCCCTGAGCCAGACCGCCACCGCCACGGCGGGAGGGGCCGCGAACCAGTTCCCCCCCCTCCCCCTCCTACTCATCACGTGGCGAGCACAACTCTCAAATCATCTGCTCCACGGCGCAAGAAACAGCTGGAAATTACACCATTTGCAAGGAAGTGGCAGCGGCGCGGAGAGCGTGAGGTGAGGAGCGCGAAAATTACATTTTTGTTGCCACCTCCACCTCCACCTCCTCCACCTCTCGGCCCTCGGCGAGGCGGTGGTGCCGGTGCCGGCGGGGAGGTGCACAGGCCACCACACGCACGGCGCGCGCAACACTTTCCATGGCTTCCGTCCCGTCCTTCTCCTCCTCCTCTTCCTCCTTCCCCGGCGTCCGGCCGCCTAACCGCGAGGGACACGGACGGCGGAAACCTGGAGACCGCGAAGTGCGACGAGCGACAGGACGTGCGCCCTGTCCCCAGGGTCCCCAGGGTCCCCAGGGTCCCCAGGGTCCCCAGGGTCCCCAGGGAGAGCTCGTCACGTCGGTATCAAAGTGCCTGAGGCCCGTCTGAGCTGAGCCGGCAGCCGGCACCTCGGGACCCCAGGACCTCCCATCCGGCCCGGGCCGTCCTGTCCTGCCACCTGATTGGCTGCTCAGAGGCGGAGTCGGGGGTCGGGACGGCGCCGCACCGCCGCGCGGACAAAAGCGGCATTTTTCACCCTCATTAGTACTCTGCACTACAGCCGGCGGACCTAGCAGGAGCCGCCTGCCGCCAAAAAAAAAAAGCGTCCTCTCTCTCTCTCTCTCTCTCTCTCTCTCTCTCTCTCTCTCTCTCTCTCTCTCTCTCTCTCTCTCTCTCTCTCTCGCTGCGCTTTCCGCACTAAATAACACCAATAATAATCGTGTCCAAGAGCCGTGCTGGGTCAGGTCAGGTAGGGGAGCGCCACGCCACGCCACTCCAACCCCTCGGAAAACCAAAAAAAAAAAGGGGAGGGGAGAGAAAAAGAAGAGTATAAATTTAAGTCGACTCACGGCCGTGGCGCGGCGGCACGCTGTGCGGGACAGTCCGGATAAAAAGTGAGACGCGACGGAAAACAAAGAAAAATTCACGACCTCCCACCAATTTCCGTCATGTTTCTCTGCTGCTTCTTTTGTTTGGGATGATTCGGCGCGTCGTTGTCTCCGCCGCGGCCCGGTGAGGGGGTGGAAAGGTACCAAGAGGTACCGAGAGGTACTGAGAGGTACCGAGAGGTACCGAGTACACCGAGACGCCTCCTGCTGGCGTTATTATTATTGATTTTCTGGGTACAGAGAGCGAGTGCGGCTGACCGCAGCCGGACATGTGATGGATAATGACACTCCCCCACATCTCCTCGTCCGAACCGACATGGTTTTAGTATTGGGTGTAATTGTGCCCCCCCCCCCCCCTCCGTCGGTCATTAGGGTCTCATTGCAGCGGGGGTATTACAAGACCCTCTCGCACGCCAACGCCGTCGGAACCAAGGTGCAGCAGCCGACAGCAGGAATTTTCGCGGAAAGAGCAGCCAGGCGAAAATAAGCGCCCGCACGGCCGCCGCGGGTTCAAATCCCTCCGCCGCATTTTTTTTTGTCGTCATCTTAGGTAAAGTCTCCTCCTCCCCGGTGGTGGCGGCAGTCTCCTTTGACATGGATATTTATTTAGGACACTCTGCCTGTAGGGGGCGCGCGGGAGGAGATAAAGCTGCGTACCGCGTAATGCAGCGCCACCTTCAAAAGGTAAACGCGCCGCCCCAGAGGAAATGACAAATTCAGAGGAGCATAGGCCTACACTCGGCACTAGGGTGTGAAAACTACAGCTATTGTGGCCCCGGCTGCCACCTCCGGGTGTTTCACTTTCTTCTCTCTCCCACCCACACGTGCGTCGGCCTGTTCCTCTCCCGAATAAATATGCAACACGTACGTGTAATGTATTTCGAGAAAGCCGCACTGCTTTTAGGCGAGCCCACAAATTCACACCTCGGCCAAGATTTTTTCTTTTTTTAAAATATAGATAAAGGCAAACTGTGGGGGGCGTTGAGTGCGCGGGGAGCTGTCGTGTTATCGTGCGTTCAAATCTCCCGCGCGGGCGCCACCGCAACCGCCGCACTTTTTTTTTTTTTTTTTAAAGAGCCTGCCGCTTCCGGGCGGACTCGAACCCGCGGACTCACGCACGGCACCAAACGGCACGGCGCGGCGCGGCGTGTTCGTGTCGCCGGTGTCGTTTATAATGAGCAAGAGAGAGACACGACGATGTCGGTGCGGCGGCGCTGCCCGTGGGTGCGAGAGAGACAGGGAGAGAGGCACGCCCCTCCATTGTCCGGCCGTGGGCTGCCGTGGGCTGCCGTGGGCTGCCGTGGGCCGCCAACGCATTAGGGACCTGCAGCCGCTCCCACAATCAGGGCGCATGACTTTCCTCGCGGCTGCCGGTGGCTGCTACATCGCTCCGCTTCTTTTCCTTTTCTAACTAACTACCCGAGGCGCGCGGGTTCAAAGCCCGGCGGAAGTACATGCCCTTTTTTTCCCTCCCTTTTTTACCCCATTTTTATTATTGTTTTTCTGTGGAAACAACTACACAGGAGTTAGAGGACGACTCCTCCTAGCCCTCTGGATAATCCTTTCTTCCTTATAGAACATCGCTCGCTGGTCGATCGTCGGTTGTTTTGGACCGCGCGGGCATGTGTGTGTGTGTGTGTGTGTGTGTGTGTGTGTGTGGGTCACATCGCGGGCGGGGTGCCCGGCGGGGCCGGAGGAATGCGGCGTCTCTCTCCCTCCCCTCGCCGCTCCCCTCCTCTCTTCTCACTCCCTCTGCCGAGGCCGTGTGCGCGCGCGGTCTTGTCCAAGGATAAGAAAAATATGACGATGTGAATTCCCCCCCCCCCCCAATCAAAACTCACGGAGTGTGTATATATATAATATTATTACTTTGGAGGCAGGAATGCTTCGCTTCGCTTGCTTCGCTCTCTTCTCTTCGCTCTTCGGCATCCCCAGGCTCCAACGCTCACGACCAAACATCTCGATCCATCGGCTCCGCGAGCGGCAAAGTAATTGCGCACCAGCCCCCCCCCCCCACACACACACACACACACACACACACACACACACACACACACACACACACACACACACTTATCACTCACACCACATAAATCCTAGCCCTCACAGGGCCTCTCGGCCCCTCGCCCAGGCCCCGGTGGGCCCCGGTGGGGCAGGCAGAGAGGCAGCGAGCCCTCTGGGCCGGCCTTGCCCAGCGCGCGGCCGACTCGAATCTAAATTAAAAATCAGCTTATTTGGGGGGAGAGAAGAGTTTATTGCTTTGGGAGGATTACACACACACACACACACACACACACACACACAGCCACAGGCCCAGGGCCTCGCAGCACGGCCTCTCCCATTGGCCGCAGCTCGGTGGCGGGGCGTGGCGGGGCGAACGCCCCCCCGCAGATTCGTTCGCGAGATAAACTTCCCTCTTTGAGACCCAGCAGCAGCAGCAGCAGCAGCAGCAGCAGCAGCAGCAGCAGCAGCAGCAGCAGCAGCAGCAGCAGCAACAGCAACAGCAACAGCAACAGCAACAGCAACAGCAGCAGCAGCAGCAGCAGCCTTTTAAATCACGACAGAGTCCCGCCGACGTTGTTGCAGTCCGCGAACGCCCCCATCCCATTCCATGCCATCCCGCCGTGCCAGAGTGAGAGAGACAGACCGACGTGCCGTGTCACTGTCCCTCTCTCTCTCTCTTCCTTCCGCGATAGTCGCATGCCGATAGCGCGCATCTCTGTCGCACTCACTGCTCACTCTGCCCCCTGCTCCCCGACATTACTGACCAGCATCGATGGGCTGGGATGGGCCGGGCTTCCTCTGCGCTGCACTTCCGGGGTCCGCAGGTTCTAATGACACGGCCTGCTAAAATATCCGCCTCTCCGTCGCTGCGTCTCTCTCTGTCCGTCTCTCTCTCTCTCTCTCTCTCTCTCTCTATCTCTCCGTCGCTGCGTCTCTCTCTGTCTCTCTCTCTCTCTCTCTCTCTCTCTCTCTCTCTCTCTCTCTCCGTCGCTGCGTCTCTCTCTGTCCGTCTCTCTCTCTCTCTCTCTCTCTCTCTCTCTCTCTCTCTCTCTCTCTCTCTCTCTCTCTCTCTCTCTCTCTCTCTCTCTCTCTCTCTCTCTCTCTCACACGTTGTCATTATCAGAGGGACCTCCACGCCGGCCGGCGCAGCAGCGGCAGAGGCGTGTAATTTGCAGCAGTCGAGAAAAATATTTCCCTCGCTATCTCCCTCTCGCTCTCGCTGCTCGCCTCGCGCTCCGTCCACCTGTGTATCTGCTGGTCTGCCGACCGGTGAGTTGACGATGATGATTGCGGGGTGGTGCCCCCCCCCCCCCGCCCGGCCCCTAGTACTCAGGGGGTTCCTATGTGCTTTGGCTGGCTGCCTGGCCTGGCGGCCCAGCCGCGGCGCAGCCAACCAAACGAGACCATTCATTTCATTTCACAACCACAAGGTGCCATTAGGGGGGTGAGGGCCGCGGCCGGAGAGGACACGAGGCAGAAGTTCTCTCAGTTTGGTGCAGCAAAACGAGGACAATGTGTCGCACTGCATCGGGAGCGGCTCGACAGCATCACGCAGTTGTTGTGGTCCTGCCGGAGGTCGTCCAGGTCCTGCCAGGGCCCGCGGAGTACACCGCGGTTCCGGAACTGGTTCATGGAGAGAAAAATTAGTGGTCGCAACTAATTTCTAAGTTGACTTTCGGACAAGCAGTAAATTTTTGTTCGGAGAACTAAAATTTTGCTGGGGGAACAAAATTTTAGTTGCACCAACGAAAAAGGTCAGTTGCTCCAACAAAGAGGTTCGTCACTAAACAATTTTTTTAAATCCTTTTTGCTCCTTCGGCGAACCGCTGCGTTGGTGCAACTAAAATTTAGTTCCCTCAACAAAATTGTGTTTCGCCGAAGAAAAATTTACTGCTTGTCTGAAAGTCAGCTTCAAAATCAGTTGCAACCACTAACCTGCTTTTCTCCGTGTTATTTCAAGGAGCGCATTACCCGGCGCAACAACACCCGCTTGGAATTATTCTCGTCCGGCGCCATTGGTCACTTCCAGAAGAGGCAGGGGCAGGGGGGGGGGCGGAATGCAAGCAGCGCAGCAAGGAGGGGCCGGGGGAGCGGGGGAGGGGGGCCGGGGGAGCGGGGGAGGGGGCCCGCCGTGGGGTACCCGAGGTCCCGTGGGGTCCAGGAGGGACTGACCGGCTACTGTTTGGTGTGAGGACGCCCCCCCCCCCCTATCGCCCCCTCCCCCTCCCCTCCTCCCCGCTGCATTCCAGTCCCTTCGCCGCATCTGTTGCATGGCACTCTGCTCGCGAGACGCCGGGTTTCCATTTCCAATTGCATTCCTTTTGTTTTACTTTTCACAAATTCTTGCCCTTTCCGCTAATGATTCTCCCCGCACTCTATACAGCCGCACACATCTCCATCCCAGAGCGCACTCCGTTATGTATGTGATATTCGCAGCCCCTAGTCTTGATTCATTTTTATCTATACTTTCGGGAAATTCATTCGTTCACAAACCACATGACCTTTCTTAATCGTGGCGTGTGAGGGTGGTGCTGGAGCACACTGTCGCTGGTGCGGGCTTGAGTCTCCCTCTCGGGGACTGCAAAGTTCGGCGGGTTCGATTCCCACAGACGGTTCTGCGCACCTCCCCCCGCGCGCTTATTTTTTTTTCCACAATTTTTTTTTTTTTTTGGTTCAACTTCAAATCGAATAACACCTCGATAACGTGTCACGTGGTATCTGAACAGCCCCGAAGGCCCCAAAGCTCCGGCTCATTTCTCAGCTCGGGCCGCTCCAGCTCCAGCGGCTCTCCAGCCCGGCCCCAGCCCGGCTCCAGCATGTCGGACGGACCGGACGGACGGGATGACTGCCATGCCAATAACAGCGCGATCCGACGCCACGCCGCCGCCGCTGCCGCTGCTGCTGCTGCTGCTGCTGCTGCTGCTGCTGCTGCTGCTGCTGCTGCTGCTGCTGCTGCTGCTGCTGCTGCTGGCCCTATGATTACATTTCAAAAGCCCCCCTCCCCACCCTACCCCTTTGGCTGCGAGGCCGGGCCGAGCCCAGTCCGCTCAGGCGTCGTTGACCTCTGCCTGTCAGTCTAGTCCGTCAGCGTCAGCTGTCCTGTCAGCCCGGCGCCCGCTCTGCCCGCTCTGCCTATGTCAGTTGTGCACGTGCATACACCTTCCCTGCATGGATCAGCGAGCGCCTTGCTGGGTAGGCAACCACGACCTCTCCATGCACGCGTGTCGTGCGGGCTGGCCTACCCTGGCACTCGCAGGCGCCTCGTAGTCCGTCTCTGTCGCACCTGCGGCGCTGCCGCACAGCCGGCAGATAGCGTTCAACATTCGTATAAACGCATTCCGCACGCGGTCCTTCTCAGGGCAGCGGAATGCGCGCGTTTGCTGCTCCTCCCGTTAGCAAATGTGTGTGTGTGTGTGCGTGTGTGTGTGCGCGTGTGTGTGCGTGGATCTGGTGGCGATCATCTCCAACGACCTACTTATATTAGCGACCCGAGCGTTGCATAACGACGGGCTGGAGTCGACCGAAGCACCGCGGAGCTGTGCGGAGCACCCCAATATATATATGTGTATACGACGCGATGAGTGCTCACTCACTCTCACACACACTCACACACACACACACACACGAGCGAGCGCGACTTTCACTCCGAACGTCGTCACCTCGTGTCTCTCTCGCACCCCCAGGCGCTATGCCGATCAAGCACACACACACATTCACACACACACACACACATACACACACACATACACACACACACATACACAGTCCTCTCGCGCGGTGCGGGGGGGGGGGGATAAAAGTTAAGCCGTATGATATGGTTGTCATTCTTTCTGCCTTTTTAAGTGACGCGATCGAAATAATCTCGAGATGGAGATGAAGCTGCGGAATTTTGCACACATTACATATATAGCTCTGTGGATGATATCCAGTACATAATATACATTACCCCCCAAAGGCATTTGCGATGTGTACAAAACCAATGAGGCAGGGCAGGCCCACCTCCCCTAGCTCCGTTTCGCTCTTGGTCGGGCCGGACCCCATCATTAGCCGTGTGTCAGGCCGAGCGTAATACGTCTCGATGTTACAGCAGCAGGGACAGGTTAATTGCAACCAAAACAAGTGCAGTCGCCGTCCCTTTTCAGTACTGTATCCCCCCCCCCTTATCCCTTCCCGGTTGAAAAGTAAACGCAGGGTCCGGTCCGGGCGTCATTGAGAAATCCTTTCGACGGGGAGAGCAATTGAAGGGGGGGCGAGAGGCAGGCGAAGGGTGGTCACCGAGGTGGTCACTGACAACAGACAACGCCCCCTCCGCGTCCGGCCGGCCAACCGATACCCCCCCCCCCCCCCCCCGCATTAGCTGGAATCCTCGAGATAGCATTAATTAGCCCCTCCCACAACCATGCCGTACCGTCTGCTGGACAAGGACCGGCATACTGATCCTGGACCTCCCTGCTGGAGAAGACTAGTCACGCCCGGCACACCCCACGGCGTCGTCTGTGATGTACTGCACATGCGTCTGAATCGCCTCCAAGCCAAAACGCGGCGGGCCGCCGGGCGCCTGCGATCGCCAGGGTAGGCCAGCCCGCACGACACGCGCGCATGCACAAGTCGTGGATGCCTACCCAGCGGGCGGCATCACGACAGAAAAATGGCATTAGAAAATTCGAGCCGAATGCTTCGCTATTTACTTTTACTTTTGTTTTAATTCTGGACGGACTTGCAGGGGACTCTGGAAGACCAGGTCGGACCAGGTAACTCAGCTGACCGCAGAGTTATCCAGTTTGCTCTTTCGCGCAGTTTGAATTCCCACCGGGTCCCGCCGCGCCATCATTCACACTGTGCGGGGCACCCGGGGGCACCCGGGACGGGACAAGTACCCCCCCCCCCCCCCCCCCCGGAAAAAAAAAGAAACACACACACACAAAAAAAAACTAAACACGACGGAAAAAAATAAAAATAAAAACCGCGCGCACAATTAAGGAGGAAAAGAACACGCCCCGCTCACGTATTTTTGCAGGAAACACGGGAAAAGGCAGAGAGAGAGAGAGAGAGAGAGAGAGAGAGAGAGAGAGAGAGAGGGGGGGGGGGGAGACAGACCGCCGGCCCCAAGAGACTACCCTGGCTGCCCCGGTCCAAAACACGCGTGCACGCTGGATTCCGCAGCCAGAGCCCTGGCCTCTCCCGCCCAAAACACGGAGGAGTAAAAACAACAAGAACGAGGCGCAAGTCTGAATCATGCGATGCTGGGGAGCGATACCGTCCGGGTGTACGGGCTACGGGCTGTGTACGGGCTGTGTACGGACTGTGTACGGGCTGTGTACGGACTGTGTACGGGCTGTGTACGGGCTGTGTACGGGCTGTGTACGGGCTGTGTACGGGTTGTGACGGCAGGCCACAGCCACACCCACCGCCCACGCACTCGCCACGGGCAGCCCTGCAGAGTTACTGGGGCATCGTCAGGGAGTCAGGGGGGCTCCGAATTTGAAATTCCCGCGCGATTCCCGTCGTGAGCCTGAGGGGGCGGGGCGGGGCGGGAGGGGTGCTGTATTCGGGGAAGTGGTACTCGTGTCCGATTAACAATGCAGACGACAGAGGCGGTGGCGGCGGTGGCGGCGGCGGCGGGGCGCAAGACCCAAAACAAAAATCGCCGTCGCTGAGCCCGCACAGGTACAACACCGGCCCCGGTCGCCAAGGCAGCGCGCACGACGGCAGCGCGCCAGCCAAACAAATTCCGCGAATCGACCCAAACATTTCGGGGGCTCGAGACGACAGAGGTACACCGAGGTACCGAGGTACCCTCTGCTGCACACCCCTATTGGTATACTTTATCAGATCTAACCTTCGCTCCTTCACAACAACAAATCCAACCCGTGCTTCGCTTCACTTTCTTGTTGTTTTTCTTTTTTTGGCAAAGCGAACACTCTCTCTCTCTCTCTCTCTCTCTCTCTCTCTCTCGCTCGCGCGCGCGCGCGCGCACACACACACACACACACACACACAGAAACAGAAGGCAGAAGGAGAAGAGAGACCTTGTCGACCGTTCCCACTTGAAAAATATGCCCGCGGCCGTTAATGAGAGTGGCTCTTTTGGCAAAATGAGGTTCCGAAATCGTCGAGCTCTCCTCCTTCATCCATCTTCTGCCCCCCCTCTCTCTCTCTCTCTCTCTCGCACACGGACCCCGGCCACCGGAACAGGCCAGTCAGTCAGCCAGTGAGCCGACTTGGCAGCGCGTTGGCGCGAGCGGGGGTGTTGAATCCACTAACTTGTATTATATCACTGAGAGGGTATGAAAAATTGAGCGGGCAAGCAGGAGGTATAGGGGGTGGGGGGAGAGAGAGAGAGAGAGAGAGAGAGAGAGAGAGAGAGAGAGAGAGAGAGAGAGAGAGAGAGAGAGAGAGAGAGAGAGAGAGAGAGAGAGAGAGAGAGAGAGAGAGAGAGAAAGACACAGAGAGAGAACGAGACAGAGAGAGGTGAACACAGTGGTTCTCATTAGGCCCCTGGTTGGACGACGACGCTTGACCTGGCAATAAAGTATGCGCTAGAACCCGTTAACTGCCGCGCCGCCGCCGCGCTGCTGGGCAGGCCAAGGCCAGGCCGGGCCGGACCGGGCAGGGTATAAGGGCACCGAATGCCCCGCTAAGGCTGGGGGGCGTACCAAATGCCACACACCCGGAGCACGAGGAGAGGCAAAACCACACACATACACGCACACACAAACACACGCACGCACGCAACATTCCAGGAGAGACGATAATACGATGCAGGATAACTGCCCGGCTTTGGAGGATATTCCGGTCGGGGGGCTGCAACAGTCTGGCACACACGACTTCTGAACTCTTGCCCATTCGTTGTCCGCCTTTGCCCCCCTCCCTTGCTCCGGCCTTTGTGAAAATGACTCGTCTCTCTCTCTCTCTCTCTCTCTCTCTCTCTCTCTCTCTCTCTCTCTCTCTCTCTCTCTCTCTCTCTCTCTCTCTCTCTCTCTCTCTCTCTCTCTCTCTCTCTCTCTCTCTCTCTCTCTCTCTCTCCCTGCTTCTGCTATTCGACGACTTCTCTATATCTTTGGAGCCGCACCGCCGCAGCCGACGGCAGTCGGGAATATTTTATTTAATCTCTTCCATTTCGATGAGTTGTTGTCATCTCTGTCGCACTGCGAGCTAAATTCTTCACTTCAAGAGGCCGTACACGTATACACTCCCCTTCTGGACACACCGCGAATGCCTGTGCGTGCGTGCGTGCGTGCGTGCGTGCGTGCCTGCGTGTGTGCGTGCGGCGAGAATTCGATACAGCGAGCGAGTATCATGCATCATGCGGCTTCGAACCGGGAAACTCGAGGCGGGCCCTGCCGCCCCTGCTGGCCCTGCTGGCCCTGCCGCCACTGCTGGCCCTGCCGCCCCTGCCGCCCCTGCTGGCCCTGCTGGCCCTGCCGCCACTGCTGGCCCTGCCGCCACTGCTGGCCCTGCCGCCCCTGCCGCCCCTGCCGCCCCTGCTGGCCCTGCCGCCCCTGCCGCCCCTGCCGCCCCTGCCGCCCCTGCCGCCCCTGCTGGCCTTGCTGCCATGCCACAGAAACGGAACAGCAGAGGCAAGCCGAGATCTGACCCATCTCATGGCGTGGCGCGACAAGAATGTGTGCCTCGTGGGTCCCTTCCCTTCCCTTGCCTTCCCCTCCCTCCTCTGCTCCTCCTCCTCTCCTTCCTCGGACCGGATACCTGGCGAGTATTACTCTGTACCCGGCTCGCCGCGCTCCGCGCCAGCACGATGAATGAGACAGTCCGTCTGGTGCTGGGGTACCCGGGGTACCTGGGGTACACTGCTCCATCCGGAGTACGTACCGGTACACTGTGCGGAAAGTCGAGTCACAACTTCCGCGGCGGGAAAAAAGTTCAGACAAATTAAAACTTACTAGGAATACTGTCGATATTCGACCCAAAATTCAGAGTCATTTCGGACTATAGATACTTCGACAAAAAATCGACCTAGTTCTGGTCATACCGACTTTCTGAGACGATCTGATTTTTTACTCCTTCTTTTTGACAGTGCAGCAGGCAGGGCAGGGCTTTGGATCGGCACTCGGACTCGGCGAGAAGCGGAGGACCGGACCAGACGAGACCCAAGGGGGGCCCAAGGGGGCCGAGGGGGGCAGAGGGGGCCGGGGAGGCAGCGGGCGGGGGCGTGGCTAGCGTGGCGGCCCCGCCAGCCCCGGCCAGGAATGCAGGGAACAGCCAGCGCAGTTCTTGTTGGGCCCGCCAGAAGGCACAACAAGGCCGAGGACGCACCCCGCGCTCGAGAGCTCCCTCCAACGACGACATTCGTTCCGTGCTCGAGAGCCCTTGACGGTACGAGGGCGCGAGTCCGCGTCAGAGGGGTGTGTTTTCTAGTGTCTGTCGTCGTCCCTGACCCCTGCCAGCGGCCAGGGTAGGCCAGCCCGCACGGCACGCGTGCACTCGTGGGCCGACCTTGCCTACCCACCAGGCGCTCCTCGAAAGAAAGTTCCCGCGGCTCGTAGCACAGCGCTTCAGGCAACGGCATCGCCATCGGCGCTTGTGATTGGTCGATCGGCGAAATATCACTGCGTGCATTTCTCCGCGCTACGAAGCGTGTACACCGGCCCGCTGCGGCTGCTGCTGCTGCTGCTGCTGCTGCGCTATGTAGCGCTGCGGTACGTCCCGGGGAACCCGATAGCTCTGAATCCCTGCGTATGCACATACGATCGCTGGTGCTCAGCGGTGCTCAGCGGTGCTCAGCGGTGCTCAGCCCGGCTCAGCCAGCCCAGCGCCGTCGCGGCTTGACGGCGGCGCACAGCGAGATCACGCTTACACTCCCTTTTTGCGTCGGGAAAGGAAAGCTCTGCGTTACACTTTCGCGGTGACTTGAGCGCGCGGGTGCAAAATAAAAATATATTTAAAAAAAATGAAAATGCTTGTTAGAAGTCAGCAAATTTGCTGCCTTTAAAAAAGGTCCCTCAAATAAATTCAGATTATTTCGGCCCAAAACGCACAACGGCTCGCTTTTCTTGTTCTGTTTTTGTTTGTTTTTAGGCACAGTTGGCAACACTCAACTAACTCACCTCTGACAAGTCGCGCTGTGACATGCTGTGTGGGGCATGTTGCGTCGGTACGGGGATGTCACGTGACCACAGCTGCGGCTGCGCTCATCCCCCTGTGTCGGCCGCCTGTAACAGAACACAGAAATGCCAACGCTGTAATCAAAACACTCACATCGACCACTTTATGACTCCTCTACGTGGTACCAAATTAAAATAAAAAAAACACCTAGAAAATGTTTAGAAAAGGCACCAGCCAAAACAATGAATTTTGCACCCCCCCCCCCCCCCCAAAAAACAAATTTTGACTTTTTTAAAAATTATTCCAAAGTTTTTGATTCTCTGACTCCTTAGTTTTTTTTTTATATAGTTTTAAAGTTTGTCCTGATTTATGACTTAAAAAAATTGCCCCGCCAGTGAGAAAAAAGGTTTTTAAATTTTTTAAAGTACCGCCATACACTTTTTACTGCTACGTGACCCAACAACTAGAACAACGACGCCAACAACAAAACACGGCAACTGCGCTGGACTTGCCGGACGCCTGACCTGCCCAGGGGGGGGGGGGGGGGGGGGGGCAGACGGACAAACACAGGTCTGGCGTACACCTGGGGTCGGCAGAGGGCGTGGCGGGGAGTAGCGGCCCGAGGCGCGCGCGCGCACACACACACGCGCACACACAGTGCGTGGGTAACAAGGAGGCGCGCACGCACTCACACGCACGCATGCACACACACGTGGTGTAACCGCGGGGTAAGACAATACTGCCATGATTACGGCCGATGACTCGGATCGGAATCTACTTTTCATCAGGAAGAATTGTGAATAAAAAGGTAAGATATGAAAGGGAACGGCGCGCCGGGTGCGGGTCTCCCGTCAGCGGCTGTGTTACGCCCCTCGGCCCCGATGAAAGTTCTCTCTCTCTCTCTCTCTCTCTCTCTCTCTCTCTCTCTCTCTCTCTCTCTCTCTCTCTCTTTCTCTCTCTCTCTCTCTCTCTCTCTTTCTCTCTTTCTCTCTCTCTCTCTCTCTCTCTCTCTCTCTCTCTCTCTCTCTCTCTCTCTCTCTCTCTCTCTCTCTCTCTCTCTCTCTCTCTCTCTCTCTCTCTCTCTGCTCTGCTCTCACTCTGCCCCGGATCCGGTCGGCGCTCTGTCTCGCTCGCACACACGTGACCGCGTGTGACCCGGCAGAGGGACAGAGACGGCAGGGTTAAAGACGCAGAAATCGGGATCGGATTTGCACCTGACGCGTTCGAGCACGGGGTGTCGACTGGAACGTGTGCTTGGGGACGGGGCCCTGTCCGCAGCTGGTGGGGGAGGGAGCCAGGTACTGTCGCACGGCGCACCTGAGGTGTGGCACCTGTGGGAACTGTGACGCGACGCCAGTGATGCGGTTGCTCCAGCTGACAACTTTCGCTCTCAGTTCTGACCAATACTGCCTAGTGACACTGGCCACATCCAGATCTGGGGAGCTCCAGCTGGAGCCCAGATGCACCCTTCCATCTCTGATTCTCCAGTGGAGCCTGGAGGCGTGCCTGCCGCTCCTCCAGCGGCTGGTCCTGGATGCTTCTCTTCCAGTGCCGCTCCTCCAGAGGACCTGGACCTCTCCAGTTGCCTTCCGGCCGCATATATGTTTCGCTGGCAGACTCCGGCTCCAGCTCTGGCTCCAGCTCCAGCCTCCAGCTCCAGCCTCCAGCCCCGCCCTGCCGGCCACGGCCTGGCTAGCAAGGTCTCCACACCGTGCCTCCTGCCCAGCAGCCGTTGTATCCCGCTCTCCAGCCGAGCTCCAGCCCACCTGACTCCAGCTCCACGTCTCTCTGTATCTACCTTGCTTCTAATCCACGCCGAGCAGCACGCTGGCCGCCACCATGACGGTCTTAACGCACTGATATCCTGGACAATGTCAAACACTCACACACACACACGGCCCGACGAGCTCTCGTACGAACGCGCGCGGCACGAGAGCGGCTCCTGCGTAAGGGCCGGGCCGCGACGTGGCCGAAGCACGGACACAACTGAGCCGAGCTGGGCTGAGGCAGCCGAGCCGAGGCAGCCGAGCCCCTCCGAGCGCAGCCCCCTCCCCTCCCCCTCCTCCCCCCTCCCCACCAGCCCGAGCCACCCAAGCGCGGCGCGGGGACGATCGGTGTGGCTTCGGCTGCCTTCGGCCTTCGGGTCGCATTCCTGAGGCGACGCCATCTTGGAATGTGGTTTCCTCTCACTGCGGCTACGACCCCAAGCCAGACCCGGCACACACACACACACACACACACACACACACACGCGCGCGCGCGCGCTCACGCACACACGGTCACAAAAGGGGGAACCTGGGGCACAAAAACACGGCGCGCAGGGCAGGTTGTTGTTGTTGCAGCGGCTGCAGCGGCAGTGAGGGCGCCACGCGCGGTTTCAGTCGTGAGAACTGCCCCCCCCCCCGTCGGGGACCCCTCAGGGGCGTGTCACCCGTGTCACCCGCGCGGTGTCCAGACGGGCGTGATGTCACCGAAGTGTCAAGCACCCATGACCCCAGAGTGACCCCTCGTGACCCCGGCCTACGGCACCTGCGGCACCTGCGGCACCTGCGGGCGCAACGGGCCGTCCAGAAACCACCTGACACGTGTAATCAAGGTTAATTTTGCACACAAAAAAAAATTAGGGCACGGCGGGAAGTGCGTGGAGCCGTTTGTGGGAATCGAACCCACCAAGCCTGCAGCCTCAGAGAGACTCCAGCCCGCGCCAACGACAGTTTGCTCCAGCACGCAAAAATGTCGCGCCCAACTAAATAAAAATTAGCACCGTTGCTAAAAATTTTAGTAACGTGGCTAAAAATGAAGCACGGTAACTAAAAAGTTAGCACCGGTGCTAAAAAATGTTAGTTGGGCGTATACTACTAGAAAATTAGCACCTGTGCTGGCGATTCTTTTGCGTGAGCACTAACCCTCCCACACCCTACGAGGATTCCAAAGAAAGATCACGAGATCATAGCAAAGCATAGAAATATGGCAACTGTTAAATGCTAGAGCTCTAGAGCAGTGTGCCGAGGCGGGGCAAGCGTCGCCCGGGGGTCCTAGGAGGAGACTTGAATGCAGAAGCAGACGACAACAGGTAGCGGATGTAAAATTTGGAATTTTCTCATATCGAGCGACGACGACCAGTTATTCTCTGGGAGAAATCGCCCTATATGGCAACAGGAATCAGGGTTGACCCAGCAAAAAAAAAAAAAAAAAATCCGCAACGGCGGAGCTATATCTGCGCGCCTTTTTCGAGGTAATGCTCCGTATCTTAATGAAATACGCTAAGGCGAAAAAAAAAAGTTCCTCGTAAATGCCGACGATAAATAAAACAGGGCGCTCTCTACCGGTGGGCCGCGTACGGTTGGGTCGTTGGGGCCCAGTGTCGTCAGCCCCATTAGAGAGATTTCCTCTCCAAGTGTCGAGGTCTCCTGGGGCTACCGGGCCCCCGCGGCCCCCACATACTGTGCATTAGAAAGCGATCCCACAGATTTGTCCTATCCAGGGCGCTATTAGGCGGAACTCGGCTGGCTGTCGCAGGAGAGCGCGATAAATATTCCTTTTTAAAAGTAGTGGTGTCACCAAATGAGAAATCAGGGGCACACGGAGAGAGAGAGAGAGAGAGGGGGGGGGGGGGGGGTCGAACGCGGTTACAAATAAATGACCCCCTTTCCGGCTTTGAAAGCGCTCCGAATCTATGTCCGAATCCATACGCCATACAAATGAAAAATGGGGTCTGACCACCCCAAGAAAAATAAAATGAAGAAAAAACCCTGAAAAAACGAGAAATTGTCGATTGTCCTTTTTCTTGGTCAATTTAACTTCACTTTATACCAGTGATACTATCGTGGCAAAAAGATTTCAGCGCCTAAAAAATAAAAAGAAGCGGACGTTGTGGAATTTCAACAGCCCGACTTAATCTGCAGACAAAATCGCGCACAGCTAGAAAAATTGCAAAGACAAACCAACAGGAGAAGGGGGATTAGTCCGCTACAAACGAGATAAGGTCTCGTCTATACGTCAGGCTAGAGAAACACACACACACTCACGCACGTTCGCAGAGGTAGGAAACTCTTAATTCCCGTGTAACTATTTATTTTCTGTTCCGCGCCGGCAGCAGCCCCGGTCCGGCCCGGCATTAGCGGGGAGCCGGGGAGATGATCATGTATATGATCCTGGAGGAGTCCTGGCGGCGGGAGACCTCACAAGATCAGGGCGCGAGATCTTCATACGATTAGCTCGGGGGCTGTGTGTGTGTGTGTGTGTGTGTGTGTGTGCGTGCGTGCGAAAGAGCGAGAAAGGGGGGGGGAGAGAGAGAGAGGGAGGAGAGAGAGAGAGAGAGAGAGAGAGAGAGAGAGAGAGAGAGAGAGAGAGAGAGAGAGAGAGAGAGAGAGAGAGAGAGAGAGAGAGAGAGAGAGAGAGAGAGAGAGAGAGAGTTGGGGTCACGTGGCTGAACCGTACCTCACTCACGTCTGACGGACGGGCGAGCGGCCGCGCCAAGCAGGAGCTAGTTATTAAAGTGGCATGTTTATTGGATTTATCCGTAGCGCCGTATCGTACACCGAGTGCGTGCGTGAGACTGAGCAGCAGCAGCAGCAGCAGCAGGGGGAAGTCCGGGCGGCAACATCTAGGACGCAGCCGCCAGTGCCGCCACCATTACCTCTCCTGCATCCGCGCAGGCTGGCCAACAGACTCCGCGCCCGACCAACAGGCTGCCGCCGCGCTCTTTTTAATTAAGCCCTCCCGGATAGTAGATATACTGAGTAAGGGAGAGAGAGAAAGGGAGAGAGGGTGAGAGAGGGAGAGGCGGGGGGGGGGGGGAGGTTCTAGAACGTTGGCGCGGCTCTAGATGTCGGCCCGAAGGACCGTCCTCAAGCGTGTTACGGTATCCTTGAGGGGGAGGGGGAGGGGCCGTGGGCACCGTTTGTGCGCACACTCCCGCGCGCCGACCGTACCGTGAGAGGACCGAGGATGGGACAGGCGCCCGGCGCCTCTAGACGGCAACACTGGAGCCGAGGGGGCTCTGCTAGAGATAGCACGCCGCCGCCGTCATCACCCTCCCCATACTGGAGGGTCTAGGTCTGGGTCGTCAGCCGTGTCGGGTAGGCAGCCCGTCGCGCGGCGCCCTCGGACTGGGTGCCCACGGAGGGGTCCCTCAGTCATCATGCAAGCGTTCCATGATTTCCAATCAAAATTTGATTTTTTTGATTTCTCCCTGACTTTTCATCTGACTTTTCCTTGTTCTTCTCTGATTTTCCCAATTTCTGCTGAAACTTTCAGACTTTTTCTGATTTTTGTCTGACTTTTTTAAGGGTGTACATTGATTATTTTGAGTGAGGGACCCGTTGGTGCCCACCCACCTCTGCCCGCGGAGCCTTTGTACTCCCACACCGGGGTGAACAAGGGCCGAACGTCCGGGCCTTACGGCTCAGTTCCGGTTTTCGCCCGAGTCGACAATTCGGGAGAAAACTAGTCTGGGGATCGGTTCGGCTGGGCGGGCCGGGAAGGCTCATGAGTGGCCAGGGAGCGCCGCGCCGCGCCTGCCAGGCCTAGTCAGGCCCCGCGGTCCGGTGGGGTCTATTAGAGAGGTATTTTTTGAGCGTCGGAAGGAGATTCCTCCGGAGCTGGCCGGCTGCGCTCCGCGGCGGTGGCTGCAGCGGCTGCAGCTGGGCGCCCGCACCTGTCAGTGCACTGCATGCATAATAGAAATGCCGCCACACGATGGAGGGGGGATCCATTTTCACCCGCGTTGTCCCAGTGCATACCAACATGCAGAGTAATCTCCTCGCCGCGAGTGCAACTTTGCAACTATGTGCGTGAAGTTGTGTATGTGCTTTGGCCCGCCGCTGGGGATACTCGTCAATAGCCCCCTCTCCTCCAGTGATCATGAGTTACAAGCAGGGCAAGCGGCGCGGTCGTGGCCTTTGCCACCTTTCCCTCGTGCCGACGGTCAATTTTCGTTTAATAAGCTAGAGTACCCAAGCAATGCCGTAGTAAAACGAGTACTTTCTAAACCAAGGTACTCCGGGACGGTACTTTTTTGGGGACATGGACACTTTTGTTTTACCAGCAGATGCAAATCGACGTGGGTTGACCGATGCCCGTGGCAACCTGTCCGTTACGGTCGTCACCGGCGATTCATTCACCAGCTCACTAGTTCAAAACTACGCGTCCTGCGCAAGAGAATGAAGCAGCTGAAAGAGCGCAGCACTGTCGCGTGACGTCACCCAGCCCACCCCATTTTGAAGGCGGCCGTATTCAATTATATACGAGTGTTTTTCAGAAACAAACTACAACCGGGCGTTTTAAAGGTTTCAAGGATTTAGATTATATGTTGGTACATAACTGACATCGTGAAATAAGAAAAAAGAAGGGAGATGGGGTTAGGTGATATTGCTGTTTGACAGCCAAACCAACCGCCACGCAAATCCAGAGTGCGCTGAGCTTAGCCATCGAAACCCCCCCCCCCCCCCCCCGCCTCCGGCCGTAGAGGCAGCTGAAAGAGCGCAGCACTGTCGCGTGACGTCACCCAGCCCACTCCATTTTAAAGACGGCCGTATTCAATAATATACGAGTGTTTTTCAGTTCAGAAACAAACTACATTGAATTGGCGACGAGGAGGAGAGTCGACCACGTGTGTGCCGACGTAAGTGTGTCACGTGACGGGACTTGTGAACAACAGTGTGTGTACCGTGATCGGGGCATGGAGTCGGCTTGACTCAATGATCGGGGAGAATGGCGGAGGCGTATCAACAAAGACCGCTAGCAGAGTCGCTAGAAATGTTCGCCCAGCATTATAGAACGCGGTCTTGGCTCAGGTGGCTAGAGCTGTTCGAGGAGTATTGTGAGCTCAACGGGGTCCCACATGAGCCTCGGGGCCCCGCGCCGCTATTTCTGCCTTTACCGAAGAATAACCCAAGAAGAGCCCTCTTCCTACGCCTCATAGGGCGGCGCTCGTATGATTTCCTGAAATTTCATTATGGACTCAAGCGACGGCGCCCCAGCCAGGTAGGGATCCGGGGGCTGGCAATGGCTATGGTGTCTTACCAGCCAGCGCATTGGCGCCCGCCGAATACCGCAATGTTCCAGCGGCCTTACAGGAAGCGTGCGTGCACTACTGCTTCCACTAGAAACATGTCTGGAAAGAAAGTGCTTGCGCTTGTCACCGAGGGCACGGAGGAGATGGAACTTGTCATCTCCGTAGACGTGCTTCGCCGAGCCGGGGTACATAAATGCAGCAGGTTAATTAAGAGCTCAGAGAGCCGGCTCTTCGAACATCTGATCTGACATTTGGACTGTTTCAGGTGGATGTGACTGTCGCTGGTCTGGGTGCAGACAAGGTGTACAAATGCAGCAGAGGAGTTATTGTCAACTCGGACACCACTGTGGATGATGCTGTGTCTAAGGGACCTTATGATGTTGTTCTCCTACCCGGAGGGCCTGGCTACAAAACATTTTCCTTAGTATGTACAATTTAGCTACTGCTCATTTCTATTTTCTATGTTCATTTCCCCTACCAATATGTGTCGCATAGTTTGTACTTCCATCTACCGTTTTGCTGCTTTAGATAATATGTTGTTTTATTTTTTTGTACCATGGCTGATTAACTTTCCCCATGTTTCAGTCTGAGAAAGTTGGCTCCGTTTTGAAAGAACAAGAAAAAAGTGACCGCTTTATTGCTGCTATATCTACAGGTTGGGCCAATGGCAACCATATTTTCATTCATGTTTCTTCCATTAGAATTGCTGTATGTTACCTATATGTTGTTCTTTTGGTTTGTTATAGCTCCTGTTGTGCTGAGAGCCCACAAAATTTGCATCCACAAAAACATCACTTGTAACCCTTCTGTGAAATATCAAATGAAAGATGATTGGTTTTATACTTATATTGACAAGAAGGTGGTTGTTGATGGTTAGTATTACTGCAGTAAGTCCTTTCCCTGAAATAGTTTCCTAGTTTGAAGTGCCTTTTGAATTTTAGTTATTTCATGAAGAGTCTTGGACTCCTTTGGGAGGCCCTGTCAGCCCTGTCACAAGAGGGGTAGCAGGCGCAGGAAGAATTAGTGGGGGCAAAGGGGGAGGAGGTGTAATTTCAACTTTGCTTATAATTGAACGATATCTCACAATCAGTTTTCTTTTGTTGCAGGAAAGTTGATTACAAGTCAAGGTCCTGGTACAGCATACGATTTTGCTTTGGAAATTATAGAGCAGTTGCTTGGAAAAGACGCAGCCTCACCTGTTGCTAAAGCCCTCCTCCTATAAGTGTCTCGCTGCAGATTGCTTTTCTCTCTATTCCGTTCATTATAATTTTGTTTGTGGTAGGTGAAGATAGTATGCAAGTAGATAAATTCATTCTTTATGATTAATGTATTGAGAAACTCAAATACAGCGTAGCAAGCACTCTGCTTTTCTGAGGACACACATGTAACAAATTATGTAATGCACCATTTGTTGTAAGACATCCAAATGCTCTTGAGTATAAAAATAAGCAGAGTAAAAGATACAATAAGTCAATACAGCTCCCTTCCTTGGCAACAGTACCTCTATCGCTGATCACATATGGTAACAGCCAATAAAACTTTCAGTTAAAACATAAAATAAGTCATTGTGTTCAATAATTGATACCGTGTCATTCGTTCCCAGAACACTTAAGAAAAGAGGACAGAACTCGTCCTCATTGATTTTACACACATTGGTACGGAGTACCCATGGTGTCAGAACTGTTCAACTGATGTTAGTGCACTATGAGCATCGAACATATACTTACAAAAAAATATTATACAAAAATCTGACATAAGAGGTACTAGCCATTAAATTATAAAAATAGGAACATTAGCATATTTCGATATACAAAGTTCTCCAAAAATCTCTATTGTCACCACTTAAATCCATTCCGCTTTTTCATCCGAATGTTGGCTGAAGCATCGTCCCTCAGAGGTAGCCAACGTGTAGTTGCAACTTGTATTCTCAAATCAGGCCCTGCTCAAATGCAAAATGCAAGACTATCTAATAAAATAAAAAAATAAAAAACAATCGAAAGGAGGCGATAGATTCATAGTTTAGGGCTAGTTATCTTTCCTAGAACGGATGATGCAAAGGTCTGAACAAGGAATTGGCTCCCCATTTCTTTCTGAGGTGGTTCACGTAGATGATGTTGTTCTCCTACCCGGAGGGCCTGGCTACAAAACATTTTCCTCAGTATGTACAATTTAGCTATTGCTCATTTCTATTTTCTATGTTCATTTCCCCTACCAATATGTGTCGCATAGTTTGTACTTCCATCTACCGTTTTGCTGCTTTAGATAATATGTTGTTTTATTTTTTTGTACCATGGCTGATTAACTTTCCTCATGTTTCAGTCTGAGAAAGTAGGCTCCGTTTTAAAAGAACAAGAAAAACTCCCGCTCAGACGTAGGCCGGTCAAAAACGGTCAAACCAACATGCACTATTCGCAGTTGGAACCGAGCGCGAACTAACCTCTCTACTTTACCGGTAGATGGCGCTAGTTTCTTTGCGGTCGTAACGTAGCTCATTTCCCATGACGTTATATTATGAACTTCCACATTCCAGTTATGTTTAATTTTTTTCTGTAATTTATGTACTTTTCTAACACAAAATAGGAATTTAACGATTCATTAATTTTCTATTTCCACTTATATTCTCGTTTTCATCACATCACCTCTGTTCCACCACAACATCCATCATATCTTTGGGTTATATCTTTAGATTTTCGATGTATAACTGAAAAAAAAAACCTTTCTTATGAAATTGTCGCTGTACCATTTGCACTTACAAAATCGCATAAATAGCTTTCATAGAGTTGTCGTTCATGAGATGAAAGTGCATGACTAAATTACACATCACTGACCACAATACTCGTTCTTCTTACCTCAAGTTTAGATGGGGGGATATGAGGTAAAGAACGCGTAAAAAGAGCACTTGCCCCTTCTGTCGTCTGCAAAGTGCCGCGAAGTTTCCTTTCAAGGTTTCAAAAAGGAGGAGGATTTAATTGTAATTCTTAATGAGACAATTTTGATCGAAACATAACCTATTCTTTCAGTGTCAAATTGCTTGAATGAACTTCTTTTCCAGAAAATTCAACATGAATGTGCAAAGTATTCGTGGTGCTGTCAGTGCTCTGAAACATTCAGTGAATGTCAAGAAATTGACAGCAAAAGGTTGCTCAAATTTCCACTCATCAGCTAGAGTTACATCACTTCTCAATTCATTTGAGGAGGTCCAGGTTCCTGTCCCATGGGGATATGTGTCAGGTTGGTTGTTAGCTTAATTTTTAGCACTACATGCCAGTACAATACATTTCATTAATGCTGTGTCTCATTTCAGGGAAATGGTGGGGAAGGAAAGATGTGACTCCCATCATCGGACTGCATGGCTTTGAAGACAATGCAGGAACATTTGATCGTCTTGCTCCATTACTGGATGTGCCAGCCTTCCTTGCTTGGGATGCTCCAGGACATGGACGATCATCGCATGTTCCTATTGGAATGGCATACACATTTGTGGACTTCATCATAACACTGAGATACATTATAAAATATTACGGGTGGCAGGACATTTCCATCATAGGACATTCATTTGGTAGTTGTATGGGGCACATTTATGCATCATTGTATCCTTCAGATGTAGAAAAGTTTGTGAGCTTGGATTGTGCAAGAATGTTCATGGCCGAATCAGGTAACTCTGGAATGAGGGGTCTACCTTTGTTGAAAAAGCAAGTGCAGAAAAACTTAAAGGCTGATAAAGACTTTTCCAAGGATCCCCCAGCGTACACAATGGAAGATATAACAGATAGATTTTGCAAGGCAACATCGCATTCCGTCTTCAAAGAAACTGCCCATCATTTGCTTGAGAGAGGTGCAACTGCTCATCCTAATGAACCAAATAAATTCTATTTTACTAGAGACCAAAAATTGAGATACAGTGAGTTTAATAGACCCTCTCTTGAGGTATTGACAGAATCTGCCCAAAATATAAAATGTCATGTCCTATCGATTTTGGGAACAGAAGGTTTTATTAACTTAGCAGCAGAAACAGATTTTGGAAAAGCCTTTTTTCAGTTAGAAGACTATGTAAAAAGTTCTGCAGCTACCTATGATAGAGTAAATGTTGATGGAACACACCATGTACATTTGAACAATCCTGAAAGGGTAGCACCACTAATTAATAAGCTCTTTGCCCAATAGTATTCTGTGATAGTATTTAAAAAAATAGAATGATTGAATACATTTAAGTTGTTGCTGTTTTTAAAATTTCCTTCCAGTTGACATGGTAAAGAAAACACACCTAGTTTATCACAGGAAAAAAAAAAAAGGAAAAAAAAAGACTAAATATCATCAACTTTAAGTTTAGCAAGACCGTTAAGAACCATTTTTTAACTGGGTCAAGTTTATTTAAGAATACAAAATACAAGTGTAAAAATTCATTAATATCTAAATAACATGTAAATAAGGAAACAAAATTGGTCATGGCCTTAGGTACCCTAGTTGATTTTGTACTTACAGTTTACAACTTAGTAATACGCAGAGACTTATCACGAACTTGAACTTCAAGGTTGAGGCTTTCTGCCAGTTTGCAAATAATGTCATTCTCCTTCACGGTCATACTGGCAGGTAAAATCAATTCTGCTTGAGGGCTTGAGCGGAATTCTTCAAGCAGTTTAAGAGCTTCCACATTTGCAGGAGACAGTTCTTTCACCTAGGAGGCAAAATAAGGATAGAATAATAATTTGACATCATGTACAAACAATTAAAAAAAAAAAAAACTTGAAATAAAAATTAAAACCTTATCTTCCTCAGGCTCTTCAGTAGGATTGAACACTCTCTTCCACATGCCTCCTTCAACTTCCTTCTCACGCTTCTTCTTAGTTTCAAGCTGGTTAACAGTATTAAGTAGAATAAGTTTCCCTTTTCACGCATAAGAACTACATGATTTACACCTTTCAACATCAATGAAGCAACAGGAAAGACATACCTTTTCCAGAGCATCCGTCACTTGGATGGAATCCGGCATCTTCCTCTTTGCCACAAACAGGTGGTCCTGAGCCCTGTCAAGCTCTCCCAGGGATATGAGAGCAATGCCCCACCTATACAGGAAATAAAGGACATTAAACAACTCCTTTCTTTAAAAACAAGAGAAATTAAAATTTCTAATATTAGTAAGGTCTACAACAAGGAAAACAATGATATGGAGATGCTGTGTGTTAACATCTAACTTACTGAAGCTCCGCTTTCCCACAACCTGGTTTGATCTGTAAAGCTTCCTTGCTATGTTTAATGGCAGAAGGTGCATAGCTAGCATGGCCTTGAAGCTTGTTAAAAACCATAGCCAAGTTTAAAGACACTTTATACATGCAGACCCCATAGTCTTTCTCTTCTGCTTCATCTTTAAGATGACAATTTTCAATTAACCGTTTTGCCTTCTCTAATCTAAAACACAGAAAACAGCAAAATAGTAAGCATTTCCACATTTTCAATAGATTCATTCATTCCTTATCTACACATTTATGTTGAACAGCATTATAAAACAGAAACTCACTTTGCTTTGCTCTCTTGAAATTTGTGATCATTGTAGAGAGAGATTCCTTCATGATTTAGAGCTTTGAATGCAGCCTTGCATTTTTCCCAATCTTTCTCACCTTTTATATTGGCCTCAGCACGAGCTACTGCTGCTTCAGAACCTAATGACCATCTCATCACTTCAACAATGAACAACACCTCTGCATCTAAAAACAGAATGTTAGTGTTATAAAGGATATAGAAAACAACATTTTAAGTAACGGTCATCTACTGTGACCATCTAATCAAGTACTTACTTGGAGGGATTCGAGGAGGACAACCCAGTTTGCCAAAGGCAACAGAAGGGTGTAAAATAAACTCAGATTTCTCAGTGCTACGCATGGATGACACAGCAATATCTAATCCTGGAACCACACCCGAGTGGCCCAAGATGAATTCAAAGGATTTGCCACGAAGATATGTAGAATCGAATGGCACCTCATTGAATTCAAAGAACCCAGCATAGTGGATACGAACCAAGGCATCAACTGGGATCACTTCTCCAGTTCCTTCCCTGAGAACCTGTCAAATATTAATCATCATTCAAGAAAACTGCTGCTACTACAAAAGTATGTAAAAATGTAATTATTACAGAATAGATTGGTATGTTACCTTTTTCTTAACAGTGCCATGAGCATTCAAATCAGTCATAGTAGCTTTGATGGATTCAAATGGCATACCAGTAACATCCTCC
Organism: Odontothrips loti; assembly: GCA_038380765.1. NCBI lineage: Eukaryota > Metazoa > Arthropoda > Insecta > Thysanoptera > Thripidae > Odontothrips > Odontothrips loti. Next base: position 9,049,810 of record CM076255.1, read on the forward strand.
TCTAAGCTCAGTGTAGCTAGATTAACATTTTGAAGAAGCGTATCTTTATCGAAAACGTCCTCAGGAGCCTCATACTCCGGCTCGTCTTTTTTAAGATCTTTGATAGAAAATGTGACATCTCCTCCTTGTAGTAAATGCCTGTAAAATTGAATATAATGAAAAAAATAATTCCAACCCTGTCAGATGAGGTACAGAATAATACAAAATCAAATTTAATGAAAAAGCAAGATCTACGAATGAACATTCGAAGACGAATGCGCTTCCTCGTTGACACCAGCAAAAAAAAAAAACCTTGCACGAGGTTAAAGGATAGGCCCTATTAAACAGGTGCAACGCAGGCACAACAGGCACACTCACCGAAAATCAATTCCCTCTTCCAAAGCAACTTTGCCCTCAGCTTGAAGTTGATGCGCCATGACTAGGAATTGCTGAGCGGATAGAGAATTGCAGAGAATCTTAGCACACTTGCTGAGTGCTAATTTTGTTTAGAAAGAGCCGGTCCAAACAAAGTGTACAATTCAAATAAAAACAACACGTGGTGGATGGCATGCGTCTTCTTGTGCCAACTTTGAATAAGAAACTGTAGGTTATAAGTGTTCCAGCTGAGTGAGGCCTGGACAAGAATCAATCCAAACTTAACTTGAAATGTAATTCCTTACCTTCTTGATGTTGTCAAAGAGTAATGATTTGGTTTCTGTCAGTTTACATCCGTAATTATAATAATGTGCTCAGGTTGCCATTAAAATGCTCCGATAATTCTTGCCAACGTTAAAAAATGAAGGGAACAAAAAAAATATCCTCGTTTTCTCAAAAGCGAGGCAGATTTTTCGTGTTTAAATTTTCGGTTTGAACGATATGGCTAGAAGCATGTTGTGTACCGTTTCCAGATGTTCAGTAATTCTTTCCAGTTTTTCAAGAAAAAATTAGAAAGCTGCCTGAAGCGCTGGCAGTTGCGCTCCTAACATTCGAAACAGGGAAGGTACAGGCTACTGGGAGACGTTATTCGACAGAGGCCGATTTGCAGACCCTTCTGTCTCCAGACTTGGCAGCGAAACGGAATGAAATATATCGACCAAACTTAGCGTGCGAACTCAATATGCTTGATATAACTGACAAGTAAACTTGATTTCCCCCAACCTTTCCTGGTTTTTTAGTTATCGACACGAAAAGTCATCACTTCGGCGAGCCTCGCTTTCGTACCATGACCAGGGAAGGTACAGGCTACTGGGAGACGTTATTCGACAGAGGCCGATTTGCAGACCCTTCTGTCTCCAGACTTGGCAGCGAAACGGAATGAAATATATCGACCAAACTTAGCGTGCGAACTCAGTATGCTTGATATAACTGACAAGTAAACTTGATTTCCCCCAAACTTTCCTGGTTTTTTAGTTATCGACTCGAAAAGTCATCACTTCGGTGAGCCTCGCTTTCGTACCATGACCGGAAGAAAAGGCAGCCTGACAGACTGTGAAGTGGTACCTCGTCGTCAAAGTAAGATCGCATTGACCGGAAAAACATAAATTTGTCAACGTTCCATCATCTACGTAAGTGTGAAGGAGGGTGAAACTGTGGCCTAACCTGTGGATCAGTGCAGAAGTGAAATCAGTAATCATGTCAATGGAACCAAAACTGCGTTTGAGTGCAAGGAAAGATCGGTCCCAACATGCAAGAAAGAGGAAATTGCAAAAGGTAAATTTTTTGCGTGTGCTCACTGGATTTATGTGTAGTAACTATATTTTGGTGTCTTCAATAACAATGGTAAATGCGTCTTAGGAGGCGCGCGCGCACACACGCGCGCGCGCGCGCACACACACACACACACACACACACACACACACACAGACACACACGAGCGCTCCGCCCTACTCACCGTGCCGGACTTCGCGTCGTACTTGCTGCCGTAGGTCCTCTTGCTCCACATGCCGTCGGCGATGACGGTGATGAAGGGCACGCCGTCGGCGTCCACGTCGCCGGCCTCCACGGCCAGCCGGTCCTCCTCGTGACCCGCCTCCAGCATGACCTCCAGCGCCGCGGCCTCGATGGTGTCGGCGATGTCCTCTTCGTGGCGCTGCCAGGTCTTCCGGTCCATGCAGGGCATGTTGAGCCCCGCCGTCGCAAATGTTCCCGCACGTGAGGGATTGAGGACGGCGAAGAAGGGCTGTACCTTATGGCAGCCCTTCTCGCCGTCCAAGCAACGGAAAATCCCCTTGAACATCAAATTCACGACGTAGCCTCAGTAGAGTTGACCAGAGAAGAACTAATCATGATGGTGACATTTTTAACTGAAGTGGAAAAACAAAAAAAAAATTACAAACCATGTTTTGCGGAGGGAATTTACAACATGTGTTCCTCCAGTGCCTGGTAATAAACCCCGCTTTTTAATTTTTTTCATATCTGGTAAAATTTGCCTTGTAAATTTTACTTTTTGTTTACATATGCAGAATCACCCAGCTCAAGAAGGCGGAGCCTCAACATGTACCTCTTCATAATAAATCATTAAATTGAGTATGTTTTACTATGGTAGTACCATAAATGGATTTCTTTGAAATGTCTGTTTTTTCGTCAGTCGTCAGCAGACAAGCGACGGAGGAGGTATATTGATGAGCTGCAGGTCGAGCTCGAACTGCTAAAAGATCGCAATCAAGAACAGGAGGAAAAAGTAAAACAACTTAATATTAAAGTTGTTGATCTCGGTAAGTGACATTTTGCTTTCTGTTTGGAGTTGCATATAAATATGAAAAGTTTGCTGATTTATACTTGTTTTTGTCTATGTCAGAAAGAAAATTAAGAAGGGAGAAGCAAGAAGTTTCCACTTTGCAAGAACAAGCAGCCCTTCACCTCACCCAGGTAAGCCTTTAAGGAAGAACAAGGAGAAAAGATTACCAGAAGGATTTGGTTAAAAAAGGAGGGACCCGTTCTTTCCCACAATGTATGACATCGTTGCTCCTCGCTGCCCCGCGCCCCCGGGGGGGCTCTCTCGTGTGCCTGTCGCCCTTATTTTTATACGCATCCCATCCGGTGTCAGGCCATATGGAAGGGGATGACTCCGCCATGAGCCGCGGCCACGCCGAGGTGTTCTTGGCGGGGTTCTTGGTGCCACCATACTAGTATACTATACACATTCGCCGCCGCGCTGCCGCCCCCCCCCCCCTCCCGCGCAACCACCGCCCCGCCCTCTGCGCCCCGCCCCCCCCCCCTCCCGCGCAACCACCGCCCCGCCCCCTGCGCCCCGCGCCCCACCCCCTTCCCCGTCACCGTCGTGGCCCGGATCCGGACGTAGTAAGCAGCGTGACGATGCGGCGGTGGTTGTTGCGGCAGCAGCGGTAGCCCTGCGCGGCCCCCGAGCCCAGCCCCCCCAGCCCCCTCTGGCCTCATCCCTTATTCCGCGCGTTCCCTCTTCTTTCTCCGCCCCCCCCCTCCTCCTCCCGCTGCTCTCCGCGTCTCTCTCGCTCTCCAGCGCTGCCGTGCCCTGCCCTTCGCCTCCCTAGCCCACTTCCATTTCGTTCTCCACCCCTTTCGTACTCCGCCGCCCCCAGCCACCCCCAGTCCGCGCCGCCCCTCCACTGCTCACCCCCAGCAGGCCCGGGCCCGGTCAGGCCAGCAGCTAGGCGGGGGTCGCGTTCGGAGCGACACTCACCCCGCCTGCGACCCCGCGGGCTCGCCGTGAGGGGGAGGGAGACGGGGAACGCGCTCCGGACGCGGCCGCTGCCCGGGCCGGGCTGTGCCCGGGCTGCGCCGCTGCGCCCCTCCCGCCCCACCCCCACAGCTGGGGGCCGCGTCCGCGCCGCCTCCGCACCGCCTCCGCGGGGGTGGCTGCATCCTTGTCGCCCCCGCCGCCCCTCCGGCGGGTGGGACGAGGACGGCGAGCGGCGTGTGGGGGCGGGGCGGGGCGGGGCGGGGGGGGGGGGTGGCCCAGGCCGAGGTAGGCCCGGGGAGGCCCAGCGACGAGCAGCGAACAGCCCTTCTCTACCAACCCGACCATCCCTCTGGAGTCCACCGCCGCCGCCACCGCCGCTCCAGCCGCTCAGCTCAGCTCCACGCAGCTCCGCGTGGAACAGGTTGGGGAGGAGGGGGGAAGAGCGAGAGGCGAGGGGGTGAGGGCATGACGTCACGGTTACCATGGCGACCAACTGGGGGGCCGAACTGCAGTGTTAGCTGGTAGCCGCTAGGGCCGCTAGGTGACTCCGGCGGCACTAGCTGGCGCTAGCTGTGCTGTGGCCCCGCGGGGGGGGGGGCGCGAGGGGGCGCCAGGGGGCGCGGGGGGGGCGCCCGGCGGCGGGGGTGGGGGTGGGGGCGTGACGGTGGGTGGTGGGAGAGCGGGCAGAGCGGGCGGAGCGGGCTGCCAGGGCTCCACGGGTAAAAATCAATTTAGAACGCAGTGGGTAGTGAGCGGGAGCGGTGTGGGCGAGAGCGAGAGAGTGAGGCGCGGCTTGGCGAGGCGGCAGCGGCAGCGGCAGCGGCAGCGGCACGCCAGCTCGGGACGGGACGGGACCTGACGGCCACGGCACCCCGACGCCGACGGTGTGGCCGCGACGGTGCGGTGCGGGACGCGGTGCGGGACGCGGTGCGCGGCGGCCAGGCGTGGTCAGCCCCCAGCGGCACGGTGTCCGCGGTCACGGGGTGCTTCGCGGTGCCTCGCGGTGCTTCGCGGTGCCTCGCTGCGCGTCCCTCCCATCCCATGGCGTGAGGCCCACGCCTACCCAGACACCATGGCCGAGGAGGATACCAGCAGCGGGCCAGAAATAGCGGGCCGACGCCGGGCCGCCGCCGCTGTGGGCCCCCTGTGAAGTGAAGTAGCTGTGCGCGCTCCCCGCAGTGTCGCGTGTGCGTGTGTGTGCGCGTGTGCGTGTGCGTGCGTGTGTGCGGCGTGCGGTGCGAGCACAGCACAGGATGGGGGTGGCCGCCGCTAGCCGGGCCGGCCCCTCCGGCCCCTCCGGACAAGACCCCCCTCCCGGACACGGCCCCCACGGCCCCGGCCTGGCCCTGGCCCTGGGACCTGGACGCCGACGGCATCTCTAGCCGAACACGACCAGCATGGCGTCGGTCGCGGCGTGGCTGCCGTTCGCGCGCGCGGCCGCCATCGGCTGGGTGCCGATTGCCACGCACCCCCTGCCGCCGCCGCCGATCCCCAAAGACCGGCGGAAAGCGGACGACGAGAAGCTCCTCATCAACGTGTCCGGCAGACGCTTCGAGACATGGCGAAACACGCTGGAGAAGTACCCGGACACGCTGCTCGGCTCCAACGAGCGCGAGTTCTTCTACGACGAGGAGTGCAAGGAGTACTTCTTCGACCGGGACCCGGACATCTTCCGGCACATCCTCAACTACTACCGCACGGGCAAGCTCCACTACCCCAAGCACGAGTGCCTGACGAGCTACGACGAGGAGCTCGCCTTCTTCGGCATCCTGCCGGACGTGATCGGCGACTGCTGTTACGAGGACTACAGGGACCGCAAGCGCGAGAACGCAGAGCGGCTGATGGACGACAAGCTGTCCGAGAACGGGGACCAGAACCTGCCCCAGCTCACCAACATCCGGCAGAAGATGTGGAGAGCCTTCGAGAACCCGCACACGTCCACGGCGGCGCTCGTGTTCTACTACGTGACGGGCTTCTTCATCGCCGTGTCCGTCATGGCCAACGTGGTGGAGACGGTGCCGTGCGGACACCGGCCCGGGCGCGCCGGCACGCTGCCCTGCGGCGAGCGCTACAAGATCGTCTTCTTCTGCCTGGACACGGCGTGCGTCATGATCTTCACGGCCGAGTACCTGCTCCGGCTGTTCGCCGCGCCGGACCGCTGCAAGTTCGTGCGCTCCGTCATGTCCATTATCGACGTGGTCGCCATCCTGCCGTACTACATCGGCCTCGGCATCACGGACAACGACGACGTCTCGGGGGCGTTCGTCACGCTCAGAGTGTTTCGCGTGTTCCGAATATTCAAGTTCTCCCGGCACTCGCAGGGTTTGCGCATCCTCGGCTACACTCTCAAGTCGTGCGCCTCCGAACTGGGATTCCTCGTCTTCTCCCTGGCCATGGCCATCATCATCTTCGCCACCGTCATGTTCTACGCCGAGAAGAACGTGGACGGCACCAACTTCACCTCCATTCCTGCCGCCTTCTGGTACACCATCGTCACCATGACAACGCTGGGGTGAGTATCGCGGCGAACGCTGCGCCTTGTAGTTCTGGGCGGGACGGGGTCTGCAGGACAGTCGGCGGTGCCTTTGACACGCCGCGCCGCCACCACCACCACCACCACCCCACTAATCGCACCGGAGGGATCGGCGGGGCTGGCGGGGCGGGGCTGTCGGCAGCGACACGGATACCACCACTCGGCGAGTCGAGACACGGGACGGGACGGGCCGAGACGCGAAGAGCTGCTTTGTTTGGCGCGTCTTCAACTCGGCCGCCGACGTAGCGACAGCGCAACTCAGTGCCGGCCTGCGTGTGGCTCGTGCCGGGCTGGGCTGGGCTGGGCTGGGCTGGGCTCAGATGCAAAGGAGGAGATTTTCCGTCGATAAAATTGAAAACTTGCAGTGAAAAATTGCAAACTTGCGGTGAAAAATTAAAAACTGGTACTGAAAAATTACCAACTTGCAAAGAAAAATTACAGACTTGCAAATAAAAATTGAAAAATTTCGCAGGATGTGACCGTATCGATGAGAAATTTTAACGAAAAAAATTTATAAAAATTCAAGTCGGAGGTTTTCAGTCGAGTTTTCTGAAAAAATTTCTATCGCAGGGCTGGTCGCACGCTCTGCCCGCCAGGGGCCGCCAGCATCAGTCTGCTGTGCTCCCCTCCAGGTGAACGTCTGTCGGTGGTGACGTCTGTTCACGGACGGCCCCGGCGGCACGCGGACACACACGGGGCAGCAACAGACCAGAGCCCATTATTCCTCATTTGTCATTGCTCTAGTCATCCCCCATCGCCACCCCACCACCACCACCCACCCTGGCGGCAGAGGGTGGGCTGCCCAGGTCTGAAAATCCGGTTGAAAGGTGCAAAATTCGCGGAGCGGATCCGGTTTGCTGAGCGGATCCGCTATGAAAAGGATCCACTTTCGTTAGCGGATCCAGTTAGCACACCGGATCCGCTCCGCGAAATTTGCACCTTTCAACCGGATCAGCTATCGAATCGGATCCACTTCAGAACTGGATCCGCATGCTTAACTTTCGTGAAGATTTTTCTGGGTTCATGTGGAGTATCAGCGTGCTTCAAAGTACTGCTAGGGTGGTCAAATTGAGTCTAATCTAAATCTGTGTTTATTTTTGCTCTATCTGCAGCCGTTCTCGAGATACCAAAAAAATTAAACGGGATTTCGCTGATATTAAAACCAGCCTAGTGAATTTGGCCGTAGATGCCCCATCTAAAATTTCAGTTGAAAATTCCTAAAACTCTTCATTTTATGGGCTCTTCAATTTGGATAGGGTATGGACCTGATCCGCTATCAGTCGGATCCGGTCCGCTTAGTACCGGATCCGGTAGATACAAGCAGATCCGGTGCGGAGCTAACTGGATCCACTATGGGGGAAGTGGATCAGCTCTGCAATGGATCCGCTCCGAACCGGATCCGATAAGCTCCGTTCCGGATCCGGTAAGGCAAGAGCGGATCCGGTGAGGAGCTTACTGGATCCGATGTGGTGTAAGTGGATCCGCTGTGAGACTTACCGGATCCGGTAACATGTAAGCGGATCTGGTTCATGCTCACTGGATTTTCAGACCTGGGTGGGTGCCCCGCGAGAGACTCCCGGGTTTTCGATGATGCCGCTGAACCCATAGTCCCATCGAGAGACATCACGTAGCATGTGGGCAACATTCGAACGCAGATTCCGACTCTGTTTTGTTTCTGTCTGTCTGTCTGTCTGACTACCGAACGCAGCAGTAGCTCTCGTGCTGTATGCTGGCGGGCCGCCCGAATCTCGCATTCATTCCCCGATCTTCGATCTTGTTCGCCGCTGCGTCCCGCCTCGCTGTGATTCTGCTCTGGGGTGCTGCTACTGCTGCTGCTGCTGCTACTGCCACTGCCTCCGCCGGGCAAACGCTGTTTACGGGGAGGGCTGGTCATAAAACCGGCACTGCGCTCTCCGCAATGTTATGAAGGGAAGAGAGGGTCGACTCGTTAACTCGGCTCGCGGGGCTTCTAAAACCTGCTTAGCAAGGAGAGAGAGAGAGAGAGAGAGAGAGAGAGAGAGAGAGAGAGAGAGAGAGAGAGAGAGAGAGAGAGAGAGAGAGAGAGAGAGAGAGAGAGAGAGAGAGAGAGAGAGAGAGAGGGGAGAGAGGGAGGGAGGGGACGCGTGTTGACATCACGGAAGTTGTTCTTTTTCCCTCCCTTGCTGCTCTGGAGGACTATCCATCGCACTCACGTAATCAGACTGTGCACACTTGTGAAGGCCAGGGGCCCGTCACCCCAGCTGCCTGCAGCAGGAGCAGGGGGGGAGTGGACGAGCACCTGCATCCTCACAGAACTCTGTAACAAACTCTATCGGAAAAAATCCCCCCGAAAATCGATCGATTTATCAATCAAAAATTTATCGTCAAGACTATGAAACTAAGTGTCGACCAATTTTAAAGTCATTCTTTTCAGAAAATGTACTTTGTCAAAATGAAAACGAATCACAATTATTCATCCCCCCCCCCCCCACACACACAGAACACGTCCCTCTCAACACTGTAAATATTTTTCGTCATATGACGACAAAGGGTTAATAATTCGTCACATCGAACCTTCACGAAAACATACTTTTCTATCGGTTAATGCCAAATAAAATCGGTGACGAGTTATTTGTCACTTGGTCTGTGACGACTTATTCGTTTTTCAGATTTAGCCAGAGGATTGTCGTAAAATGATAAATATTTTTACAGTGTAGGCGACGTAATGTTTGCCCCTTTTCAATCCCTTTCCCGCGAGAAAAGAGCAAGGAAAAAAAAACTAAGTGGAGCGCTGGAATGGAATCCATAGTCGGATGCGGCCAGCAGCGTTTGGTCCAGAGGGGTTGGTTGGGGGGGGGGGGGGGGACATCTCGGATCCCGTTTGGACCGCCGCCAGGTCCGTACCGCACACAGCGCCTGGCCCGGCCCGCGTTGACAGAGTACCGAGCCCCACCCGCTGTGCCGTCTGCCGTCTCAGTTTAGCTTCGCGTCATTTAATTACCGACTGTCATTTATGCTTTACGCTCAATCGCGAGCGAATCAGGAGAAAAAAAAAACGGGGTAAGAATAGAATTATAGAGAATAATTTTTGATACACCGGACGAACAAATGGCCGGTATCCGCGCTCATTAATTTCTATCCTCCTGCCTGACCGCTTCTGCTTCTGAAAGTGGACGCCCTCAACGCGAATTTAGTTTCCTAGCCCTGCACAAGTCTCTCGCTCTCTCTTTTTTTAAATAGAGGAGTTTTGCTGCTACCTGGTCAGTAGCAGCATCACGTCTGCGATCCCCGGCCCCGATCAATCATGGCAGGAGGCCTTTAGGGGCGCGGCACGGGTGGGGCACGGGTTCTCCACGCCACACACACCGCGTGTACACCTACGCCTTATCAGGTGTGCAAACACCGGCAGGGGAGGCCCCCCCCCCCCCGGCAGCCCCGGCGGCGTGCGCTCAGCCGCTCCGCAGCCATGGAGGGCGCCTGGAGGGTAGGCAACCCAGCCTCTTGTACGCACGCGTGCCGTGCGGGCCGGCCCACCCGGCCATTCGCAGGCGCTCTCCGCTGCGGCCTCAACCCCCAGGGCAGTCCCGGGCGTCCCGGGTTCGAATACGACTGGCGTATGCATTCTGGGTATTGTTGTGGAAGCACTTCCGGGCGAGGGGTGCCTCACGTGTGGTACCATAATTTAAAATCAAAATTTGATTTTTTGATTTTTCCTTAATTTTCTTGAACTTTTCATACTTTTCCTGAAATTTTCTTACTTCTTTCTGGTTTTTCTACGACATTTTCTGATTTTTGTCTGACTTCTTAGGGCGTACATTGATCTTTTTGAGTGAGGGCTTGGGCTCCGCCCCGCCCCGAAGTCCTGGGTTCAAATGCCCCCAATATTTCGATCCACTCTCATTGTTTTGTGTGCGTGTGTTTTTCGCCTATTCACGTGGCAACACTGCGTGTGTTTGTTAGTGCTCTGGCAACACTGCGATGTGCCCCCGGCTGCCGCTGTCTGTCCTGCGCACGGCAGAGCGCTTCCTGTAGTGCGACGACTGGCCGTCCCGACCCGGGCCTGGGCGAGCCGCCGGGGCCAGCCCTGCCCTGCCCTGCCCTGCCCTGCCCTGCCCTGCCCTGCCCTGCCCTGCCCTGCCCTGCCCTGCCCTGCCCTGCCCTGCCCTGCCCTGCCCTGCCCTGCCCTGCCCTGCCCTGCCCTGCCTGCCCTGCCCTGCCCTGCCCTGCCCTGCCCTGCCCAGCCTGCCTGCCTGCCCTGCCTGCCTGCCTGCCCCGCCCTTTATACCCAAGACAAAAGCAGGGGTGATCGCATAATTAAACTCGGGGGTGGGAAAGTTGAGCGGGGGAGGAGTAGGGGGCAGTGGGAGACACCGGGAGACACAAGTGAGAGCAGCAGGGAGACCCTTGTCACCGCCGCCACTAATTTCACTTCCGCTGCCTACCTGCAGCTCGCGCGCACTGGTGTGCTGCTCAGGGCGGAACGAGAAGGAAAACAAAAAGAGAGGATATCGAGGAGGAAGAGGAGGAGGGAGTAGAGCATAAAAGAGGGTGGCAAAAAGGAATACGAAGGGCGCGCAGAGCGGAGGGGGGAAATAAGAAATAAAGATGCGGTGATTTGCAAGAGTCACGCTATGAGGGCTACGGGAAAGGGGGAGGGGGTAGAGGGGGGTGAGTGGGGGGGGGACGCTGTTGCCAGACGCGTGCGCGCCACGCGCCGTTGACACACTCTCGTGCACTGCCTGCTGGCTGCATTATCCGCAGCCAAGTTCGAGTGCCAATAGCGGCGGCGGGTAACGCTCCACTCACTCGACAAGCATAGCGCTCAGTGGGAATACCGCCGTGCGCGCTTGACTGCCCTCATATTGCCGGCGCTCTCTGAGTGTCTGTAGTGCGAATGGCGTGTGTGTGTGGGCGAGCGCTGTTATGACAAATAAGCTTTTGGAAAATGCAAACAATCTTTCTGCGGCCCCCGTGGTGCGAATGGCGCGTGTGCGCGGACACACTGTGGTGCGAATAACAGAGCCGTCCCTGATGACGGCGCGCTCCGCCCTGCATTCTCTGGGTCGTCGGTCCCCCCCCCCCCCGAGCGAGAGAGAGTGAGAGAGAGGGGGAGGGAGAGAGAGGAACGGCCGCGCGCTAGCGGAAAATTCCGATGAAAGTTGTGGCGATTTGTTTTCGGTTGAAAGTTCGAGGATTGAAAACACATTTTTTTTGGTCGATAATGTCACGTGAACTTTTATCAAATTTACCCGATGACTTTTTCTCAGACAAGCCAGTAAATTTCTCCGAGAGATCAAAAAAAAAAAAAATAAAAAAATAATCGGATGGGTGTCTTTGAGCGTGCGGCCCCGCGGTGCGGCGCCGTGGGTTGTTATGCGCGTGTTTTCAGAATGCGGATGATGACGGCGGACGTATTTTTAGCCGTGCGCACCTGCGCCGCGCTGCGCTGGTTGGCGACAGGGACCGTCGGGGACCTGACCTACACGTCCTTAGAGGCGTGTCCCGCCGAGCGGCTACCAGACGGCGTGCTTGTAGAGGTGAGAGAGTGGGAGGGGTGAGGGGTGAGGGGCGACGGAGGCCAGCCGACCCCTGATTGCGAGCCTGCCAATGAATCGCGGGCCGGTGGTTGTACAGGACGTGTTCGCCCCGCCCGGGGGCTGCGGGCTGTGGGCTGCGCCAGGCACATCCAGGCCCCATTAAGCCTACTGAATCAGCCCCCATCGGCGCCCCCCCCCCCCCCCCCCTGCGACCGATATGAGCCATATGCCATTCGGGGTCATTTATTCTGGCGAACCTAACCAACCAGCCCCCCTCTCCACTCCCCCTACCCTCCGTGTTCGTGTCCGGGCTCAGCCGTTTCAACACGGAATGGATGGAGGGATCTGGGACAGAATCAACGTTACTTCCCGATCTGTCACGTCCGTGACTGCCCCTCGGCTGCCTCGGCCAATGCCGGCCGGGCTCTCTGCCGCCGCTGCCGTGGCTGCCGTGGCATGTCGCGACCAGCGCTTTAAAATTCGCGGCTTTTTACTCGCTTACTACTACTACTACTACTGCTACGACGTAGAAGAAAAAAAAAAAAACGAGTATTGCGCTCGCCCTGTCTGTTAAGACCCCATTCCAATTCGAAAACCGCTTGACGCGAGTGTTGCGTTTACGCGACATATTTTGATCGGTTGTTGGTGTAGTTTTGAAAATTACATACGACATTTTAAAAATTTAGTAGAAAATCACGTTTCCAGCCGATTTAGACTACGTAGACGGGAGATCTTTTGTCTTGGGACGAGGCACTGCCTCAAGTCAACAATGCGTAGCTCCTGTTCGTCGCGGAGTGCCAGCGGCTAAGTCGGAACGAAATGTGAGAAGTGGATGGATGACGACAAATGATGAAAATTTTTGTGACTACTATCCTATATTCTCTTCCCCTACAAAAAAAATATAAAAAATACCATTATCATTGCACACACCATAAACAATTTTAACTCATCCCCACCCCAAATATACCCAAAGAACGAGTCTCCTGTAGAACGCATAGCGTTCTCCATGCGAGTCTTGTTTTTTCTGCAGTTCGGTTGCAGCAGCGCCCTGGATGGACAATCCTCCACATCTATACTTTCGCTCGGCATTTTCGCATCGCATTCCCGAAACGGAAGTGTATAATAAACTCCAGGAAAATTAATATTTGAAGAAAAAAGAAATAAAGGATTAAATTGTGATTGAATTTGAACGAGGTTTGACCAAATTGCGATGAGATTGAATTTGAACGAGGTTTGACCAAATTGCGATGAGATTGAATTTGAACGAGGTTTGACCAAAGTGCGATGAGTTTTAAAGTGCACTCTGTCCTGAATTTCGGTGTGTACACATTACCAGGGACCTGTTTCCCGCCTCCCTGGGGGTTGGGAAGGATGGGGCATTTACATGGTTATTACCTTTTGGCCGCATTAACAGGGCTCTGCTCCAAATGAGCGGAACGGTTAGTGTACGGTTCAGGTGTGTGCTGGAGTGGGGGGGGGGGGGGGCAGGAAAAGGATACCTAACAGTGCTTCAGCAGCCCACCGGGACAGACCAGCTAGTCAGCCCCTCGGCCCACAGCGGTCACCAGAAGTATGAGTTCTCTCTCCCGTTGGCTTCTTTTGTGGCCAAGGAGGCGCAGGGGCTTCTATCTCTATCCTGTCTGCTGCTGCCCCGACCCAATTTCTTTCTCTCTTTCTTCCTCCCGCGTGTGTGTGTTGTGGAGAGAGAGAGAAAGAGAGAGAAAAGAGTGTACGTGATCCCCAAGTATGTTGTGTAACCCACTTTCGTTTCGTTCACGCGTAACGTATGCATGAGAGGTGTGCGCTATATGCTCCTTCCTCTCTCTCTCTCTCTGTCTCTCTCTCCCTCTCTCTCCTGTACTGTCTGCTCTCTCCGTTCCAGAGAGCGCTTTGACTGCGGCTCTGGTACAGTTTTCTGCCCGCGGCGGACGCCACTACAAACGACCACGGACAGTCACAATTTCTAGTCGTCTTCTCAAACGGATGTGTCGGTTCACCAACAACACTCAGTGGCTGGCGCTGGCACAGAGAGAGAGAGAGAGAGAGAGAGAGAGAGAGAGAGAGAGAGAGAGAGAGAGGGAGAGGGGAGAGCAGGAGAGCATAGCGGGCTGCTGAGGGAGTTCAAACGCGGCTGCTGCTTTGCTCTGCTGAGCGTGACCTTGAGACGTCGAGGAGTAGCAGTAATCATCTTTTTTCCCCTTTCCTCTGAGCGTATGAAAATACGTGCGCGCGTGCTGTGGGGGCGGGTCCTGGCCCGGCCTCGAGCCCGGCGGCAGCGGTAGCGGTAGCAGCAGCGGTAGCGGTAGCGGCAGGAGCAGCGGTAGCGGCAGCAGCAGCGGTAGCGGTAGCGGCAGAAGCAGCGGTAGCGGTAGCGGCAGCGGTAGCGGCAGCAGCAGCGGTAGCGGTAGCGGCAGAAGCAGCGGTAGCGGTAGCGGCAGCGGTAGCGGCAGCAGCAGCGGTAGCGGCAGCACCGGCGGATCTGAAGACCGCCGAAGCCACAGGCGGCAAGGGTAATGGCACGATATATTTACCAGACGCTGCGTGCGTGACAAACCGTGCGGCTGTGCGCGGCGGGTAATAAGGGATGCGGGGGGCCCAGACGTCTCCGGGGCTGTGTGCCGTGTGCCGTATGTCCGCATAGCAACGCATGCTTTCACTTTTCATCTCTCTCTCTCTCTCTCTCTCTCTCTCTCTCTCTCTCTCTCTCTCTCTCTCTCTCTCTCTCTCTCTCTCTCTCTCTCTCTCTCTCTCTCTCTCTCTCTCTCTCTCTCTCTCTCTCTCTCTCTCTCTCTCTCTCTCTCTCTCTCTCTTTCTCTCTCTCTCTGTCTGCCCTCACTCCAACTTTACCAGTGTGCCTCCATCTCGTATACCGGATACAGAGTGTCCTATTGGTGTTCCATCCGCCCTCCTCCCCTTGTTTTATCACCCCCCCCCCCCCCCACTTCCGCCTCCTTCACTGACCAGCTCGATACGCGGGCTCTCTCGCACACTCGCGCGGGTGTAGGGCGTGTGGAATTATTGCCGGCAGCCTGTGATACTCCCGTGTTCGACACACCCAAAGGCACTCGCAGGGATGGCCTTGTGGCACATCCTCACCCTCTTCCCACCTCTCTCTTTCTCTCTGCCGTTACCTTTGCATTTGTCCTGCTGCCCTGCGTAAACGTTGAAATTTTTATTTCAATCCCGCCCCGCCCCTCCTCCTCTCTCTCTCTCTCTCTCTCTCTCTCTCTCTCTCTCTCTCTCTCTCTCTCTCTCTCTCTCTCTCTCTCTCTCTCTCTCTCTCGTCCCTCTGTCTCTATCTCTGAATGGAGCAGGCGAAACAAAATGTATTTCGCTACTCCGCGGGCCACTCCATTTTCCTAATTGCTCGCATTGCCGCCTCTCCCCCTCTCCTCCTCCTCTCGCCCTCCGTATCCTGAAATGTCAGTCGTATTTACCCCCCCCCCCCCCCAACCCTCTTCAACTCCCTGTCCAGTTGTTGCATCAGCGCGGACCCCAGCCCCTCTGGCTAACGCACCTGCGCACACGTGAGCACGCACGCACGTGCGAGAGTGTGCTGTGTGTGAAAGCAAATTGCCACCGACCGCTGTTTCACTCCTCCTTTTAGCTGCCCACTTTTTTTTTCTTCGTTTTTCGTTTGGGAAAGGAGCAAGTTCACGGGAATCGATCGGAAACAAACGGACGGCAGCGGCGGCGGCGGCGGCGCGTGAATCCAAGGGACGTCCATTTTCCTTTCCTCCGCTCGAAATAAAACAGCGCGCTCGCAAAGTGGGGGCGCAGAGATCAGGGGGCGAGCGGGCAAGCTGACCTCACTGAACCCACCCTCGTTGGCGTCGGCCAGAGCGCCTGGCAGGTGGGCCGCCCGCAGTGCATGGGTGTCTCGGCGCTGCCTAACTCCCAGGCGCCGTGACCTGTGCACAGCTCCTACCCTGTGGTCACTGGACACACCACGGCAGGTGACCGTCCACTTTGATTACGGAACCATTTGATGGATGGCCGATGCCAGAGCCACCATATTGATTTTTCACCCTCATAAATTGTCCAGGAGGTCCCGATTATCATGCCACTCTGGTTGGGAAACGAACGAGGGTCTGCGCTCTCTGTCTGTCTGTCTGCCCGTGTCTGTCTCTGTCTGTCTGTCTTTCTGTCTCTCTCTCTGTCTCTCTCTGTCTCTCTGTCTCTCTCTGTCTCTCTTCCCCCCTCTCTCTCTCGCTCTCCCCCACTCTCCCCCCCCCCCCTCTCTCTCTCTCTCTCTCTCTCTCTCCCCTCTCTCTCTCTCTCTCTCCTCTCTCTCTCTCTCTCCCCCCCCCCTCTCTCTCTCTCTCTCTCTCTCTCTCTCTCTCTCTCTCTCTCTCTTTCTCTCTCTCTCTCTCTCTCTCTCTCTCTCTCTCTCTCTCTCTCTCTCTCTCTCTCTCTCTCTGCCCCGGCCAGCTGTAGCTCTACTCTACGGGTCACTGTTTGTTCACAGCTCGGCTCGGCTCGGCCCGGGGCGCTAGGCCCGGCTGGTTGGCTGGCATGTGCCCGGGAACGGCGTCTAGCCCACGGATACCAATGTGCTCCGCAATGGGCGGGCCAACCAGAAACTTTGTGCAGCGTGGTTTATATGCCCCCCCCCCCCCCACACACACACAGATCCGACACGAGAGGGAGAAATAGAAAGAGAGACGGGTGTGGGGGAGACGGAGAGAGTGATACGATCAAGAAGAAGCGCCGAGGTAAACAAACTGCTCGATAAGTTGGATGCTCTACACCGGCTCTCCGCCTTGCGGCTCCATGCCCCTCCCCTCTCTCTCTCTCTCTCTCTCTCTCTCTCTCTCTCTCTCTCTCTCTCTCTCTCTTTCACCCGTCCATGTCCCATTCTTTCTCTGCCAATCTCTCTTCTCCCTCCTCGTCTCTCCTCCCTTCCATCAGCGGCCCGCTGCTCTCTGTCGCGCGCGTAGGAGCTGATTTACATCCACACACACACACACACACACACACACACACACACACACACACACACACACACACACACACACAGAGGCTCACAGCCGCAAGCGCCTCGCCAGGCATGCGATCGGAATGCCTATTTTCGGATGTTTTGGCTGATTTCGGGCTCGACTCTTCGTAATTTGTAAGTCGAAAATAAAAATTGCGCGCGTCGGATCGGTTTGGCGTGGCGCGGCGGTGCGGTGCGGGGCGGGGCGGGGCGGGGCGGGGCGTGGTGCCAGCTGCTCGTTCTCGTGAGCAATGGGCCAGAGAGAGAGAGAGAGAGAGAGAGAGAGAGAGAGAGAGAGAGAGAGAGAGAGAGAGAGAGAGAGAGAGAGAGAGATAGGGCGAGCGATGGCCGAGCGGTATTTTGCGTGCAGCCAGAGCGAGACAGACGGTATTATAGTCAAGTGAATGCCCCCGATGGCCGCGGTCGCCCCTCGCGGGAGTTTTATTATTCGGCGGTGTTGTTTTACCTTGAGTGCTGATCCCACACGCCTCTTGTCTGGCTGGGATGGAGGCTTTGGCGGAGGGCAGTATAACGTGAGAAGAGGTTTGAGGTGAGGGGAGCGTACTTGTTGTACAGGTATGCATTCCCCCACCCTGATGCCGGGCAGGGCCACGTGGGGCTCGGACCCTGCACACAAAAAAAAAAAATTAGTCGTCCCAACCAATTTATTGTTGGTTGATTCTCGGCACTAGCAATGAATTTGTCTAGAGAACTAACTTTCGTTGGGCTAGCAAAAATATCGTTGCGTGAGGAAATGCAGAAGACATTGCGTTTTGCTCCAGCAACGATTGTTTTATAAGAAATAATTGCTGGCTCAACGGAATTTTAGCTCTCGCTACTAAATTATTTGCTTTGCCCCGAAATCAACACGGACAAAAAACATTGGTGGTCGCAACTAATTTTTAAGTTGATTTTCAGACAAGCAGCAAATTTTTTAACTTCAACGCTTCAACGCATAGGTTCGCTGAAGGAGCAAAGAGAATTTTTTTTTGTTTAGTGACCGCCACGAACCTCTTCGTTGGAGCAACTAACGCTTCATTGGTGCA